>ML663577.1:4186893-4198876 GCA_007570785.1 Antilocapra americana
CGGGGAACCACAAGGAACCCTAAAAACGGCTGTTCCAGCACATTTGCTCTGAGGGAGTATGCTGGCGACACTTGTCCTTGAACCTAGACCTGGAGGTCGGGATCCTGGGCAGTCCCGAACTCAGCCTTGGAGATTCAGGCATGAAAACGCACTTTCGGGGTTGCCTTACAACCTGCAAGGAGACAGCCTCCCCAGATGCCTGCGGGCCCAGACTCAGCCCTGGTCGGGATGCGCTGGCTGAAAAGACAAATTTCAGCGGCCACAGGCAACATAGGCCTTAGTCCCACAGGGGCCTCCCACAGCCCCAGGGAACCAAAAGCATTGCTCCAAACCGCTGTTACAGCATGTTTGTGCTGATGGAGACTGCTGGCGAGACTGAGTCCTGAAGCTAGGCCTGGAGGTCTGGCGCCTGAGAAGCCCCACTCTCATCCGTGGAGATTGAGGCCTGAAAACGCAGTCTCTGGGGCTGCCGTACATCCTTCATGGAAGACAGCCTCCCCAGATGCCGCCGGGCGTAGACTCAGCACCAGTCCCGAAGCACTGGCTGAAAAGACAAATTTCAGCAGCCCCTGACAACTTAGGCCTCCATTCCACAGGAGCTTCCCACACCCCGGGGAACCACAAGGAACCCTCCAAACGGCTGTTCCAACATGTTTGCCCTAAGGGAGAGTGCTGGGAAGACTGGGACCTGAAGCTAGGCCTGGAGGTCTGGCGCATGTGCAGCCCCGCTGTCAGCCGAGGGGACTGAGGCCTGAAAACACACTCTTTGCGACTGCCTTACTACCTGCAAGGAAGACAGCCTCCGCAGATGCCTGCGGGCCCAGATTCAGCCCTGATTGAGAAATGCTGGCTAAAAAGACAAATTTCAGCGGCCCCTGGCAAATTAGGTCTCCATCACAGAGGGGCCACCCACAGCCCCAGGAACCATAAGGAACCCTCCAAATGGCTGTTCCAGCACGTTTGCACTGAGGGAAAGTTCTGGGGAGCCTTGGCCCTGAAGCTAGGCCCGGAGGTCTGGCGCTTGTGTAGCGCCTCACTCAGACATGGAGATTGAGGCCTTAAAACACACTCTCTGGGGCTGCCTTATTACCTGGAAGGAAGACTGCCTCCCCAGATGCCTACAGGCCCAGATTCAGACCCCATTGAGAAGCGCTGGCTAAAAAGACAAATTTCAGCTGCCACTGGCAAATTAGGTCTCCATCCCACAGGGGCCACCCACAGCCCCAGGGAACCACAAGGAACCCTTCAAACAGCTGTTCCAGCACGTTTGCGCTAAGGAAGAGTGCTGTCGAGACTGGACCCTTAAGGCAGTCCTGGAGGTCTTGCGCCTGAAAAGCGCCGTTCTCAGCTGTGGTGATTGAGGGGTGAGAACACACTCTCTGGGGCTGCCTACTATCTGAAAAGAAAACAGCCTCCGCAGATGCCTGCGGGTCGAGAATCAGCCCCTGGTGAGAAGCGCTGGCTGAAAAAAGAAGTTTCAGTGGTCCTTTGCAATTTAGGCCTCCATCACTCAGGGGACCCCCACAGTCCCAGGAAACCACACGGAACCCTGCAAATGGCTACTCCAGCAATTTTGCGCTAAGGGAGAGTGCGGGGGAGACTGGGACCTGAAGCTTGGCTGGATGTCAGGCCCTGGTGCATTCCTGCACTCAGCCTTGGAAGTTCAGGCCTGAAAACGCACTCACTGGGGCTGTCTTACTACCTGCAAGAAAGACAGCCTCCACAGATGCCTGCGGCCCCACAATCAACACCCTTGGGGAAGCACTGGCTGAAAAGATAAATTTCAGTGGCCCATTTCATCTTAGGCCTTTTTTCACACGGGGGCCTCCCAAGCCCCAGGGAACCAAAAGGAACCCTCCAGACTGCTGTTCCAGCATGTTTGTGCTGCTGGAGAGTGCTGGCGAGAGTGGTCCCTGAAGCGAGGCCTGGAGGTCTGGCGCCTGAGAAGCCCCACTCTCATCCGTGGGGATTGAGGCCTGAAAACGCACTCTCTGGGGCTGCCTTACTTCCTGCAAGTTAGACAGCCTCCCCAGATGCCTGCGGGCCCAGTCTCAGCCCCGGTAGGGAAGCACTGGCTAAAGAGACAAATTTTAGCAGCCCCTTGCAACTTAGTCCTCCATTCCACAGGAGCCTCCCACATCCCAGGGAACCACAAGGAACACTCCAAACATCTGTTTCAACGTTTTTGAGCTTAGGGAGAGTGCTGGGGAGACTGGGCCCTGAAGCTAGTCCTGGAGGTCTGGGGCCTGTGAAGCCCCACACTCACCCGTGGAGATTGAGTTCTGAAAACGCACTTTCTAGGGCTGCATTACTACCTGCAAGAATACAGCCTCCGCAGTTCACTGTGGGTCCAGAATGAGCCCCCGTTGGGAAGTGCTGGCTAAAAAGACACATTTCAGCAGCCCCTGACAACGTAGGTATCCATCACTCAGGGGCCTCCCACAGACCCAGGAAACAACAAGGAACCCTGCAAACGGCTGTTCCAGCACGTTTGCGCTAAGGGAGAGTGCTGCCGAGACTGCACCCTGAAGGTAGGCCTGGAGGTCTTGTGCCTGAGAAGCGCGGTTATCAACCTTGGTGAGGGAGGTGTGAAAATGCTGAATCTGGGTCTGCATTACTACCTGCAAGGAAGACAGCCTCCCCAGATGCCTGTGAGCCCCGAATCAGCCCCGGGTAAGAAGCGCTGATAGAAAAAACAAATTTCAGCGGAGCTTTGCAATTTATGCCTGCATCCCACAGGGTCTTCCCACACCCCAGGGAACCATAAGGAACCCTCAAAACGGCTGTTTCAGCACGTTTGTGCTGAGGGAGACAGCTGGCTAGACTGGGCCCTGAAGCTAGGCCTGAAGGTCTGGCCCCTGTGCAGCCCCGCACTCAACCGTGGAGATTGAACGCTGAAAACGCACTCTCTGGGGCTGCCTTTCTACGTTCAAAGAAGACAGCCTCTCCAGGTTCCTGCCGCCTCACAATCAGCCCCGATTGTGAAACGCTGGCTGAAAAGACAAATTTCAGCGTCTCCTGGCAAATTAGGTTTCCATCCCACAGGGGCCTCCCACATCCCAAGGGAACCACAAGGAACCCTCCAAACGTCTGTTCCAGCACGTTTGCGCTGAGGGAGTGTGCTGGAGAGACTTGATCCTGAACCTAGGCCTGGAGGTCTGGAGCCTGTGCAGTTCCGAACTCAGCCGCAGAGATTGAGGCCTGAAAACGCTCTTTCTGGGGCTGCCTTACTACTTGGAAGGAAGACAGCCTCCCCAGATGCCTGCGGGCCCAGAATCAGCCCTGGTCGGAAAGCGCTGGCTAAAAAGACAAATTTCAGCGGCCCGTGGCAACATAGGCCTTCATCCCACAGGGACCTCCCACAGCCCCAGGGAACCAAAAGCAACCCTCCTAACCGCTGTTCCAGCACGTTTGTCCTGATGGAGATTGCTGGCGAGACTGGGCTCTGAAGCGAGGCCTGGAGGTCTGGTGCCTGAGAAGCCCCACTCTCATCGGTGGAGATTGAGGCCTGAAAACGCAGTCTCTGTGGCTGCCTTATTTCCTGCATGGGAGACAGCCTCACCAGATGCCTGCGGGTGCAGAATCAGCACCGGTCCGGAAGCGGTGGCTGAAAATACAAATTTAAGCAGCCCCTGACAACTTAGGCCTCCATGCCACAGGAGCCTCCCACACCCCGGGGAACCACAAGGAACCCTCCAACCGGCTGTTCCAACACATTTGCGCTAAGGGAGAGTGCTGGGAAGACTGGGACCTGAAGCTAAGCCTGGAGGTCTAGCGACTGTGCAACCCCGCCGTCAGCCGTGGCGATTGAGGCCTGAAAACACACTCTCTGCGGCTGCCTTACTACCTGCAAGGGAGACCTCCTCCCCAGATTCCTGGGGGCCCAGATTCAGCCCCGATTGAGAAGCGCTGGCTGAAAAGACAAATTTCCGTGGCCCCTGTCAAATTAGGTCTCCATCCCACAGGGCCCACAGGCATCTGGCGTGGCTGTCTTCCTTGCAGGTTGTAAAGCAGCCCCAGAAAGTGCGTTTTCATGCCTCAATCTCCACGGCTGAGTTCGGGACTGCACAGGCTCCAGAACTCCAGGCCTAGGTTCAGGATCAATTCTCGCCATCACACTTCCTCAGCGCAAACGTGCTGGAACAGACGTTTGGAGGGTTCCTTGTGGTTCCCTGGGCCTGTGGGAGGCACCTGTTGGATGGAGTCCTATGTTGCCAGGGTCCTATGAAATTTGTCTTTTCAGCCACCACTTCACAATGGGGGCAGATTGTGAGGCAGCAGGCATCTGGGGAGGCTGTCTTCATTGAAGGTAGTAAGGCAGCCCCAGGGAGTGTGTTTTCAGCCCTCTATCTCCACGGTTGAGTGTGGGTCTCCACAGGGGCCAAACCTTCAGGCCTAGATTCAGGGCCTAGTCTCACCAGCACCCTCCCTCAGCGCAAACGTGCAGGAACAGCCGTTTGGAGGGATCGTTGTGGTTCACTGGTGCTGTGGGAGGCCCCTGTTAGATGCAGGACTGATTTGCAAAGTGCCACTGAAATTTGTTTTTTCTGGCAGCGCTTCTCACCCGGGGCTGATTCTGGGCCCGCAGGCATCTGGGGAGGCTGTCTTCCTTGAAGGTAGTAAGGCAGCCCCAGAGAGTGCGTTTTAAGCCCTCAACCTCCTCGGTTGAGTGCGGGGCTACACAGTGGCCAGACCTCCAGGCCTAGATTCAAGGCCCAGTCTAGCCAGTACTCTGCCTCAGTGCAAACGTGCTGAAACAGCCGTTTGGAGGGTTCCTTGTCATTCCCTGGTGCTCTGGGGGGCCCCTGTGGGATGCAGGCATAAATTGCAAAGCACCGCTGAAATTTGTTTTTTCTGCCATTGCTTCTCACCCGGGACTGATTCTGGGACCGCAGGCATCTGGGGAGGCTGTCTTCCTTGCAGGTAGCAAGGAAATCCCAGATTGTGCGTTTTCACACCTCAATCACCACGGCTGAGAGTGGGGCTTCTCAGGCGCAAGACCTCCAGTCCTAGCTTTACGGCACAGTCTCGCCAGCACTCTCCCTTAGCGCAAATGTGCTGGAATAGGCGTTTACCGTTTTCCCTGTGGTTCCCTGGGTCTGTGGGAGGCCCCTAAATGATGGATACTAAGTTGTCAGGGGCCTCTGAAATTATTCTTTTCAGCCAGCGCTTCCCAACTGGGGCTCATTTTGGGCGGGCAGGCATCTGGGTCTTCCTTGCAGGTAGTAAGGCAGCCCCAGATTGTGCATTTTCACACCTCAGTCAACACGGCTGAAAATGATGTTTCTCAGGCGCAAGACTTCCAGGCCTACCTTCAGGGCGCAGTCTCGCCAGCAGTCTCCCTTAGAGTAAACGTGCTGGAACAGCCGTTTGGAAGGCTCCTTGTGGTTCCCTAGGGCTGTGGGAGGCCCCTGTGGGATGGAGGCCTAATTTGCCACGGACCGCTGAAATTTGTCTTTTCAGCCAGCGCTTCTCAATCCGGGCTGATTGTGAGGCCACAGGCATCTGGGGAGGCTGTCTTCCTTGCCGATAGTAAGGCAGCCCCAGAGAGTGTGTTTTCAGGCCTCAATCCCCACAGCTGTGTGCGGGGCTGCACAGGCGCCAGACCTCCAGGCCTAGCTTAAAATCCCAGTCTCCCCAGCACTCTCCCTTTGCACAAACGTTTTGGAAAAGCCGTTTGGAGGGTTCCTTGAGTTTCCCTGGGGTGCGGGAGGCTCCTGTGGAATGGAGGCCTAATTGGCAAAGGGGCCGCTGAAATTTGTCTTTTCAGCCAGCGCTTCACAATCGGGGCTGATTCTGGGTCCATAGGCATCTGGGGAGGCTCTCTTCCTTGCAGGTAGTAAGGAAGCCCCAGAAAATGCATTTTAAGGCCTCAGTCTCCATGGCTGATTTCGGGACTGCACAGCCTCTAGACCTCCAGGCCTAGGTTCAGGACCAAGTCTGGCCAGTACACTCCCTCAGTGCAAACGTGTTGGAACAGCCATTTGGTGGGTCCTTGTGGTTCCCTGAGGTTGTGGGAGGCCCCAGTGGGATGGACACCTAAGTTGCCAGGGGCCGCTGTAATTTGTCTTTTCATCCAGCACTTGCCAACTGGGGCTGATTGTGGGGTCGCAGTCATCTGGGGAGTCGGTCTTCTTTACAGGTAGAAAGGGAGCCCCAGAAAGTGCATTTTCAGGCCTCAATCTCCACAGCTGTGTGCGGGGCTGCAGAGGCGCCAGACCTCCAGGCCTAGCTTCCAGGGCCCATTCTCCACCGCAATTTCCATCAGCACAAATGTGCTGGAACAGCGTTTTGGAGGGTTGCTTTTGGTTTCCTGGGGCTGTGGGAGGCCCCTGTGGGACGGAGGACTATGTTGCCAGGGGCCGCTGAAATTTGTCTTTTCAGCCAGCGCTTCACAATCGGGGCTGATTCTGGGCCCACAGGCATCTGGGAAGGCTGTCTACCATGCAGGAAGTAAGGCAACCCAATAGAGTGCGTTTTCAAGCCTCAGTCTTCACGGATGAGAGGGGGCTTCTCAGGCGCCAGACCTCCAGGCCTAGCTTCATGGCCCAGTCTCGCCAGCACTCTCCATCAGCACAAACGTGCTGGAACAGGGGTTTGGAGGGTTGTTTTTGGTTCCCTTGGGCTGTGGGAGGGCGCTGTGGGATGAAGACCTATGTTGCCAGGGGCCGCTGAAATTTGTCTTTTCAACCAGTGCTTTCCGATCAGGGTTGAGTCTGGGCCCGCAGACATCTGGGGAGGCTGTCTTCCTTGCAGGTAGTAAGGCAGCCCCAGAAAGTGCATTTTCAGGCCTCAATCTCCATGGCTGAGTTCGGGACTGCACAGGCTCCAGACCTCCAGGCCTAGGTTCAGGTTCAAACCGCGCTAGCACACTCCCTCAGCACAAACATCCTGGAACAGACGTTTGGAGGGTTCCTTGTGGTTCCCTGGGGCTGTGGGAGGCCCCTGTGGAATGGAGGCCCAGTTTTACAAGAGAGGCTGAAATTTGTCTTTTCAGCCAGCTCTTCCCTCGCGGGGCTGATTTTGTGCTCGCAGGCATCTGGGGAGGCCGTCTTACTTGTAGGTAGTATGGCAGCCCAGAAAGTGCGTTTTTAGGCCTGAAACTCCATCGCTGAGTGCAGGGATGGACAGGCGCGAAACCTCCAGGCCTAGCTTGTGGGCTCAGTCTCGCCAGCACTCTCCCTCAGCGCAAACGTGCTCTAACAGCCATTTGGAGGGTTCCTTGTGGTTGCCTGGGACTGTGGGAGGTCCCTGTGGGATGGAGACCTAATTTGCCAGGGGCCGCCGAAATTTGACTTTTCAGCCAGCGCTTGTCAACGAGGGCTGATTCTGGGCCTGCAGCCATCTGGGGAGGCTGTCTTCCTTACATGTAGTAAGGCAGCCCCACATTGTGCATTTTCAAACCTCAATCACCACGGCTGAGAACGGCGCTTCTCAGGCGCAAGACCTCCAGGCCTAGCTTCAGGGCGCAGTCTCGCCAGCAGTCTCCCTTAGCTCAAACGTGCTGGAATAGCCATTTGAAGAGTTCTTTGTGGTTCCCTGGGTCTGTGGGAGACCCTTGAGTGATGGATACCTAAGTGGTCAGGGGCCGCTTCAATTATTCTTTTCAGCCATCGCTTCAAAACGGGGGCTCATTCTGGGCCCAAGACATCTGGGGAGGCTGTCTTCCTTGCAAGTAGTAAGGCAGCCCCAGAAAGTGGGTTTTCAGGCCTCAATGTCCACGGCTGACTGTGGGGCTGCATAGGCAACAGACCTCCAGGCCTAGCTTGTGGGCTCAGTCTCGCCAGCACACTGCCTCAGCGCAAACATGCTGGAACAGCCATTTGGTGGGTTCCTGGTGGTTCCCTGAGGTTGTGGGAGTCCCCAGTGGGATGGATACCTAAGTTGCCAGGGGCCGCTGAAATTTGTCTTTTCAGCCAGCGCTTGCCAACTGGGGCTGATTGTGGGGCCGCAGTCATCTGGGGAGTCTGTCTTCCTTACAGGTAGTAAGGCAGCCCCAGAAAGTGCATTGTCAGGCCTCAATCTTCACAGCTGAGTGCAGGGCTGCATAGGCGCCAGACCTCCAGGCCTAGCTTCAGGGCCCAGTTTCCCCAGAACTTTCCCTCAATGCAAACGTGCTGGAACAGCCGTTTGGAGGGTTCCTTGTGGTTCCCTGGGGCTGTGGGAGTCCCCTGTGGGATGGAGGCCTAATTTGCCACGGACCACTGAAATTTGTCTTTTCCACCAGTGCTTCTCAATCCTGGCTGATTGTGAGTCCGCAGGCATCTGGGGAGGCTGTCTTCAAGCGTGATAGTAAGGCAGCCCCAGAGAATGGGTTTTCAGGCCTCAATCTCCATGGCTGAGTGTGGGCCAGCACAGGCGCCAACCCTCCAGGCCTAGCTTCAGTGCCCAGTCTCCTCAGCACTCTCCATCAGCACAAACTTGCTGGAACAGTGTTTTGGAGAGTTGCTTTTGGTTCCCTGGGGCTGTGGGAGGCCCCTGTGTGACGGAGGCCTGTGTTTCCATGGGCCGCTGAAATTTGTCTTTTCAGCCAGTGCTTTACAACCAGGGCTGAGTCTGGGGCCGCAGGCATCTGTGGAGGCTAATCCTTGCAGGTAGTAAGGCAGCCCCAGAAAGTGCGTTTTCAGGCCTCAATCTCCACGGCTGAGTTCGGGACTTCACAGGCTCCAGACCTCCAGGCCTAGGTTCAGAGTCAAGTCTCGCTACCACACTCCCTCAGCACAAATGTGCTGGAACAGACGTTTAGAGGGTTCCTTGTGGTTCCCTGGGGCTGTGGGAGGCACCTGTGGGTTGGAGGCCTATGTTGCCAGGGTCCTATGAAATTTGTCTTTTCAGCCAGCGCTTCAAGAGGCGGCAGATTGTGAGGTGGCAGGAATCTGGGGAAGCTGTCTTCCTTGCAGGTAGTAAGGCAGCCCTAGATTATGCATTTTCACACCTCAATCACCACGGCTGAGAACGGCGCTACTCAGTCGCAAGACCTCCAGGCCCAGCTTCAGGGCGCAGTCACGCCAGCAGTCTCCCTTAGTGCAAATGTGCTGGAATAGCCATTTGAAGAGTTCCTTGTGGTTCCATGGGTCTGTGGGAGGCCCTTGAGTGATGGATACCTAAGTTGTCAGGGGCAGCTGTAATTATTCTTTTCAGCCAGCGCTTCAAAACGGGGGCTCATTCTGGGCCCAAGGCCTCTGGGGAGGCTATCTTCCTTGCAAGTAGTAAGGCAGACCGAGAAAGTGGGTTTTCAGGCCTCAATGTCCACGGCTGACTGTGGGGCTGCATAGGCACCAGACCTCCAGCCCTAGCTTAAGGGCCCATATTCGGCAGCAGTCTCCCTTAGACCAAACGTGCTGAAATAGCCGTTTGGAGGGATCCTTGTGGTTCCTTGGGGCTGGGGGAGGCCCATGAGGGATGGAGGCCTAAATTGCTAGGGGCCGCTGAAATTTGTCTTTTCACCCAGCAATTCTCTATGAGTGCTCATTCTGGGCCCGCAGGCATCTGGGGAGGCTGTCTTCCTTGAGGGTACTAAGGCAGCCCCAAAGAGTGCATTTTCAGGCGTCAGTCTCAAAGGCTGAGTGCAGGGCTCCACAGGATCCAGACCTCGAGGCAGAGCTTAAGGGCCCAGTCTCGGCAGCACTCTCCCTTAGACCAAACGTGCTGAAATAGCTGTTTGGTGGGATCCTTGTGGTTCCCTGGGGCTGGGGGATGCCCCTGTGGGATGGAGGCCTATGTTGCCAGGGGCCGCTGATATTTGTCTTTTCAGCCAGTGCTTTACGACCAGGGCTGAGTCTGGGCCCGCAGGCATCTGGGGAGGCTGTCTTCCTTGCAGGTAGTAAGGCAGCACCAGAAAGTGCACTTTCAGGCCTCAATCTCCACGGTTGAGTGTGGGTCTGCACAGGGGCCAGACCTTCATGTCTAGCTTAAGGGCCCATTCTCGGCAGCACTCTCTCTTAGACCAAACGTGCTGAAATAGCCGTTTGGTGGGATCCTTGTGGTTCCCTGGGGCAGTGGGAGTGCCCTGTGGAATGGAGGCCCAGTTTGACTGAGAGCTTGAAGCTTGTCTTTTCAGCCAGCTTTTCCCTCCCGGGGCTGATTTTGTGCTCGCAGGCATCTGGGGAGGCCGTCTTACTTGTCATTAGTAAGGCAGCCCAGAAAGAGCGTTTTTAGGCCTGAAACTCCACCGCTGAGTGCAGGGATGGACAGGCGCAAAACCTCCAGGCCTAGCTTGTGGGCTCAGTCTCGCCAGCACTCTCCCTCAGCGCAAACAGCTGGAGCAGCCATTTGGAGGGTTCCTTGTGGTTCCCTTTGGCTGTCGGATGCCCCTGGGAGATGCAGGCATAAACGGCAAAGCGCTACTGAAATTTGTTTTTTCTGGTAGCACTTCTCACCTGGGGCTGATTCTGGACCCGCAGGCATCTGGGGAGGCTATCTTCCTTGCACGTAGTAAGGCAGCCCCAGATTGTGCATTTTCACCCCTCAATCACCACGGCTGAGAACGGCGATTCTCAGGCGCAAGACCTCCAGGTCTAGCTTCAGGGCGCAGTCTCGCAAGCACTTTTTCTTAGCGGAAACGTGCTGGAATAACCGTTTGCAGGTTCCATGTGTATCCCTGTGTCTGTGGAAGGCCCCTGAGGGATGGAGGCCTAAATTGCTAGGGTCCGCTGAAATGTGCCTTTTCAGCCAACTCTTCTCAAGCGGGGCTGATTGTGGAGCCGCAGTCATCTGGGGAGGCTGTCTTCCTTGCACGTAGTAAGGTAAAACCAGAAAGTGCGATATCAGGCCTCAATCGCCACGGCTGAGGGGGGGGCTGCCCAGGCACAAGACCTCCACGCCTAGCATCTGGGGAGGCTGTCTTCCTTGCAGGTGTTAAAGCAGCCCAAGAGAGTGCTTTTTCATGCCTCAATCTCCACGGCTGAGTGTGGGGCTACACAAGTGCCAGACCTCCTGGCCTAGCTTCAGCGCCCACTCTCAGCAGCACTCTCTGTCAGTGCAGACGTGCTGGAACAGCCGTTTGGAGGGATCCTTGTGGTTCCCTCGGACTGTGGAACCCCCTGAGGGATGGAGGCCTAAGTTTCCAGGGGCCGCTGAAATTTGTCTTTTCAGCCAGCGTTTCCCGACCAGGCCTGAGTCTGGACCCGCAGGCATCTGGGGAGGATATCTTCCTCGCAGGTAGTAAGGCAGCCACAGAAAGTGCATTTTTAGGCCTCAATCTCCACGGCTGATTGGGGACTGCACAGGCTTCAGACCTCCAGGCCTAAGTTCAGGGCCAAGTATCGCCAGCACACTTCCTCGGTGCAAACATGCAGGAACGGACGTTTGCAGGGTTCCTTGTGTTTCCCTGGGGCTGTGGGAGGCCCCTGTGGGATGGAGGCCTTAACTGCAAATGGCCGCTGAAATTTGGTTTTTCAACCAGCGCTTCTCACCCGGGGCTGAATCTGAGCCCGCAGACATCTGGGGAGTCTGTCTTACTTGCAGGTAGTAAGGCAGCCCAAGAGAGTGTGTTTTCAGGTCTCAATCCACTCGGTTGAGTGCGGGGCTGCAGAGCCGCCAGACATCCAGGCGTAGCTTCAGGTCCCAGGCTCCCCAGCCCTCTTCCTTAGCGTAAAGGTGTTGGAACAGCCGTTTGGAGGGTTCCTTGTGGTTCCCTGGGGTGTGGGAGGCTCCTGTGAATTGGAGGCCGAAGTTGTCAGGGACTGATGAAATTTATCTTTTCAGGCAGTGCTTCCCGACCATGGCTGATTCTCTGCTCGCAGGTAACTGGGGAGGCTGTCTACCATGCAGGAAGTAAGGCAGACCAAGAGAGTGTGTTTTCAGGCCTCAATCTCCTGGATGAGAGTGGGGCTTCTCAGGAGCCAGACCTCCAGGCCTAGCTTCAGAGCCCAATCTCGCCAGCACTCTCCATCAGCACAAACTTGCTGGAACAGCCGATGGGAGGGTTCCTGGTGGTTCCCTGAGGCTGTGGGAGGCCCCTGTGTGATGGATACTTAAGTTG
>ML663577.1:4208245-4218813 GCA_007570785.1 Antilocapra americana
CCTAGCTTCAGGGTACACTCTCAGCAGCACTCTCGCTCAGTGCAAACTTGCTGGAACAGCCGTTTGGAAGGTTCCTTGTGGTTTTCTGGGTCTATGGGAGGCCCCTGTGGGATGGAGGCCTAAATTGCCATGTTTCGCTGAAATTTGTCTTTTCAGCCAGCGCTTCTCAATCAGGGCTGATTTTAGGCCTGCAGGTATCTGAGGAGGCTGTCTTCCTTGCTGGTGGCAAAGCAGCCCCAGAGAATGCGTTTTCAGGCCTAAATCTCCACGGCTGAGTGTGGGGCTACACAGGCGCCAGACCTCTTGGCCTAGCTTCAGTGCCCAGTCTCAGCAGCACTCTCACTCAGTGCAAACGTGCTGGAACAGCTCTTTGGATTGTTCTTTGTGGTTCGTTGGACTGTGGAACCCCCTGAGGGACGGAGGCCTAAGTTGCCAGGGGCCGCTGAAATTTGTCTTTTCAGCCAGCGTTTCCCGATCAGGCCTGAGTCTGTACCCGCAGGCTTTTGGGGAGGCTGTCTTCCTTGCAGGTAGTAACGCAGCCCCAGAAAATGTGTTTTCAGGCCTCAAACCCAACAGCCGATTTCGTGACTGCACACGTTTCAGGCCTCCAGGCCTAGGCCAGCACACTTACTCACCGCCAAAGTGCTGCAACAGTTGTTTGCAGGGTTCCTTTTGGTTCCCTGAGGCTATGGGAGGCGCCTGTGGCATGGAGGCGTAAATTGCAAAGGTCCAATGAAATTTATTTTTTCAGCCAGCGCTTCTCACCCGGGGCTGAATCTGAGCCCGCAGACATCTGGGGAGGCTGTCTTACTTGCAGGTAGTAAGGCAGCCCAAGAGAGTGTGTTTTCAGGTCTCAATCCATTTGGCTGAGTACGGGGCTGCACAGCATCCAGACCTCTAGGCTTAGCTTCGGGTCCCAGGCTCCCCAGCCCTCCGCTTAGCGCAAACGTGTTGGAAACACCTGTTTGGAGGGTTCCTTGTGGTTCCCTGGGATGTTGGAGGCTCCTATGAATTGGAGGCCTAAGTTGTCAGGGGCTGATGAAATTTGTTTTTTCCTCCAGTGCTTCCCAACCATGGCTAATTCTCTGCTCTCAAGTATCTGCGGAGGCTGTCTTCCTTGTAGGTAGTAAGGCAGCCCCAGAAAGTGAGTTTTCAGGCCTCAGTCTCCTCGGATGAGAGTGGGGCTTCTCATGCGCCAGACTTCCAGGCCTAGTTTCAGGGCCCAGTCTGGCCAGCATTCTCCATCAGCACAAACTTGCTAGAACAGCCGTTTGGAGGCTCTCTTTCGGTTCCCCTAGCTGTGGGAGGCCCCTGTGGGACGAAGGCCTATGTTGCCATGGGCAGCTGAAATTTGTCCTTTCCGCCAGTGCTTCCCAACCAGGGCTGAGTCTGCGCCCGCAGGCATCTGGGGAGGCTGTCTTCCTTGTAGGTAGTAAGGCGGCCCCAGAAAGTGAGTTTTCAGGCCTCAGTGTCCACGGCTGAGTTCGGAACTGCACAGGCTCCAAAACTCCTGGCCTATGTTCAGGGCCAAGTCTCGCCAGCACAATCCCTCAGCGCAAACGTGCTGAAACAGATGTTTGGAGGGTTCCTTGTGGTACCCTGGGGCTGTGGGAGGCCCCTGTGGGATAGAGGCCTACATTTCCAGGAGCCGCTGAAATTTGCCTTTTCAGCCAGCGCTTCTTGATTGGGGCTGAATGTGAGGCCGCAGGCATCTGGGGAGGCTCTCTTCCTTGCAGGTAGTAAGGCAGCCCCAGAAATTGCATTTTCAGGCCTCAATCTCCACGGTTGAGTATGGGACTGCACAGGGCCCAGAGCTTCAGGCCTAGCTTCAGGGCCGAGTCTCGCTAGCACTCTCCCTCAGGGTAAACGTGCTGGGACAGCCGTTTGGAGGGTTCCTTGTAGTTCTGTGGGGCTGTGGGAGGCCCTTGTGGGATGGATATATATGTTCCCAGGGGCCGCTAAAATGTGTGTTTTCAACCAGCGCTTCTGAACCGGGGCTGCTTGTGGGGCGGAAGTCATCTGGGAAGCTGTCTTACTTCTGGTAGTAAGGCAGCCCAAGACAGTGTATTTTCAGGTCTCAATCCACTTGGTTGAGTGCGGGGCTGCACAGACCCCAGACCTCCAGGCCTAGGTTCAGGGCCAAGTCTCGCCAGCACAGTCCCTCAGCGCAAGCATGCTGGAACAGATGTTTGGAGGGTTCCTCATGGTTCCCTGGGGCTGATGGAGGCCCCTGTGGGATAGAGGCCTACATTGCCCTGGTCCGCTGAAATTTGTCTTTTCAGCCAGCGCTTCATAATCGGGGCTTAAAGTGAGGCCGCAGGTATCTGGGGAGGCTCTGTTCCTTACAGGTAGTAAGGCAGCCCCAGAAAGTGCATTTTCAGGCCTCAATCTCCACGGTTGAGTATGGGATGCACACGGCCCAGACCTTCAGGCCTAGCTTCAGGGCCCAGTATCGCCAGCATTCTCCCTCAGGGCAAACGTGCTGTAACAGCCGTTTGGAGGGTTCCTTGTAGTTCCCTGGGGCAGTGGGAGGCCCTTGTGGGATGGATACTTATGTTGCCAGGGGCCGCTGAAATGTGTCTTTTAAAACAGCGCTTCTGGACTGGGGCTGATTGTGGGGCGGCAGTCATCTGGGGAGGCTGTCTTCCTTGCAGGTAGTAAGGTAGCCCCAGAGAGTGCGTTTTCAGGTCTCAATCTCCACGGCTGAGTGTGGGGCTGCACAGGCGCCACACCTCCAGGCCTAGCTTCAGAGCCCAGTTGCCTCATCACTCTCCCTTAGAGCAAACGTGCTGGAATAGCCATTTGGAGGGTTCCTTGTGGTTCCCTGGTTCTGTGGAAGGCCCTAGTGGGATGGAGGCCTAAATTGCTAGAGCCCTCTGAAATGTGTCTTTTCGGCCAGCGCTTCTCAACCGGGCCTTATTTGGACCCGCAGGCATCTCTAGAGGCTGTCTTCTTTGCAGGTAGTAAGGAAGCCCCAAAGAGTGCGTTTTCAGCCCTCAAACATCACGGCTGTGAGCGGGGCGTCTCAGGCGCAAAACCTCCAGGCCTAGCTTCAGGGTCCCGTCTGGGCAGCACTCTCGCTCAGTGCAAACGTGGAGGCACAGCCGTTTGAAGGGTTCCTTGTGGATCCCTGGGGCTGTCGGAGTGCCTTGTGGGATGGAGGCCTAAATTGCCAGGGGGCCCTGAAATTTGTCTTTTCAGCCAGCGCTTCCCAAATGGGGCTGATTCTGGGCCCGCAGGCATCTGGGGAGGCTGTCTTCCTTGCACGTATTAAGGCAACCCCATAGAGTACATTTTCAGGCCTCAATCTCCACGGCCGAGTTCGGAACTGCACAGGCTCCAGACATCCATTCCTAGGTTCAGGGCCAAATCTCGCCAACACACTCCCTCAGCACAAACATGCTGGAACAGATGTTTGGAGGGTTCCTTGTTGTTCCCTGTGTCTGAGGGAGAACCCTGTGGGATAGAGGCCTACATTGCCAGGGTCTGCTGAAATTTGTCTTTTCAGCCAGCGCTTCATAATCGGGGCTGAATGTGAGGCCGCAGGCATCTGGGGAAGCTCTCTTCCTTGCAGGTAGTAAGGCAGCCCCAGAAAGTGCATTTTCAGGACTCTATCTCCACAGTTGAGTATGGGACTGAACAGGGGCCAGACCTTCAGGACTAGTTTTAGGGCCCAGTCTCGCCAGCACTCTCTCTCAGGGAAAACGTGCTGGGACAGCCGTTTGGAGGGTTCCTTGTAGTTCCCTGGGGCTGTGGGAGGCCCTTTTGTGATGGATACGTATGTTGCCAGGGGCCGCTGAAATGTGTCTTTTGAACCAGCCCTTCTGAACCCTGGCTGATTGTGGTTCGGCACTCATCTGGGGAGGCTGTCTTACTTGCAGGTAGTAAGGCAGCCCTAGAGAGTGTGTTTTCAGGTCTCAATCCACTCGGCTGAGTGTGGGACTGCACAGCCGCCAGACCTCCAGGCATAGCTTCAGGTCCCAGGCTCCCCAGCCCTCTCCCTAAGTGCAAACGTGTTGGAACAGCTGTTTGGAGGGTTCCTTGTGGTTCTCCGGGGTGTGAGAGGCTCCTGTGAAATGGAGTCCTAAGTTGTCAGGGGCTGAAGTAATTTGTCTTTTCAGCCAGAGCTTCCCGACCATGGCTGATTCTCTGCTTGCAGGCATCTGGGGAGGCTGTCTACCATGTAGGAATTAAGGCAGCCCCAGAGAGTGCGTTTTCAGGCCTCCATCTCCTCGGATGAGAATGGGGCTTCTCAGGCGACAGACCTCCAGGACTAGCTTCAGGACCCAGTCTCGCCAGCACTCTGCATCAGCACAAAATTTCTGGAACAGCCGTTTGGAGGGTTGCTTTTGATTCCTTGGGGCTGTGAATGGCCCCTGTGGGACGAAGGCCTATGTTGCCAGTGGCCGCTGAAATTTGTCTTTTCAGGCAGCGCTTCCAGACCAGGGCTGAGTCTGCGCCCGTAGGCATCTGGGGAGGCTGTCTTCCTTGCAGTGAGTAAGGCAGCCCCAGAAATTGAGTTTTCAGGCCTCAATCTCCACGGCTGAGTTCGGAATTGCACAGGCTCCAGACCTCCAGGCCTAGGTTCAGGGCCAAATCTCGCCAGCACACTCCCTCAGCACAAATGTACTGGAACAGATGTTTGGAGCGTTCCTTGTGGTTCCCTGGGGCTGTGCGAGGCCTCTGTGGGATAGAGGCCTACATTTCCAGGGTCCGCTGAAATTTGTCTTTTCAGCCAGCGCTTCACAATCGGGGCTGAATGTGAGGCTGCAGGCATCTGGGGAGGCTCTCTTCCTTTCAGGTAGTAAGGCAGCCCCAGAAAGTGCATTTTCAGGCCTCAGTCTCCACGGTTGAGTATGGGACTGCACAGGGTCCAGACCTTCAGGCCTAGCTTCCGGGCCCAGTCTCGCCAGCACTCTCCCTCAGGTAAAACTTGCTGGAACATCCGTTTGGAGGGTTCCTTGTAGTTTCCTGGGGCTGTGGGAGGCCCTTGTGTGATGGATACGTATGTTGCCAGGGGCCGCTGAAATGTGTCTTTTCAACCCGCTCTTCTGAACCTGGGCTGATTGTGGGGCGGCATTCATCTGGGGAGGCTGTCTTCCTTGCAGGTAATAAGGCAGCCCCAGAGATTGCATTTTCAAGTCTCAATCTCCACGGCTGAGTGTGGGGCTGCACAGGCGCCAGACCTCCAGGCCTAGCTTCAGAGCCCAGTTGGCCCATCACTCTCCCTTAGAGCAAACCTGCTAGAATATCCATTTGGAGGATTCCTGGTGGTTCCCTGGTTCTGTGGAAGA
The DNA here is from genome assembly GCA_007570785.1 of Antilocapra americana. Lineage (NCBI taxonomy): Eukaryota > Metazoa > Chordata > Mammalia > Artiodactyla > Antilocapridae > Antilocapra > Antilocapra americana. The sequence goes on from ML663577.1 coordinate 4,213,540, forward strand.
CCCTTGTGGGATGGAGGCCTAAATTGCTACAGGACGCTGAAATGTGTCTTTTCGGCCAGCGCTTCTCAACCGGTGCTTATTTGGACCTGTAGGAATCTCTGGAGGCTGTCTTCTTTGAAGATAGTATGGCAGCCCCAAAGAGTGCGTTTTCAGCCCTCAATCATCACGGCTGTGAGCGGGGCTTTTCTGGCGCAAAACGTCCAGTCCTAGTTTCAGGGACCCGTCTGGGCAGCACTCTCGCTCAGCGCAAATGTGCTGGCACAGCCGTTTGGAGGGTTCCATGTGGATCCCTGGGGCTGTGGGAGGCCCCTTTGGAATGGAGGCCTAAATTGCCAGGGGCCCCTTAAATTTGTCTTTTCAGCCAGCGCTTCTCAACCGGGGCTGATTCTGGGCCCGCAGGCACCTGGGGAGGCTGTCTTCCTTGCATATACTAAGGCAGCCCCATAGAGTACATTTTCAGGCCTCAATCTCCACGGCCGAGTGTGGGGCTGCATATGTGCCAGACCTCATGGCTTAGCGTAAGCGCCCAGTCTCAGCAGCACTCTCCCTCAGCACAAACATGCTGGAACAGGCTTGTGGAGGGTTCTTTGTGGTTCCCTTGGGCTGTGGAACCCCCTGAGGGACGGAGACCTAAGTTGCCAGGGATCACTTTAATTAGACTTTTCAGCCAGCGCTTCTCAATCTGGGCTAAGTCTGGGCCTACAGGCATCTGGGGAGGCTCTCTTCCTTGCAAGTAGTAAGGGAGCCCCAGAAAGTGCATTTTCAGGCCTCATTCTCCACGGTTGAGATCCGGACTGCACAGGATCCAGACCTCGAGGCCTAGGTTCAGGGCCCAGTCTCGCCAGCACTCTACATAAGCACAAACGTGCTGGAACAGCAGTTTGGAGGTTTGCTTTTCCTTCCCTGTGGCTGTGGAAGGCCCCTGTGTGACGAAGGCCTATGTCGCCAAGGGTTGCTGAAATTTGTCTTTTCAGTAATCGCTTCCCTACCAGGGCTGAGTCTGTGCCCGCAGGCATCTGGGGAGGCTGCCTTCTCTGCAGATAGTAAGGCAGCCCCAGAGAGTGCAATTTCAGGCCTCAGTCTCCTCGGATGAGAGTGGGGCTTCTCAGGCGCCAGACCTTGAGGCCTAGCTTTAGGGCCCAGTCTCGCCAGCACTCTCGCTCAGCGCAAATGTGCTGGAACAGCCTTTTTTGAGGGTTCCTTGTGGTTTTCTGTGTCTGTGTGAGGCCCCTGTGGGATGGAGGCCTAAATTGCCAGGGTTCGCTGAAATTTGTCCTTTCAGCAAGCACTTCTCAACCAGGGCTGATTCTGCACCCGCAGGCATCTGGGGAGGCTGTCTTCCTTGCAGGTAGTAAGGCAGCCCCAGAAAGTGTGTTTTCAGGCCTCAATCTCCACGGCTGAGTTTGGAACTGCACAGGCTCCAGACCGCCAGGCATAGGTTCAGGGCCAACTTTCGCCAGCACACTCCTTCAGTGCAAATGTGCTGGAACAGATGTTTGGAGGGTTCCTTGTGGTTCCCTGGGGCTGTGGGAGGCCCCTGTGGGATAGAGGCCTACATTGCCAGGGTCCGCTGAAATTTGTCTATTCCGCCAGCGCTTCATAATCGGGGCTGAATTTGAGGCCGCCAGCATCTGGGGAGGCTCTCTTCCTTGCAGGTACTAAGGCAGCCCCAGAAAGTGCATTCTCATGCCTCAATCTCCACGGCTGAATATGGGACTGCACAGAGCCCAGACCTTCAGGCCTAGTTTCAGGGCCCAGTCTCACCAGCATTATCCCTCAGGGCAAACGTGCTATAACAGCGGTTTCGAGGGTTCCTTGTACTTCCCTGGGGCTGTAGGAAGCCCTTGTGGGATGGAGGCCTAAACTGCTAGGGGCCGCTGAAATGTGTCTTTCAACCAGCGCTTCTGAACCGCGGCTGATTGTGGGGCAGCAGTCATCTGGGGAGGCTGTCTTCCTTTCAGGTAGTAAGGCAGCCCCAGAGAGTTCGTTTCAGCCCTCAGTCTCCACGGCTGAGTGTGGGGCTGCACAGGCGCCAGACCTCCAGGCCTAGCTTCAGGGCCCAGTTGCCCCATCACACTCCCTTAGCGCTAACGTGCTGGAATAGCCATTTGGAGGGTTCCTTGTGGTTCCCTGGTTCTGTGGAAGGCCCTTGTGGGATGGAGGCCTAAATTGCTAGAGGCCGCTGAAATGTGTCTTTTCGTTCAGCGCTTCTCAACCGGGGCTTATTTGGACCCGCAGGTATCTCTCGAGGCTCTCTTCTTTGCAGGTAGTAAGGCAGCCCCAAAGAGTGCATTTTCAGCCGTCAATCATCACGGCTGTGAGCGGGGCATCTCAGGCGCAAAACCTCCAGGCCTAGTTTCAGGGCCCAGTCTGGGCAGCACTCTCGCTCAGCGCAAATGTGCTGGAACAGTCGTTTGGTGGGTTCCTTGTGGATCCCTGGGGCTGTGGGAGGCCCCTGTGGGACAGAGGCCTACATTGCCAGGGTCCGCTGAAATTTGTCTTTTCAGCCAGCGCTTCATAATCGGGGCTGAATGTGAGGCCGCAGGCATCTGGGGAGGCTCTCTTCCTTGCAGGTAGTAAGGCAGCCCCAGAAAGTGCATTTTCAGGCCTCAGTCTCCACGGCTGAGATCCGGACTGCACAGGATCCAGACCTCGAGGCCTAGGTTCAGGGCCCAGTCTCACCAGCACTCTCCAGCAGCACAAACGTGCTGGAACAGCGGCTTGGAGGGTTGCTTTTGGTTCTCTGGGTCTGTGGAAGGCCCCTGTGGGATGGAGGCCTAAATTGCTAGGGGAGGCTGAAATGTGTCTTTTCAGCCAACTCTTCTCAACCAGGGCTGATTTGGGCCCACAGGCATATCTGGAGCCTGTCTTCCTTGCAGGAAGTAAGGCAGCCCCAGAGAATGCGTTCTCAGCCCTCAATCGCCACGGCTGAGAGCCAGGCATCTCAGGCGCAAAACCTCCATGCCTAGCTTCAGGGCACACTCTCGGCAGCACTCTTGCTCAGGGCAAACCTGCTGGAACAGCCGTTTGGAGGGTTCCTTGTGGTTCGTTGGACTGTGGAACCCCCTGAGGGACGGAGGCCTAAGTTGCCAGGGGCCACTGAAATTTGTCTTTTCAGCCAGCGTTTCCCGACCAGGCCTGAGTCTGGACCCGCAGGCATCTGGGGAGGCGGTCTTCCTTGCAGGAAGTAAGGCAGTCCCAGAAAGTGCGTTTTCAGGCCTCAATCTCCACGGCTGATTTCCGGACTGCACAGGCTTCAGACCTCCAGGCCTAGGTTCAGGGCAAAGTCTCGCCAGCACACTTCCTCAGCGCGAACGTGCTGGAACAGACGTTTGCAGGGTTCCTTGTGGTTCCCTGGGATGTGGGAGGCTCCTGTGAAATGGAGTCCTAAGTTGTCAGGGGCTGATGAAATTTGTCTTTTCAGTATGCGCTTCCTTACCAGGGCTGAGTCTGCGCCCGCAGGCATCTGGGGAGGCTGTCTTCCTGGCCAATAGAAAGGCAGCTCCAGACAGTGCGTTTTTAGTCCTCAATTTCCGCGGCTGAATGCGGGACTGCACAGGCGGAAGATCTCCAGGCCTACCTTCAGGGCCCAACCTCATCAGCAGTCTCCATCAGCACAAACGTGCTGGAACAGTGTTTTGGTGGGTTGCTTTTGGTTCCCTGGGGCTGTGGGAGGCCCCTGTGCAACGGAGGCGTATGTTGCCAGGGTCCTATGAAATTTGTTTTTTCAGGCAGCGCCTCACAATGGGGGAAAACTGTGTGGCGGCAGGCATCTGGGGAAGCTGTATTCATTGTAGGTAGTAAGGCAGCCCCAGAGAGAGCGATTTCAGCCCTCAATCTCCACGGTTGAGTGTGGGTCTGCACAGGGGCCAGACATTCAGGCCTAGCTTCAGGGCCCAGTCTCCCCAGCACTCTCCCTCAGCGCAAACGTGCTGCAACAGCCGTTTGGAGGGTTCGTGGTTGTTCCCTGGGGCTGTGGGTGGCCCCTGTGGGATGCAGGCATAAATTGCAAAGCGCCACTGAAATTTGTTTTTTCTGGCAGCACTTCTCACCCGGGGCTGATTCTGCTCCTGCAGGCATCTGGGGAGTCTGTCTTCCTTGCAGGTAGTAAGGCAGCCCCAGATTGTGCATTTTCACACCTCAATTACCACGGCTGAGAACGCCGCTTCTCAGGCGCAAGACCTCCAGGCCTAGTTTCAGGGCGCAGTCTCGCCAGCAGTATCCGTTAGCGCAAACGTGCTGGAATAGCCGTTTGAAGAGTTCCTTGTGGTTCCATGGGTCTGTGGGAGGCCCTTGAGTGATGGATACCTTAGTTGTCAGGGGCCGCTGTAATTATTCTTTTCAGCCAGCGCTTCCAAACGGGGGCTCATTCTGGGCCCACAGGCATCTGGGGAGGCTGACTTCCTTGCAGGCAGTAAGGCAGCCGAGAAATTGCATTTTTAGGCCTGAAACTCCTCCGCTGAGTGCAGGGATGGACAAGAGCGAAACCTCCAGGCCTAGATTGTGGGCTCAGTCTCGCCAGCACTCTCCCTCAGCACAAACGTGCTGGAACAGCCATTTGGAAGGGTACTTCTGGTTCCCTGGGGCTGTGGGAGGCCCCTGTGGGATGGAGACCTATGTTGCCAGGGTCCTATGAAATTTGTCTTTTCAGCCAGCGCTTCACAATGGGGCAGACTGTTAGGCGGCAGGCATCTGAGGAGGCTGTCTTCATTGAAGGTAGTAAGGCAGCCCCAGAGAGTTCCTTTTCAGCCCTCAATCTCCACGGTTGAGTGTGGGTCTGCACAGGGGCCAGACCTTCAGGCCTAGCTTCAGAGCTTAGTCTCGCAAGCACACTCCCTCAGCGGAAACGTGCAGGAACAGCCGTTTGGAAGGTCCGTTGTGGATCCCTGGGGCTGTGGGAGGCCCCTGTTAGATGCAGACATAAACTGGAAGGCGCCACTGAAATTTGTTTTTTCTGGCAGCGCTTCTCAACCGGGCCTGATTCTGGGCCCACAGGAATCTGGGGAGGCTGTCTTCCATGCCGATAGAAAGGCAGCCCCAGAGAGTGTGTTTTTAGCCCTCAATCTCCACGGCTGAGTGTGGGGCTACACAGGCGCCACACCTCAGGCCTACCTTCAGGGCCCAGTCTCGGCAGCACTCACCATCAGCACAAACGTGCTGGAACAGCATTTTCGGCGGTTGCTTTTGGTTCCCTGGGGCTGTGGGAGGCCCCTGTGGCTCGGAGGCCTATGTTGCCAGGGGCCGCTGATATTTGTCTTTTCAGCCAGTGCTTAA
>ML663578.1:0-17092 GCA_007570785.1 Antilocapra americana
CCAAGGCTGAGAATGGCGCTTCTCAGGCGCAAGACCCCCATGTCTAGCTTCAGGGTGCAGTCTCCCCAGCAGTCTCCCTTAGCGCCCCCTTAGCGTTCCTTGTTGTTCCCTGGGTCTGTGGGAGGCCCTTGAGTGATGGATACCTTAGTTGTCAGGGGCCGTTGTAATTATTCTTTTCACCCAGCGCTTCAAAATGAGGGCTGATTCTGGGCCCGCAGGCATCTAGGGAGGCTGTCTTCCTTGCAGGTATTAAAGCATCCCCAGAGAGTGCGATTTCAGGCCTCAATCTACACTGCTGAGTGTGGGGCTGCACAGGCACCAGATTTCCTGGCCTAGCTTCAGGGCCAAGTCTTGGCAACACTCTACCTTAGTGCAAAATTGCTGAAAGAGCCATTTGGAGGGATCCTAGTGGTTCGCTGAGGCTCTGGGAAGCCCCTTTGTGATGGAGGCCTAAATTGGAAAGGGACGCTGAAATTTGTTTTTTCAACCATTGCTTCTCAACCGTGGCTGACTTTGAGCCCACAGGCATCTGGGGAGGCTGTGTTATTTGCAGGTATTAAGGCAGCCCCACAGAGTGCGGTTTCAGGCTTCAATTTCCACGGCTTAGTGTGGGGCTGCACAGGCGCAGACCTCCTGACCTAGCTTCAGGGCCCAGTCTCAGCAGCACTCTCCTTAGTGCAGACATGCTGAAACAACTGTTTGGAGGGTTCCTTGTGGTTCCATGGGTCTGTGGTGGCCGCTGTGTGATGGATATCTAAGTTGTCAGGGGCCACTGAAATGTGTCTTTTCAGCCAGGGCTTCTCATTCGGGCCTGATACTGGGCCCGCAGGCATCTGGGGAGGCTGTCTTCCTTGCAGGTAATAAGGCAGCACCAGAGAGTGGGATTTCAGGCTTTAATCTCCACGGCTGAACGTGGGGCTCAACAGGAGCCAGACTTCCTGGCCTAGGTTCAGAGCCAACTCTTGGCAACACTCTCCCATAGTGCAAAAGTGCTTAAAGAGCCATTTGGAGGGATCCTTGTGGTTCACTGGGGCTGTGGGAAGCCCCTGTGTGATGGAGGCCTAAATTGCAAAGGGCCGCTGAAATTTGTTTTTTCATTCATTGCTTATCAACAGTGGCTTATTTTGGGCCCACAGGAATTTGGGGAGGCTGTCTTCCTTGCAGTAAGTAAGGCAGCCCCAGAGAGTGAGTTTTTAGGTCTCAATCTCCACGGTTGAGTGTGGGTCATAACAGGCACCAGACCTCGAGGCCTAGCTTAAGGGTCCAGTCTCGGCAACACTCTCCGTTAGTGGAAACGTGCTGAAAAAGCCGTTTGGAGGGATCCTTGTGGTTCTCTGGGCCTGTGGGAGGCCCCTGTGGGATGGAGGCCTAATTTGCCAGGGGCCTCTGAAAGTTGTCTTTTCAGCCAGCGCTTCTCAGTCCGGGCTGATTCTCGGCCCGCAGGCATCTGGAGAGGCTGTTCTCCATGCAGTTAGTAAGGCAGCCCCAGAAAGTGCGTTTTCAGCCCTCAATCTCCACGGTTGAGTGTGGGGCTGCACAGGCGCCAGACCTCCAGGCCTAGCTTCAGGGCTCAGTCTCCCGGGCACACTCCATTAGTGCAAACATGCTGGAACAGCAGATTGGAGGGATCCTTGTGGTTCCCTGGGGCTGTGGGAGGCCCCATGGGGTCTGGAGCCAGTGCAGTCCCGCACACAGCCGTGGAGATTGCGGCCTCAAAACGCATTTTCTGGGGCTGCCTTACTAACTGCATGGAGAACAGCCTCTCCAGATGCCTGTGGGCCCAGAATGAGCCCCTGTTGGGAAGCGCTGGCTGAAAAGAATAATTTCAGTGGCCCCTGACAACTTAGGTATCCATCACATAGGGGCCTCCCACAGACCCAGGGAACCACAAGGAACACTGCAAATGGCTATTCCAACACTTTTGCGCTAAGGGAGAATGCTGGCGAGATTGCGCCCTGAAGCTAGGCCTTGAGGTCTTGCGCCTGAGAAGCCCCGTTCTCAGCCGTGGTGATTGAGGTGTGAAAATGCACAATCTGGGATTTCCTTGCTACCTGCAAAGAAGACAGCCTCCCCAGATGCCTGCGGGCCGAGAATCATCCCTGGGTGTGAAGCACTGGCAGAAAAAACAAATTTCAGCGGCGCTTTGCCATTTATGCCTCCATACCACAGGGACCTCCCAGAGCCCCAGGGAACCACAAGGAACCCTCCAAATGGCTGCTCCAGTACGATTGCACTGAGGGAGAGTATTGGAGAAACATGGCAAGCTAGGCCTGGAAGTCTGGCCACAGTGCAGCCCCGCACTCAACCCAGGAGGTTGAAGGCTGAAAACGCACTCTCTGGGGCTGCCTTACTAACTTCAAAGAAGACAGCCTCCCCAGATGCCTGCCGCCTCACAATCAGCCCTGATTGTGAAGAGCTGGCTGAAAGTCAAATTTCAGGGGACCCTGGCAACATAGGCCTCCATTACCCAGGGGCCTCCCACAGCCCCAGGGAACCACAAGGAACCCTGCAAACGTCTGTTCCAGCACATTTGCAATGAGGGAGTGTGCTGGCGAGACTTGACCCTGAAGCTAGGCCTGGAGGTCTGGAGCCTATGCAGTCCCGAACTCACCGGTGGAGATTGAGGCATGAAAACGCACTCTCTGGGGCTGCCTTGCTTCCTACATTGGAGACAACCTCCCCAGATGCCTTCGGGCGCACACTCAGCACCAGTCCGGAAGCACTGGCTGAAAAGACAAATTTCAGGGGCCCCTGGCAAATTAGGTCTCCATCCCACAGTGGCCAACCACAGCCCCAGGGAACAATACGGAACCCTCCAAACGGCTGTTCCAGAACGTTTATACTTAGGGATAATTCTGGGGGGTCTGGGCCCTGAAGCTAGGCCTGGAGGTCTGGGGCTTGTGTAGCACAGCACTCAGCCTTGGAGATTGAGGCCTGAAAACACACTCTCTGGGGCTGCCTTACTACCTGCAAGGAAGACAGCCTCCCCAGATGCCTGTTGGCCCAGAATGAGTCCCCGTTTGGAAGCGCTGGCTGAAAAGAATAATTTCAGCAGCCCCTGACAACTAAGGTATCCATCACATGGGGGCCTCCCTCAGACCCAGGGAACCACAAGGAACCCTGCAAACGGCTATTCCAGCACGTTTGCCCGAAGGGAGAGTGCTGGCGAGACTGGGCCCTGAAGCTAGGCCTGGAGGTCTTGCGCCTGAGAAGCCCCGTACTCAGTCATGGTGATTCAGGTGTGAAAACGCACAGTCTGGGATTTCCTTGCTACCTGCAAGGAAGACAGCCTCCCCAGATGCCTGTGGGCCCAGAATCAGCCGCGGGTGAGAAGCGCTGGCTGAAAAAACAACTTTCAGCGGTCCTTTACAATTTAGGCCTCCATCCCTCAGGGGCCGCCCACAGCCCCAGGGAACAATACGGAACCCTCCAAAAGGCTGTTCCAGCAGGTTTGCGCTAAGGGAGATAGCTGCCTAGACTGGGCCCTGTAGCTAGGTGTGGAGGTCTGGCCCCTGTGCAGCCCCACACTCAACCGTGGAGACTGAGGGCTGAAAACGCACTCTCTGGGGCTTCCTTACTACCTTCAAAGAAGACAGCCTCCCCAGATTCCTACCGCCTCACAATCAGCCCCGATTGTGATGCGCTGGCTGAAAAGACAAATTTCAGCGGCCCCTGGCAAATTAGGTCTCCATTACACAGGGATCTGCCACATCCCAAGGGAACCACAAGGAACCCTCCAAACGTCTGTTCCAGCACATTTGCGCTGAGGGAGTGTGCTGGCGAGACTTGGCCCTGAACCTAGGCCTGGAGGTCTGGTGCCTGTGCAGTCCCGCACTCAGCCGTGGAGATTGAGGCCTGAAAACGCACTTTCTGGGGGTGCCTTTCTACCTGCAAGGAGATAGCCTCCCCAGATGACTGCCAGCCGAGAATCAGCCCTGGGTGAGAAGCGCTGGCTGAAAAAAACAACTTTCAGTGGTCCTTTGCAATTAAGGCCTTCATCCCTCAGGGGGCTCCCACAGCCCCAGGGAACAAAAAGCACCCCTCCAAACCACTATTCCAGCACGTTTGTGCTGACGGAGAGTGCTGGCAAGACTGGGTCCTGAAGCTAGGCCTGAAGGTCTGGCACCTGAGAAGCCCCACTTTCATCTGTGGAGATTGAGGGCTGAAAACGAACTCTCTGGTGCTGCCTTCCTAGCTGCAAAGAAGGCAGGCTCCCCAAATGCCTGTGGGACCAGAATCAGCCCCAAGTGAGAAGCTCTGGCTGTAAGAAAAATTTTCAGCGGCCCCTTGCAATTTAGGCCTCAATCCCACAGGGACCTCCCACAGCCCCAAGGAACCACAAGGAAGCCTCCAAAGGGCTGTTCCAGCACGTTTGCACTGAGGAAGTGTGCTGGCGAGACTTGGCCCTGAACCTAGGCCTGGAGGTCTGAAGGGTGTGCAGCCCCGCACGCAGCTGTGGAGATTGAGGCCTGAAAACGTACTTTCTTGGGCTTCCTTACGACCTACAAGGAAGACATCCTCCCCAGATGCCTGCGGGGCCAGAATCAGCCCCGGTTGGGAAGCGCTGGCTAAAAAGACACATTTCCACGGCCCCTGGCAAATTAGGCCTTCATCCCACAGGAGCCTCCCACAGACCCAGGGAACCGCAAGGAACCCTCCAGACGGCTGTTTCAGCACGTTTGCGCTGAGCGGCAGTGCTGCTGAAACTGGGCCCTGAAGCTAGGCCTGGAGGTTTTGCAACTGAGATTCCCGGCTCTCAGCCATATAGATTGAGGGATGAAAACACACTCCATGGGGCTTCCTTAATACTTTCAAGGTAGACAGCTTCCAGAGATGCCTGGGGGCCCAAATCAGCCCTGGGTGAGAAGCGCTGGCTGAAAAGACACATTTCAGCAGCCCCTAGCAATTTAGGCCTCCATCACACAAGGGCCTCCCACAGACCCACGGAACCACAAGGAACCCTGCAAAAGAATATTCCAGCACATTTGTGCTAATGGAGAGTGCTGGCGAGACTGCGCCCTGAAGCTAGGGCTTGAGGTCTTGTGCCTGAGAAGCGTGATTCTCAGCAGTGGTGATTCAGGGGTGAAAACGCACAATCTGGGGCTGCCTTACTATCTGCAAGGGGGACAGCCTCCCCAGATGCCTGTGGGCCCAGAGTCAGCCCCGGGTGAGAAGCACTGGCCAAAAAAACAAATTTCAGCGGTCCTTTGCAATTTAGGCCTCCATCCCACAGGGGCTTCTCACAGCCCCAGGAAACCACAAGGAACCCTCCAAATGGCTATTCCAGCTAGTTTGCCCTAAGGGAGAGTGATGGGGAAACTTAGCCCTGAATCTTGTCCTGGAGGTCAGGCCCCTGTGCAGTCCTGCACTCAACCGTGGAAGTTCAGGCCTGAAAAAACACTCTCTGGGGCTGCCTTACTACCTGCAAGCCAAACAGCCTCCCAAGATGCCTGCGGCCAAACAATCAACCCCGTTGGGGAAGAATAGGCTGAAGAGACAAATTTCACTGACCCCTGTGTACTTAGGCCTTCGTCACACAGGGGCCTCCCACAGCCCCAGGGAACCAAAAGCAACCCTCCAAACTGCTGTTCCAGCATGTTTTTGCTGATTTAGACTGCTGGCGAGACTGAGCCCTGAAGCTAGGCCTGGAGGTCTGGCTCCTGAGGAGCCGCACTTTCATCCGTGGGGATTGAGGCCTGAAAATGCACTCTCTGGGTCTTCCTTAATTTCTGCAAGGGAGACAACCTCCCCAGACGCCTGCGGGCCCAGACTCAGCCCTGGTTGGGAAGCGCTGGCTAAAGAGACAAACTTCAGCAGCCCCTGGCAACTTAGTCTTCCATTCGACAGGAGCCTCCCACATCCCAGGGAACCACAAGGAACCCTCAAATGTCTGTTCCAGCACGTTTGCGCTGAGGGAGTGTGCTGGCGAGAATTGACCCTGAACCTTGGCCTGGAGGTGTGGAGCCTGTGCAGTCCCGAACTCAGCCGTGGAGATTGAGGCCTGATAACATACTTTCTGGGGCTGCCTTGCTACGTGCAAGGAAGACAGCCTCCCCAGAGGCCTGCGGGCCCAGACTCAGCCCTGGTCGTAAAGCACTGGCTGAAAAGACAAATTTCAGTGGCCCCTGACAACATAGGACTCCGTCCCACAGGGGTCTCCAACAGCCCCAGGGAACCAAAAGCAACCCTGCAAAACGCTGTTCCAGCAAGTTTGTGCTGATGGAGAGTGCTGGGGAGACTGGGTCCTGAAGCTAGGCCTGGAGATCTGGCACCTGTGCAGCCCCGCACTCAGCCGTGGAGATTGACGGCTAAAAATGCACTCCAAGGGGCTGCCTTTCTATTGGCAAGAAAGACAGCCTCCCCAGATGCCTGCAGCCTCACAATAAGCCCTGGTTGTGAAGCACTGGCTGAAGGACAAATTTCAGTGGCCCCTGGCAACATAAGCCTTCGTTGCAGAGGGCCCTGCCACAGCCCAAGGGAACCAAAGCAACCCTCCAAACCGCTGTTCCAGCACGTTTGTGTTGAGGAAGAGTGTTGGAGAGACTGGGCCCTGAAGCTAGGACTGGAGTTCTGGCGCCTTAAAGCCCCACTCTCATCCGTGAAGATTGAGGATTGAAAACGCACTCAGTTGGGCTGCCTTACTTCCTGCATGGTAGACAGCCTCCCCAGATGCCTGTGGGCCCAGAATCAGCCCGGATTGAGAAGCACTGGCTGAAGAGGCAAAATTCTTCGGCCCCAGGCAAATTAGGCCTTTATCCCACAGGGGCCTCCCACAGGCCCAGGGAAACAGAAGAATCCCTCCAAACAGCTGTTTCAGCACGTTTTCACTAAGGGAGAGTGCTGCTGAGACCTGGCCCTGAAGCTAGGTCAGGAGGTCTGGTGCCTGTGCACCCCACATTCAGCTGTGGAGACTGAGGCCTGAAATCGCATTCTGTGGGGCTGCCTTAATACCTGCAAATAAGACAGACTCCCCAGATGCCTGTGGGCCCAAAATCAGCCACGGTTGAGAAGCAATGGTTGAAAAAATAAATTTCAGCGTCCCTTTACAATTTAGGCCTCCATCACACAGGGGCTTCCCACAACCCCAGGGAACCACAAGGATCCCTCCAAACGGCTCTTTCAGCAAGTTTGCACTAAGGGAGAGTGTTGCCAAGACTTGGCCCTGAAGCTAGGCCAGGAAGTCTGGTGCCTGTGCAGCCCCACACTCAGCAGTGGAGATTCAGGCCTGAAATTGCACTCTCTTGGGCTGCCTTATTACCTGCAAGGAAGACAGCCTCCCCAGATGCCTGCGGACCCAGAATCAGCCCCGAATGAGAAGCCCTGGCTGAAAAGACAAATTTCAGCAGCCCCTGACAACTTAGGCATCCATTCCACAGGAGCCTCCCACACCCCGCGGAACCACAAGGAACCCTCCAAACGGCTGTTCCAACACGTTTGCGCTAAGGCAGTGTGCTGGGAATACTGGGACCTGAAGCTAGGCCTGGAAGTCTGGCGCCTGTGCAGCCCCGCCCTCAGCCGTGGGGAGTGCGGCCTGAAAACACACCCTTTGCAGCTGCGTTACTACCTGCAAGGAAGACAGCCTCCCCAGATGCCTGTGTGCCCAGATTCAGCCCCGATTGAGAAGCGCTGGCTGAGAAAACAAATTTCAGCGGCCCCTGGCAAAATAGGTCTCCATTCCACAGGGGCCACCCATAGCCCCAGGGAACCACAAGGAACCCTTCAAACAGCTGTTTCAGCACGTTTGTGCTTAGGAAGTGTGCTGGCGAGACTGGGCCCTTAAGGCAGTCCTGGAAGTCTTGCGCCTGAAAAGCGCCGTTCTCAGCCGTAGTGATTGAGGGGTGAAATCACACAATCTGGGGCTGCCTTACACTCTGCAAAGAAGACAGCCTCCCCAGATGCCTGCGGGCCCAGAATCAGCCCCGGGTGAGAAGCACTGGGAGAAAAAAGAAATTTCAGCTGCCTTTTGCAATTTAGACCTCCATCCCACACGGGCTTCCCACAGCCCCAGGGAACCACAAGGAACCCTCCAAACGGCTGTTGTAGCACGTTTGCGCTAAGGGAGAGTGATGGGGCAACTGGACCCTGAAGCTAGGCCTGGAGGTGTGGCGCCTGTGCAGTCCCGCACTCAGCCATGGAGAATGAGGCCAGAAAACGCACTTTCTGTGGCTGCCTTACTACCTGCAAGGGAGACAGCTTCCCCAGATGCCTGCAAGCCGAGAATCAGCCCCGGGTGAGAAGCGCTGACAGAAAAAACAAATTTCAGCGGCGCTTTGCAATTTATGCCTGCTTCCCACAGGGTCCTCCCACAGCCCCAGGGAACTGCAAGGAACCCTCCAAATGGCTATTCCAGCAATTTTGCGGTAAGGGAGAGTGCTGGGGAGATGGGCCCTGAAGCTAGCCTGGACGTCAGGCCCCTGTGCAGTCCTGCACTCAGCCGTGTAATTTCAGGCCTGAAAACACACTCTCTGGGGCTGCCTTACTACCTGCAAGAAGACAGCCTCGCCAGATGCCTGCGTCCCCACAATCAACACCTTTGGTGAAGCACTGGCTGAAAATACAAATTTCAGTGGCCCCTGTCAACTTAGGCCTTTTTTCACACGGGCCTCCCACAGCCCCAGGGAAGCAAAAGCAACCCTTGTAACTGCTGTTCCAGCACGTTTGCGATGAGTGAGAGTGCTGCCGATACTGGGCTCTGAAGCTAGGCCTCGACGTTTTGCTCCTGAGAAGCCCGGCTCTCATCCGTGGAGACTGAGGGCTGAAAACGCACTCTCTGGGGATGGCTTACTACCTGCAAGGAAGACAGCCTCCAGAGATGACTGCGGGCCCAAATCAGCCCCAGTTGAGAAGCGCTGGCTGAAACGACACATTTCAGCGGCCCCTAGCAATTTAGGCTTCCATCCCACAGGGGACTCCGACAGACCCAGGGATCCACAAGGAACCCTGCAAACAGCTATTCCAGCATGTATGCGCTAAGGGAGAGTGCTGGCGAGACTGCGCCCTGAATATTAGCTTGGAGGTCTTGTGCGTGAGATGTGCCCTTCTCAGCCATGGTGATTGAGGGGTAAAATCACACAATCTGGGCCTTCCTTACTATCTGCAAAGTACACAGCCTCCCCAGATGCCTCCGGGCCCAGCATCAGTCCGGGGTGAGAAGAGCTGGCAGAAAAAACAAATTTCAGCGACCATTTGCAATTTAGGCCTCCATCACACAGGGGCTCTCCACAGCCCCAGGGAACCACAAGGAACCCTCCAAATGGCTGTTCTAGCACGTTTGCGCTGAGGGAGAGTACTGGCGTTACTGGGACCTGAAGCTAGGCCTGAAGGTCTGGCCACTGTGAAGCCCAGAACTCAACCGAGGAGGTTGAGGGCTGAAAACGCACTCTCTGGGGCTGCCTTACTACCTGCAAGGAAGACAGCCTCCCCAGATGCCTGCCGCCTCACAATCAGCCCCGATTGTGAAGTGCTGGCTGAAAAGACAAATTTCAGGGGACCCTGGCAACATAGGCCTCCATTCCCCAGAGGCTTCCCACAGCACCAGGGAACCACAAGGATCCCTCCAAACGTCGGTTCCAGCACGTTTGCTATGAGGGAGTGTGCTGGCGAGACTTGGCCCTGAACCTAGGCTGGGAGGTCAGGCGCCTGTGCAGCCCAGCCGTAAGCCGTGGGGATTGAGGCATGAAAACACACTCTTGGCAGCTGTCTTACTAACTGTAAGGAAGACAGCCTCCCCAGATGCCTGCGGGCCGAGAATCAGCCTCAGGTGAAAAGTGCTGGCTGAAGAAACAACTTTCAGTGGTCCTTTGCAATTTAGGCCTCGATCCCTCAGGGGCCTCCCACAGTCCTAGGAAACCACAAGGAACCCTCCAAATGCCTATTTCAGCAATTTTGCGCAAAGGGAGAGTGCTGAGGAGACTGGGCCCTGAAGCTTGGCTGGACGTCAGGCCCCTGTGCAATCCGGCACTCAGCCGTGGAAGTTTAGGCCTGAAAACGCACTCTCTGGAGGTGCCTTACTACCTGCAAGGAAGACACCCTCCCCAGATGCCTGCGGCCCCACAATCAACACCTTTGGGGAAGCACTGGCTGAAAAGACAAATTTAAGTGGCCCTGTCAACTTCCACCTTTTTTCACACAGGGGCCTCCCAGAGCCCCAGGGAACCACAAGGGACCCTCCAAACGGCTGTTTCAGCACGTTTGTGCTGAGGGAGAATAATGGCGATACTGGGCCCTGAAGCTAGGCCTGGAGGTCTGGCCACTGTGCAGCCGCGCACTCAACCGAGGAGGTGGAGGGCTGAAAACGAACTCTCTGGGGCTGCCTTACTACTTTCAAGGAAGACAGGCTCCCCAGATGCCTGCCGCCTCACAATCAGCCCCCATTGTGAAGCGCTGGCTGAAAAGACAAATTTCAGGGGACCCTGGCAACATAGGCCTCCATTCCCCAGGGGGCTCCCACACCCCCAGGGAACCACAAGGAACCCTCCAAACATCTCTTCCAGCACGTTTGCTATGAGGGAGTGTGCTGGCAAGACTTGGCCCTGAACCTAGGCTTGGAGATCTGGCGCCTGTGCAGTCCCAAACTCAGCCGTGGAGACTGAGGCTTGAAAATGCACTTTCTGAGGCTGCCTTACTGACTGCAAGGAAGACAGCCTCCCCAGATGCCTACGGGCCCAGATTCAGCCCCGGTTGTGATGCGCTGGCTGAAAAGACAAATTTCAGTGGCCCCTGGCATATTAGGTCTCCATCCCACAGGGGCCACCCACAGACCCAGGGAACCACAAGGATCCCTTCAAATGGCTGTTCCAGCACGTTTACGCTGAGGAAGAGTGCTGACGAGACTGGGCCCTTAAAGCAGTGCTGGAGGTCTTGCGCCTGAAAAGTGCCGTTCTCAGCCGTGGTGTTTGAGGGGTGAATTCGCACAATTGGGATTTCCTTGCTACCTGCAAGGAAGACTGCATCCCCAGATGCCTACGGGACCAGAATCTGACCCGGGTGAGAAGCCCTGGCAGAAAAAACAAATTTCAGCGACCCTTTGCAATTTTGGCCTCCATCCCACAGGGGCTCCCCACAGTCCCAGGGAACCACAAGGAACCCTCAAACGGCTGTTGTAGCACATATGAACTAAGCAAGAATGATGGGGCAACTGGACCCTGAAGCTAGGCCTGGAGGTCTGGCACTTGTGTAGCACCGCACTCAGCCGTTGAGATTGAGGCCTGAAAACACACTCTCTGGGGCTGCCTTACTACCTGCAAGGAAGACAGCCTCCCCAGATGCCTGAGGGCCCAGAATGAGCCCCCGTTGGGAAAAGCTGGCTGAAAAGAATAATTTCGCGGCCCCTGACACCTGAGGTATCCATCACATAGGGGCCTCCCACAGACCCAGGGAACCACAAGGAACCCTGCAAACGGCTATTCCAGCACGTTTGCGCTAAGGGAGAGTGCTGGCGAGACTAGGCCCTGAAGCTAGGCCTGGAGGTCTTGCCCCTGAAAAGCTCCGTTCTCAGCCGTGGTGATTGAGGCGTGAAAACGCACAATTGGGATTGCCTTGCTACCTGCAAGGAAGACTGCATCCGCAGATACCTACGGGACTAAAATCTGCCCCGGGTGAGAAGCACTGGCAGAGAAAACATATTTCAGTGGAGATTTGCAAATTTATGCCTGCATCCCACAGGGGCCTCTCAGAGCCCCAGGGAACCACAAGAAACCCTCCAAACGGCTGTTCCAGCACGTTTGCGCTGAGGGAGAGTACTGGCGAGATTGGGCCCTGAAGCTCGGCCTGGAGGTCTGGAGCATGAGAAGCCCCACTCTCATCCATGGTGATTGAGGCCTGAAAACGCAGTCTCTGGGGCTGCCTTACTTCTTGCATGGGAGACAGTCTCCCCAGATGCCTGTGGGCCAGAGGCCCGGGTGAGAAGCGCTGGTAGAAAAAACAAATTTCAGCGGCCCTTTGCAATTTAGGCCACCATCCCACACGGGCTTCCTACAGCCCCAGGGAACAAGAAGGAACCCTCCAAAGGGCTGTTGTAGCACGTTTGCGCTAAGAGAGAGTGATGGGGCAACTGGGCCCTGAAGCTAGGCCTGGCGGTCTGGCGCCAGTGCAGTCCCACATTCAGCCGTGGAGATTGAGGCCTGAACACGCACTTTCTGGGCCTGCCTTACTAACTACAAGGAAGACAGCCTCCCCAGATGCCTGCGGGCTGAGAATCAGTCCCAGGTGAGAAGCACTGGCTGAAAAAACAACTATCAGTGGTCCTTTGCAATTTAGGCCTCCATCCCTCAGGGACCTCCCACATTCCCAGGAAACCACAAGGAACCCTCCAAATGGCTATTCCAGCAATTTTGCTGTCAGGGAGAGTGCTGGGGAGACTGGGCCCTGAAGCTTGGCTGAACGCCGGGCCCCTGGGCAGTCCTACACTCAGCCGTGGAAGTTGAGGCCTGAAAATGCACTCTCTGGGGCTGCCTTACTACCTGCAAGGAAGACAGCCTCCATAGATGCCTGCGGACCCACATCTGGCCCAGGTGAGAAGCGCGGGCAGAAAAAACAAATTTCAGCGGCCCTTTGCAATTTAGGCCTCCATCTCACACGGGCTTCCCACAGCCTGAGGGAAACACAAGGGACCCTCCAAATGGCTGTTCTAGCACGTTTGCACTAATAGAGTAATGGGGCATCTGGGCCCTGAAGCCTGGAGGTCTGGCCCGTGTGCAGCCCTGCACTCAACCGTGGAGATTGAGGGCTGAAAACGCATTCTCTGGGCTGCCTTACTACCTTCAAAGAAGACAGCCTCCCCAGATTCCTGCCGCCTCACAATCAGCCCCGATTGTGAAGCGTTGGCTGAAAAGACAAATTGCACTGGCCCCTAGCAAATTAGGTCTCCATCACACAGGGGCCACCCACATAACAAGGGAACCACAAGGAACCCTCCAAACGTCTGTTCCAGCACGTTTGCGCTGAGGGAATGTGCTGGCGAGACTTGGCCCTGAACCTAGGCCTGGAGGTCTGGAGCCTGTGCAGTCCCGAACTCAGCCGAGGAGACTGAGGCCAGAAAACGCACTTTCTGGGCTGCCTTACAACCTACAAGGATGATAGCCTCCCCAGATGCCTGCGGGCCCATACTCAGCCCTGGTCGGAAAGCGCTGGCTGAAAAGACAAATTTCAGAGGACCCTGGCAACATAGGCCTCCATTCTCCAGGGACCACCCACAGCCCCAGGGAAACAAAAGCAACCCTACAAACCGCTGTTCCAGCACGTTTGTGCTGATGGAGAGTACTGGCAAGTCTGGTCCCTGAAGCTAGGCCTGGAGGTCTGGCGCCTGAGAAGCACCACTCTCATCCGTGGGGATTGAGGCCTGAAAACGCACTCTCTGGGGCTGCCTTACTTCCTGAAAGGGAGACACCCTCCCCAGATGCCTGTGGGCCCACACTCAGCCCCATTAGGGAAGCGCTGGCTAAAAAGACAAACTTCAGCAGCCCCTGGCAACTTAGTCCTCCATTCGGCAGGAGACTCCCACATCCCAGCGAACCACAAGGAACCCTCCAAACGGCTGTTCCAACACATTTGAGCTAAGGGAGAGTGCTGGGGAGACTGGGCCCTGAAGCTAGGCCTGGAGTTCTGGCACCTGTGCAGCCCCACACTCAGCCATGGAGATTGAGTTCTGAAAATGCACTCTCTTGGGCTGCCTTAATACCTGCAAGCAATACAGCCTCCTCAGATGGCTGCGGGCCCAGAATGAGCCCCCGTTGGGAAGCGCAGGCTGAAAAGACACATTACAGCGCCCCCTGACAACTTAGGTATCCATCACTCTGGGGACGCCCACAGACCCAGGGAACCACAAGGAACCCTGTAAACGGCTATTCCAGCACGTTTGTGCTAAGCGAGAGTGCTGGCGAGACTGCACCCTGAAGCTAGGCCTGGAGGTCTTGTGTCTGAAAAACGCTGTTCTCAACCTTGGTGATTGAGGTGTGAAAATGCAAAATATGGGGCTGCCTTACCACCTGCAAGGAAGGCAGCCTCCCCAGATGCCTACGGGCCCAGAATCAGCCCCGACTGAGAAGCGCTGACAGAAAAAACAAATTTCAGTGGCGCTTTGCAATTTATGCCTGCATCCCATATGGTCCTCCCTCAGGCCCAGGGAACCACAAGGAACCCTCAAAACAGCTGTTCCAGCATGTTTGCGCTGAGGAAGAGAGCTGGCTATACTGGGCCCTGAAGCTAGGCCTGGAGGTCTGGCCCCTGTGCAGCCCCACAATCAACCGGGGAGTCTGAGAGCTGATAACGCACTCTCTGGGTCTGCCTTACTACCTTCATAGAAGACCGCCTCCCCAGATGCCTGCCACCTCAAAATCAGCCCCAATTGTGAAGCACTGGCTGAAAAGACAAATTTCAGAGGACCCTGGGAACATAGGCCTCCATTCCACATGAGCCTCCCACAGTCCCAGGGAACCATAAGGAACCTTCAGAAAGTCTTTTCCATCACGTTGGCACTGAGGGAGTGTGCTGTCAAGATTTGGCCCTGAACCTAGGCCTGGAGGTCTGGAGCCTGTGCAGTCCCTAACTCAGCCGTGGAGATTGAGGCCGGAAAATGCACTCTCTGGGGCTGCCTTAATACCTGCAAGGAAGATAGCCTCCAGAGATGCCTGTGGGCCCAAATCAACCCCAGTTGAGAAGAGGTGGCTGAAAAGACACATTTCAGCGGCCCCTAGCAATTTAGGCCTCCATCCCACAGGGGACTTCTACAGACCCTGGATCCACAAGGAACCTGCAAACGGCTATTCCAGCACGTTTCCGCTAAGAAAAATTGCTGGCGGGACTGCGCCCTGAAGCTAGACCTGGAGGTCTTGCGCCTGAGAATCGCCATTCTCAGCCGTGGTGATTGAGGGTTGAAATCGCACAATCTGGGTCTGCCTTACTATCTGCAAGGAAGAGAGCCTCCCCAGATGCCTGCAGGTGCAGACTCAGCCCTGGTCGGGAAGCGCTTACTGAAAAGACAAATTTCAGGGTCCCTGGCCACATAAGCCTTTATCCAACAGGGGCCTTCCACAGCCGCAGGGAACTAAAAGCAACCCTCCAAACCGCTGTTCCAAAACGTTTGTGCTGATGGAGAGTGCTGGCGAGAATGGGCCCTTAACCTAAGCCTCGAGGTCTGGATCCTGTGCACTCCTGATCTCAGCCATGGAGACTGAGGCCTGAAAATGCACTTTCTGGGGCTGCCTTACTACCTGCAAGGAAGAGAGCCTCCCCAGATGCCTGCGGGCCCAGACGCAGCTCCGATTGAGAAGCGGTGGCTGAAAAGACTAATTTCAATGATCCCTGGCAACTTAGGGCTCCGTCCCTCAGGGGGTTCCACAGCCCAAGGGAACCACAAGGAACCCTCCGAACGGCTGTTCCAGCACATTTGCGCTGAGGAAGAGTGCTGCTGAGACTGGGCGCTGAAGCTAGGCCAGGAGGTCTGGCGCCTGTTTAGCCCCACACTCAGCCGTGGAGACTGAGGCCTGAAAATGCACTCTCTGGGGCTGCTTTACAACCTGCAAGGAAGACAGCCTCCCCAGATGCCTGCGGGCAGAGACTCAGTCCCAATTGAGAAGCGCTGGCTGAAAAGACTAATTTCAATGATCCCTGGCAACTTAGGGCTCCGTCCTTCAGGGGGTTCCACAGCCCAAGGGAGCCACAAAGAACCCTCCAAAAGCCTGTTTCAGCACGTTTGCGCTGAGGGAGAGTGCTGCTCAGACTAGCCGCTGACACTAGGCCAGCAGATCTGGCGCATATGCAGCCCCACATTCAGCCGTGGAGATTGAGGCCTGAAAATGCACTCTATGGGGCTGCCTTAGTACTTGCAAGGAAGACAGCCTCCCCAGATGCCTGTGGGCCCAGAATCAGCCCCGGTTGAGAAGCGCTGGCTGAAAAGACAAATTTAAGGGGGCCCTGGCAATTTAGGCCTCCATCCCATAAGGGCCTCAAACAGCCCCAGGGAACTAGAAGAAACCCTCCAAACGGCTGTTCCAGCACGTTTGCCCTGAGGAAGAGTGCTGGCGAGAATGGGCCCTGAAGGTAGGCCTGAAGGTCTGGGCCCTGTGCAGTCCCATACTCACTCGTGGAGATTGAGGCCTGAAAATGCACTTTCTGGGGTGCCTTAGTACTTGCAAGTAAGACAGCCTCCCCAGATGCCTTCGGCCTCACATTCAGCCCCAATTGTGAAGTGCTGGCTGAAAAGACAAATTTCAGCGGACCTTGGCAATGTAGTCCTCTATCCCACAGGGCCCTCCCACAGCCCCAGGGAACCACAAGGAACCCTCCAAACATCTTTTCCAGCACGTTTGCCCTGAGGGAGTGTGCTGGCGAGACTTGGCCCTGAAACTAGGCCTGGAGGTCTGGAGCCTGTGTAGTTCCGAACTCAGCCGTGGATATTGAGGCCTGAAAACTCACTTTCTGGGGCTGCCTTACTACCTGCAAGGAAGACAGCCTCCCCAGATGCCTGCGGGCGCAGACTCAGCCCTGGTCGGGAAGTGCTGGCTGAAAAGACAAATTTCAGCGGCCCCTGGCAACATAGGCCTTCGTCCCACAGGGGCCTCCCATAGACCCAGGGAACCAAAAGCAATCCTCCAAACGGCTGTTCCAGCACGTTTGTGCTGATGGAGAGTGCTGGCCATACTGGGCCCAGAAGCCAGGTCTGGAGGTCTGGCGCCTGAGAAGCCCCACTTTCATACGAGGAGATTGAGGCCTGAAAATGCACTCTCTGGGCTCTCTTACTTCCTGCATGGTAGACAGCCTCCCCAGATGCCTGCGAGGAGAGAATCAGCCATGGTCGGGAAGCGCTGGCTGAAAAGACAATTTTCCTCATCCTCTGACAACTTAGTCCTCCATTTCACAGGAGCCTCCCACACCCCAGGGAACAACAAGGAACCCTCCACACGGCTGTTCCAACACGTTTGAGCTAAGGCAAAGGCCTGGGGAGCCTGGGACCTGAAGCTAGGCCTGGAGGTCTGGCGGCTGTGCAGCCCCCCACTCAGCCGAGTGGATTGAGACCTGAAAACACACTCTCTTGGGCTGCCTTACTACCTGCAAGGAAGACAGCCTCCCCAGATGTCTGCAGGCTCAGATTCAG
>ML663578.1:44685-59569 GCA_007570785.1 Antilocapra americana
AAAACCCACTTTCTGGGCTGCCTTACTACTTGCAAGGTAGACAGCCTTCCCATATGCCTGCGGGCCCAGAAAGAGCCCCCGTTTTGAAGCGCTGGCTGAAAAGAATAATTACAGTGCCCCCTAACAACTAAGGTATCCTTCACTCAAGGGCCTCCCACAGATGCAGGGAACCACAAGGAACTCTTCAAACGGCTATTCCAGCACGATTGCGCTAAGGGAGACTGCTGGCGAGATTGCACCCTGAAGCTAGGCCTGGAGGACTTGCGCCTTAGAAGCGCCGTCCTCAGCCGTGGTGATTGAGGTGTGAAAATGTACAATCTGGGACTGCCTTTCTACCTGCAAGGAAGACAGCCTCCCCAGATGGCTGCATTCCCAAAATCAGCCCCGGGTAAGAAGCGCTGCCAGAATAAACAAATTTCCGCTGCGCTTTGCAATTTATGCCTGCATCTCACAGGGGCCTCCCACAGCCCCAGGGAACCACAACAACCCCTCCACACGGCTGTTCCTGCACGTTTACGCTGAGGGAGAGTGCTGGCGAGACTAGTCCCTGAAGCTAGGCCTGAAGGTCTGGCCCCTGTGCAGACCCACATTCAACCATGGAGATTGAGGTCTGAAAACTCACTCTCTGTGGCTGCCTTACTATCTTCAATGAAGACAGCCTCCCAAGATGCCTGCCGCCTCAAAATCTGCCCCCATTGTGAAGCGCTGGCTGAAAAGACAAATTTCACCGGACCCTGGCAACATAGGACTCCATCTTACAGGTGCCTCCCACAGGCCCAGGGAACCACAAGGAACCCTCCAAACGTCTGTTTCAGCACGTTTTCGCTGAGGGAGTGTGCTGGCGAGACTTGACCCTGAACCTAGGCCTGGAGGTCTCGAGCCTGTGCATTCCCGAACTCAACAGTGGAGATTGAGGCCTGAAAACGCACTTTCTGGGGCTGCCTTACTACCTGCAAGGAAGACAGCCTCCCCAGATGCCTGCGGGCCCAGACTCAGCCCTGGTCGTAAAGCACTGGCTGAAAAGACAAATATCAGCGGCCCCTGGTAGCATAGGCCTCCGTCCAACAGGGGCCTCCCACAGCCCCAGGGAACCAAAAGCAACCCCCCAAAACGCTGTTCCAGGACGTTTTTGCTGATTGAGAGTGCTGGCGAGACTTGGCCCTGAAGGTAGGCCTGGAGGTCTGGCGCCTGTGCAGCCCCGCACTCAGCCATTGTGATTGAGGGCTAAAAACGCCCTCTCTGGGGCTGCCTTTCTATCAGCAATGAAGACAGCCTCCCCACATGCCTGCGGCCTCACAATAAGCCCCGATTTTGAAGCTCTGGCAGAAAAGACATATTTCAGTGGACCCTAGCAGCATAGGCCTCCATCCCACAGGGGCCTCCCACAGCCCCATGGAACGACAAGGAACCCTCTAAACGACTGTTCCAGCACGTTTAGATTAAGAGAAAGTTCTGGGAAGACTGGGCCCTGAAGCTTGGCCTGGATATCTGGCGCCTGTGCAGACCCGCACTCAGCTGTGGAGAGTGAGGCCTGAAAACGAACTTTCTGGGGCTGCCTTACTACCTGTAAGGAAGACAGACTCCCCAGATGACTGCGGCCCAAAAATCAGCCCGGGTTGGCAAGCACTGGCTGAAAAGACAAATTTCAGCGGCCCCTGGCAACATAGCCAATGGGGCATCCAACAACCTCAGGGAACCACAAGGAACCCACAAAACAGCTGATAAAGCATGTTTGCGCTGAGGCAGTGTGTTGGCGAGACTTGGTCCTGAACCTAGGCTTCGAGGTCTGGAGCCTGTGCAGTCCCGAACTCTGAAGTGAAGATTTAGGCCTGAAAATGCACTTTCTCGGGCTTCCTTATTTCCTGCAAAGAAGAGAGCCTCCCCAGATGCCTGCCGACCCTGACTCAGCCCTGGTCTGCAAGTGCTGGCTGAAAAGACAAATTTCAGTGGCCCCTGGCAACATAGGCCTTCGTACCACAGGGCCCTCCCACAGCACAAGGGAACCAAAGCCACACTCCAAACCGCTGTTACAGCATGTTTGTGCTGATGGAGAGTGCTGGCGAGACTGGGCCCTGAAGCTAGGCCTGGACGTCTGGCGCCTGAGAAGTGCCGTTCTCAGCCGTGGTGATTGAGGTGTGAAAATGCACAATCTGGGGCTGCCTTACTACCTGCAAGGAAGACAGCATCCCCAGATGCCTGCTAGCCCAGAATCAACCCTGATCGTAAAGTATTGGTTGAAAAGACAAATATCAGTGGCCCCTGGCAACATAGGCCTCCGTCCCACAGGGGCCTCCCACAGCCACAGGGAACCAAAAGCAACCCCCCAAAATGCTGTTCCAGCACGTTTGTGCTGATGGAGAGTGCTGGCGAGACTGGGCCCTGAAGGTAGGCTTGGAGGTCTGGCGCCTGTGCCGCCCTACACTCAGCTTTGGTGTTTGAGGGCTAAAAATGCACTCTCTGGGGCTGCTTTTCTATCAGCAGGGAAGACAGCCTCCCCAGATGCCTGCATCCTCAAAATAAGCCCCAGTTGTGAAGCGCTGGCTGAAAAGACAAATTTCAGTGGACCCTCGCATCATAGGCCTGCATCCCACAGGGGCCACCAACAGCCCCAGGGATCCACAAGGAAACCTCCATACAGCTGTTCCAGCACGCTTGCACTGAGGGAGAGTGCTGGCGAAACTGGGCCCTGAAGCTTGGCCTGGAGGTCTGACACCTGTGAGAACCGCACTAAGCCATGGAGAATGAGGCCTGAAAACGCACTCTCTGGGGCTGCCTTAATAACTGCAAGGGAAGACAGCCTCCCGAGATACCTACGGGCCCGGAATCAGTCTCATTTGGAAAGCGCTGGCTGAAAAGACAAATTTCAGCAGCCCCTGGCAACTTAGGCCTCCATCCCACAGGGGCCTCCCACACCCCAGTGAACCACAAGTAACCCTCCAATCGGCTGTTCTAACACATTTGTGATGAGGGAGAGTGATGGGGACATTGAACCCTGAAGCTAGGCCTAGAGGTCTGGCGCCTGTGGAGCCCTGCACTCAGCCATTGAGACTGACGCCTGAAAATGCACTCTTTGGGGCTGCCTTACTACCTGCAAGGAAGACAGCCTCCCCAGATGTCTGAGGGCCCAGAATGAGCCCCCGTTTTGAAGCGCTGGCGGAAAAGAATAATTACAGCGGCCCCTGACAACTAAGGTATCCATCACTCAAGGGCCTCACATACACCCAGGGAATCACAAGGATCTCCTCAAACAGCTATTCCAGCACATTTGCGCTCAGGGAGACTGCTGTCGAGACTGCGCCCTGAAGCTAGGCCTGGAGGTCTTGCGCCTGAGAAGCGCCGTTCTCAGCCGTGGTGATTGAGGTGTGAAAATGCACAATCTGGGGCTGCCTTACTACCTGCAAGGAAGACAGCCTCCCCAGATGCCAGCGGGCCCAGAATCAGCCCCGGGGGGAAGCGCTGCCAGAAAAAAACAAATTTCAGTGGCGCTTTGCAATTTATGCCTGCATCTAACAGGGGCCTACCACAGACCCAGGGAACTACAACGAACCCTCCAAACGGCTGTTCCTGCACATTTGCCCTGCTGGAGAGTGCTGACGAGACTGGGCCCTGAAGCTAGGCCTGAAGGTCTGGCCCCTGTGCAGACCCACACTCATCCGTGGAGATTGAGGGCTGAAAACGCACTCTCTGGGGCTTCCTTACTACCTTCAATGAAGACAGCCTCCCCAGATGCCTGCGGGCCCAGTCTCAGCCCTAGGCGTAAAGCACTGGTTGAAAAGACAAATATCAGCGGCCCCTGGCAACATAGGCCTCCGTCCCACACAGGCCTCTCACAGCCCCAGGGAACCAAAAGCAAGCCCCACAAAGCTGTTTCAGCACGTTTATGCTTATGGAGAGTGCTGGTGAGACTGGGCCCTGAAGGTAGGCCTGGACGTGTGGAGCCAGAGAAGCCCCACTCTCATCCGTGAAGATTGAGGGTTGAAAACGCACTCTATTGGTCTGCCTTACTTCCTGCACGGTAGACAGAGTCCCAACATGCCTTTGGGCCCAGAATCAGCCCCAATTGAGAAGCGTTGGCTGAAAAGGCAAATTTCATCGGCCCCTTGGCAAGTTAGGCCTGCATTCCACAGGAGCCTCCCACACCCCAGGGTAGCACAAGGAGCCCTCCAAACGGCTTTTGCAACGCGTTTGTGCTAACGGAGAGTCATGGGGAGAATGGGACCTTAAGCTATGCCTGGAAGTCTGGTGCCTGTGCAGACCCGCACTCAGCCGTGGGGACTGAGGCCTGAAAACACACTCTCTGGGCCGCCTTACTACCTTCAAGGAAGACAGCCTCCCTAGATGCCTCCGGAATCATAATCAGCCCCGATTGTGAAGCTCTGGCTGAAAAGATAAATTTCCTCGGCCCCTGGCAACTTAGGCCTCCATGCCACATAGGTCCCCCACTACCCCAGGGAACCACAAGGAACCGTCACATGGCTGTTCCAGCATGTTTGCTCTGAGTGAGTGTGCTGGCGAGACTTGGCCATGAACCTAGGCCTTGAGGTCTGGAGCCTGTGCAGTCCAGAACTCAGCTGTGGAGATTGAGGCCAGAAAATGCACTTTCTGGTACTGCCTTACTACCTGCAAGGAAGAGAGCCTCCCCAGATGCCTTCGGGCCCAGAATCAGCCTGGGTTGAGAAGCGCTGGCTGAAACGACAACTTTCAGCGGCCCCTGGCAAATTAGACCTCCATCCCACAGAGGCCTCCCACATACCCAGGACAACACAAGGAACCCTCCAAACGGCTGTTACAGCACTTTTGCCCTGAGTAAGAGTGCTGCCCATATGGGCCCTGAAGCTAGGCCTGGAGGTTTTGCGCCTGAGAAGCCCCGCTCACAGCCGTGATGATTGAGGGCTGAAAAGGCACTCTCTGGGTCTGCCCTACTACCTGCAAGGAAGACATGCTCCAGAGATGCCTGCGGGCCCAAATCAGACCCGGTTGAGAAGCGCTGGCCGAAAAGACACATTTCAGCTGCCTCTAGTAATTTAGGCCTCCATCCCACAGGGGCCTCCCACAGACCCAGGGAACCATAAGGAACCCTCTAAATGACTATTCCAGCAAGTTTGTGCTAAGGGATTATGATGGGGCACCTGGGCCCTGAAACTAGACCTGGAGGTATGGCGCCCGTGGAGCCCCGCACTTAGCCGTGGAGATTGAGGCCTGAATATGCACTCTCTGGGGCTGCCTTACTACCTGCAAGGAAGACAGCCTCCCCAGATGCCTGAGGGCCCAGAATCAGCCCCGGGTTAGAAGCGCTGCCAGAAAAAACAACTTTCAGAGGCCCTTTGCAATTTAGGCCTCCATCCCTTAGGGGCAGCCCACAGCCCCCGGGAACCACAAGGATCCCTACAAATGGCTGTTCCAGCACATTTGCGCTGAAGGAGAGTGCTGGTGAGACTGGGCCCTGAAGCTAGGCCTGGAGGTCTGGCCCCTGTGCAGCCCCACTTTGAACCGTGGAGATTGAGGGCTTAAAACGTACTGTCTGGGGCTGCCTTACTACCTGGAAGGAAGACAGCCTCCCCAGATGCCTGCGGCTTCACAATAAGCCCTGGCTGTGAAGCGCTGGCTGAATAGACAAATTTCAGTGGCCCATGGCAACTTAGGCCTCCATCCCACAGGGGCTGCCCACATCCCCAGTGAACCACAAGAAACCCTACAAATGGCAGTTCCAACACGATTGCGCTGAGCGGTAGTTTTGGCGAGATTGGCCCTGAATCTAGGCATGGAGGTCTTGAACCTGAGAAGCCCCGCTCTCAGCCATGTAGATTGAGGGCTGAAAATGCACTCTATTGGTCTGCCTTACTTCCTGCATGGTAGACAGCATCCCAAGATGCCTTTGGGCCCAGAATCAGCCCCGATTGAGAAGCGCTGGCTGAAAATACAAATTTCATCAGCCCCTTGGCAAGTTATGCCTCCATTCCACAGGAGCCTCCCACAACCCAGGGTAGCACAAGGAGCCCTCCAAACGGCTTTTCCAACGTGTTTGTGCTAAGGGAGAGTCATGGGGAGAATGGGACCTTAAGCTATGCCTGGAAGTCTGGTGCCTGTGCAGACCCGCACTCAGCCGTGGGGACTGAGGCCTGAAAACACACTCTCTGGGGCTGCCTTACTACCTTCAAGGTAGACAGCCTCCCTAGATGCCTCCAGAATCATAATCAGCCCCGATTGTGAAGCTCTGGCTGAAAAGATAAATTTCCTGGGCCCCTGACAACTTAGGCCTCCATCCCACTTAGGCCCCCCACAGCCCCAGGGAACCACAAGGAACCCGTCACATGGCTGTTCCAGCACGTTTGCGCTGAGGGAGTGTGCTGGCGAGACTTGGCCCTGAACCTAGGCCTCGAGGTCTGGAGACTGTGCAGTCCCGAACTCAGCTGTGGAGATTGAGGCCAGAAAATGTACTTTCTGGTGCTGCCTTACTACCTGCAATGAAGAGAGCCTCCCCAGATGCCTGCGGGCCCAGAATCAGCCTGGGTTGAGAAGCGCTGGCTGAAACGACAACTTTCAGCGGCCCCTGGCAAATTAGGCCTCCATCCCACAGAGGCCTCCCACATACCTAGGACAACACAAGGAACCCTCCAAATGGCTGTTCCAGCACTTTTGCGCTGAGTAAGAGTGCTGCCCATATGGGCCCTGAAGCTAGGCCTGGAGGTTTTGCGCCTGAGATGCCCCGCTCACAGCCGTGATGATTGAGGGCTGAAAAGGCACTCTCTGGGTCTGCCCTACTACCTGCAAGGAAGACATGCTCCAGAGATGCCTGCGAGCCCAAATCAGACCCGGTTGAGAAGCGCTGGCCGAAAAGACACATTTCAGCGGCCTCTAGTAATTTAGGCCTCCATTCCACAGGGGCCTCCCACAGACCCAGGGAACCATAAGGAACCCTCTAAATGACTATTTCAGTATGTTTGCGCTAAGGGAGATTGATGGGGCAACTGGGCTCTGAAACTAGGCCTGGAGGTCTGGGGCCCGTGGAACCCCGCCCTCAGCCGTGGAGATTGAGGCCTGAAAATGCACTCTCTGGGGCTGCCTTACTACCTGGAAGGAAGACAGCCTTCCCAGATGCCTGCGGCCTCACAGTAAGCCCCGGTTGTGAAGCGCTGGCTGAAAAGACAAATTTCAGTGGCCCATGGCAACTTAGGCCTCCATCCCACAGGGGCTGCCCACATCCCCAGTGAACCACAAGAAACCCTGCAAATGGCAGTTCCAGCACGTTTGTGCTGAGCGGTAGTTCTGGCGAGACTGGGCCCTGAATCTAGGCGTGGAGGTCTTGAACCTGAGAAGCCCCGCTCTCAGCCATGTAGATTGAGGGCTGAAAACGCACTCTCTGAGGCTGCATAAATACCTGTAATGAAGACAGCCTCCCCAGATGCCTGCGGGCAAAGAATCAGCCCCGGTTGGGAAGCGCTGGCTGTAAAAGCAAATTTCAGTGGCCCCTATCAACTAAGGCTTCCATCCCACAGGGGACTCCCACAGCCCAGGGAACCACAAGGAACCCTCCAATCGTCTATTCTAACAAGTTTGCGCTGAGGGAGACTGCTGGGGACACTGGGCCCTGAATCTATGCCTGGAGGTCTGGCGCCTGTGTAGCCCCGCACTCAGCGGTGGAGGCTGAGGACTGAAAATGCACACTCTGGGGCTGCCTTACTACCTGCAAGGAAGACAGCCTCCCCAGATGCCTGCGGGCCCAGAATCAGCCCCGATTGAGAAGCGCTGGCTGAAAAGACAAATTTCAGCGGCACCTGGCAAACTATATCTCCATCCCACATGGGCTTCCCACAGCCGCAGGGAACCACAAGGAACCCTCCAAATGGCTGTTTCAGCACGTTTGCGCTAAGCGAGAGTGCTGCTGAGACTGGACCCTGAAGCTAGGCCAGAATGTCTGGCGCCTGTGCAGCCCCACACTCAGCCGTGTAGATTGAGGCCTGAAAATGCACTCTCTGGGGATGCCTTCATAACTGCAAGGAAGAGAGCCTCTCCAGATGCCTGCGGGCAAAGAAACAGCCCCGGTTGTAAAACACTGGCTGAAAAAAAAAATTTCGGCGGCCCTTTGCAATTTAGGCCTCCATCCCACACTGGCCTCCCACAGCCCCAGGGAACAATAAGGAACCCTCCAAACGGCTGTTGCAGCACGTTTGCCCTAAGCGATAGTGATGGGGTAACTGAGCCATGAAGCTAGGCCTGGAGGTCTGGCGCCTGTGCAGGCCCGCCCTCAGCTGTGGACACTCTGTCCTGGAAACGTACTTTCTGCGGCGGCCTTAGTACATGCAAGGAAGACACTCTCCCCAGATTACTCGGGCCGAGAATCAGAACGGGGTGAGAAGCTCTGGCTGAAAAAACAAATTTCAGCTGCCCTTTGCAATTTGGGCCTCCATCCCACAGGGACATCCCACAGACCCAGGGATCCACAAGGAAACCTCCAAATGGCTATTCCAGCACGTTTGCGCTTAGGAAGTGTGATGGGGCAACTGGGCCCTGAAGCTAGGCCTCGAGGTCTGGCGCCTGTGCAGCCCCACACTCAGCCATGGAGATTGAGGCCTGAAAACGCACTCTCTGTGGCTGCCTTACTACCTGCAACAAGACAGCCTCCCCAGATGACTTCCGCCCCACAATCAGCCCTGGTTCAGAAGCGCTGGTTGATAAGACAAATTTCAGCGAACCCTGGCAACATATGTATCCATCCAAAAGGGGCCTCCCAAAGCCCCAGGGAACTACAAGGAACCCACCAAAAGGCTGTTTCAGCACGTTTGCGCTGAGCGAGAGTGCTGCCGAGACTGTGCCCTGAAGCTAGGCTTGGAGGTTTTGCGCCTGAGAAGCCTGGCTCTCAGCTGTGGAGATTGAGGGCTGAAAATGCACTCTCTGGGGCTGCCTTACTACCTGCAAGGAAGACAGCCTCCAGAGATGCCTGCGGGCCCAAATCAGCCCCGATTGAGAAGAGTTGGCTGAAAAGACACATTTCAGTGGACCCTAGCAATTTAGGCCTCCATCCCACAGGGGCCTCCCACAGACCCAGGGATCCAAAAGAACCTGCAAACGGCTATTCCAGCACGTTTTTGCTAAGAGAAAGTGCTGGCAAGACTGTGCCCTGAAACTGGAACTGAAGGTCTTGCTCCTGAGAATCGCCTTTCTCAGCCGTGGTGATTGAGGGGTGAAAATGCACAATCTGGGGCTGCCTTACTATCTGGAAGTAAGACAGCCTCCCCAGATGCCTGCGGGCATAGACTCAGCCCTGGATGGGAAACGCTTACTGAAAAGACAAATTTCAGCGGCCCCTGGCAACATAGGCCTTTGTCCCACAGGGGCCTTCCACAGCCCTAGGGAACAAAAAGCAACCCTCCAAACCTCTGTTCCAGAACATTTGTGCTGATGGAAAGTGCTGGCGAGACTGGGCGCTGAACCTAGGCCACGAGGTCCGGATCATGTGCAGTCCCGATGTCAGCCGTGGAGACTGAGGCCTGAAAATGCACTTTCTGGGGTTGCCTTACTACCTGCAAGGAAGAGAGACTCCCCAGATGCTTACGAGCCCAAACTCAGATGTGATTGAGAAGCGCTGGCTGAGAAGACTAATTTCAGTGATCCCTGGCAGCTTAGGGCTCCGGCCCTCAGGGGGTTCCACAGCCAAAGGGAACCACAAAGAACCCACCAAAAGCCTGTTCCAGCACGTTTGTGCTGAGGGAGAGTGCTGCTGAGACTGGACGCTGACGCTGGCCAGGGTGTCTGGCGAATATTCAGCCCCTCACTCAGCTGGGGAGATTGAGGCCTGAAAATGTACTCTATGGGGCTGCCTTACTACGTGCAAGGAAGGGAGCATCCCCAGATGCCTGCGGGCATAGACTCAGTCCTGGTTGGGAAGCACTTACTGAAAAGACAAATTTCAGCCACCCCTGGCAATTTAGGCCTCCATCCCACAGGGGCCTCCCACAGTACCAGGGATCCACAAGGAACCCTCCAAACGGCTGTGACAGCAGGTTTGCGCTGAACAAGAGTGCTGCCCAGACTGGGCTCTGAAGCTAGGCCTGGAGGCTTTGCGCCTGAGAAGCCCCGAGCACAGCCGTGATGATTGAGGGCTGAAAACGCACTCTTTGGGGCTGCCTTACTACCTTCAAAGAAGACAGCCTCCAGAGATGCCTGCAGGTCCAAATTCGCCCCGGTTGAGAAGTGCTGGCCGAAAAGAACATGTCAGCGGCGTCTAGCAATTTAGGCCTCCATCGCACAAGGGCCTTCCACAGAACCAGGGATCCACAAGGAACCCTCCAAATGGCTATTCCAGCACGTTTGCACTAAGGGAGAGTGCTGGCGAGACTGTGCCCTGAAGCTAGGCCTGGAGGTCTGGCGCCTGTGCAGCTCCACACTCAGTCGTGGAGATTGAGACCTGAAAAAGCACACTCTGGGGCTGCCTTACTACCTGCAAGGAAGACAGCCTCCTGAGATGACTGCCGCTCCACAATCAGCCCCGGTTCAAAAGTGGTGGTTGAAAAGACACATTTCAGCGGCCCCTGGCAACATATGTATCCATCCCAAAAGGGCCTCCCACAGCCCCAGGGAACTACAAGGAAACCTCCAAACGGCTGTTCCAGCACAATTGCCCTTAGGGAGAGTGCTGGCGAGACTGGGCCCTGAAGCTAGGCCTGAAGGTCTGGGCCCTGTGCAGTTCCATATTCAACCGTGGAAATTGAGGCCAAAAAATGCATTTTCTGGGGCTGCCTTACTACCTGCAAGGAAGAGAACTTTCCCAGATGCCTGAAGCCTCACATTCAGCTCTGATTATGAAGCGCTGACTGAAAAGACAAATTTCAGCGGACCCTGGCAATGTAGGCCTCTATCCCACAGGGTCCTCCCACAGCCCCAGGGAACCACAAGGAACCCTCCAAACATCTGTTCCAGCACGTTTGCGCTGAGGGAATATGCTGGCGAGACTTGGCCCTGAACCTAGGCCTGGATGTCTGGAGCCTGTGCAGTTCCGAACTCAGCCGTGGACATTGAGGCCTGAAAACTCACTTTCTGGGGCTGCCTTACTACCTGCAAGGAAGACAGCCTCCCCAGATGCATGCGGGCACAGACTCAGCCCTGGTTGGGAAGCGATGGCTGAAAAGACAAATTTCAGCAGCCCCTGGCAACATAGGCCTTCGTGCCACAGGGGCCTCTTACAGCCCCAGGGAACCAAAAGCAACCCTCCAAACGGCTGTTTCAGCAAGTTTGTGCTGATGGAGAGTGCTGGCCAGACTTTGCCCTGAAGCTAGGCCTGGAGGTCTGGCACCTGAGAAGCCCCACTCTCATCCGAGGAGATTGAGGACTGAAAACGCAGTCTCCAGGGCTGCCTTATTTCCTGCATGGTAGACAGCCTCCCCAGATGCCTGTGGGTGCAGACTCAGCCTTGTTCAGGAAGCGCTTGCTGAAAAGACAAATTTCAGCGGCCTCTGGCAACATAGGCCTTCGTCACACAGGGACCTTCCACAGCCCCAGGGAACCAAAAGCAACCCTACAAACCGCTGTTCCAACACATTTGTGCTGTTGGAGAGTGCTGGCGAGACTGGGCCCTGAAGGTAGGCCTGGAGGTCTGGCGCCTGTGTAGTCCCGCACTCAGCGGAGTGGATTGAGACCTGAAAACACACTTTCTTGGGCTGCCTTATTACCTGCAAGTAAGACAGCCTCCTCAGATGTCTGCGGGCTCAGATTCAGCCCTGGGTGAGATGCACTGGCTGAAAAAGCAAATTTCAGCGGCCCTTTGCAATTTAGGCCTCCATCACACAGGGGCCACCCACAGCCCCAGGGAACCACAAGGAACCCTCCAAACGTCTGTTCCAGCACTTTTGTGCTGAGGAAGTGTGCTGGCGAGACTTGGCCCTGAACCTAGGCCTAGAGGTCTGAAGCCTGTGCAGTCCGATATCAGAGTGGAGATTGAGGCCTAAAAAAGCACTTTCTGGGGCTGCCTTACTACCTGCAAGGAAGACAGCCTCCCCAGATGCCTGCGGGTCCAGACTCAGGCCTGGTCGGGAAACGCTGGCTGAAAAGACAAATTTCAGCGGCCCCTGGGAACTTAAGCCTCCATCCCTCAGGGGTTCCAGAGTCCAAGGGAACCACAAGGAACCCTTCAAACGGCTGTTCCAGCACGTTTACGCTGAGCGAGAGTGCTGCCGAGACTGTGCCCTGAAGCTAGGTGTGGAGATTTTGCACTTGAGAAGCCTGGCTCTCAGCCGTGGCGATTGAGGGCTGAAAACGCACTCTCTGGGGCTGCCTTACTACCTGCAAGGAAGACAGCCTCCAGAGATGCCTGAGGGCCCAAATGAGCCCCGGTTGAGAAGAGTTAGCTGAAAAGACACATTTCAGAGGCCTTTAGCAACTTAGGCCTCCATCCCACAGGGACCTTCCATAGATCCAGGGATCGAAAAGGAACCTGCAAATGGCTATTCCAGGACCTTTCCTCTAAGAGAAATTGCTGGCGTGACTGCGCCCTGAAGCTAGACCTGGAGGTCTTTCGCCTGAGAATTGCCGTTTTCAGCCGTGGTGATGGAGGGGTGCAAACGCACAATCTGGGGCTGCCTTACTATCTGCAAGGAAGACAGCCTCCCCAGAAGCCTGCGGGCACAGACTCAGCCCTGGTCGGGAAGCAGTTACTGAAAAGACTAATTTCAGTGGCCCCTGGCAACGAGGGCCTTCATCACACAGGGGCCTTCCACAGCCCCAGGGAACCAAAAGCAACCCTCCAAACCGCTGTTCCAGCACGTTTGTGCTTATGGAGAGTGCTGGAGAGACTGGGCCCTGAACCTAGGCCTCGAGGTGTGGATCCTGTGCAGTCCTGATCTCAGCCGTGGAGACTGAGGCCTGAAAATGCACTTTCTGGGGCTGCCATACTACCTGCAAGGAAGAGAGAATCCCCAGATGCCTGTGAGCCCAGACTTAGCCCCGATTGAGAAATGCGGGCTGAAAAGACTAATTTCAGTGATCCCTGCCAACTTAGGGCTCCGTCCCTCAGGGAGTTCCATAGCCCAAGGGAACCACAAAAAACCCTCCAAAAGCCTGTTCCAGCACATTTGCACTGAAGGAGAGTGCTGGTGAGAGTGGGCGCTTACACTAGGAAAGGAACTCTGGCGCATATTCAGCCGCACACTCAGCCATGGAGATTGAGGCCTGAAAATGTACTCTATGGAGGTGCATTACTACGTGCAAGGAGGACAGCCTCCCCAGAGGCCTGTGGGCCCAAAATCAGCCCCGGTTGAGAAGCGCTGGCTGAAAAGACAAATTTCAGGGGCCTGTGGCAATTTACGCCTTCATCCCACAGGGGCCTCCCACAGGCCCAGGGATCCACAAGGAACCCTCCAAACGGCTGTGCCAGCACGTTTGCGCTGAGTGAGAGTGCTGCCCAGAATGGGCCCTGAAGCTAGGCCTGGAGGTTTTGCACCTGAGAAGCCCCGCTCACAGCTGTGATGATGGAGGGATGAAAACGCACTCTTTGGGGGTGCCTTGCTAATTGCAAAGAAGACAGCCTCTAGAGATGCCTGCGGGTCCAAATAAGCTCCGGTTGAGAAGCGCTGGCCGAAAAGACACATTTCAGAGGCCTCTAGCAATTTAGGCCTTCATAACACAAGGGCCTTCCACAGAAACAGGGGACCACAAGGAACCCTCCAAATGGCTATTCCAGCACATTTGCGGTAAGGGAGAGGGATGGGGCAACTGGGCCCTGAAGCTAGGCATGAAGGTTTGGGCCCTGTGCAGTCCCATACCCAACTGTGGATATTGAGGCCTGAAAATGCACTTTCAGGGGCTGCCTTACTACCTGCAAGGAAGAGAGCCTCCCCAGATGCCTGCGGCCTTACATTCAGCCCCGATTATGAAGCCCTGGCTGAAAAGACAAATTTCAGCGGACCCTGGTAATGTAGGCCTCTATCCCACAGGGGCCTCCCACAGACCCAGGGAACCACAAGGAACGCTCCAAACATCTGTTCCAGCACGTTTGCGCTGAGGGAGGGTGCTGACGAGACTTGGCCCTGAACCTAGGCCTGGAGGTCAACAGCCTGTGCAGTTCCGAACTCAGCCGTGGAGATTGAGGCCTGAAAACTCACCTTCTGTGGCTGCCTTACTACCTGCAAGGAAGACAGCATTCCAGATGCCTGCGGGCGCAGACTCAGCCCTGGTCGGGAAGCGCTTACTGAAAAGACTAATTTCAGCGGCCCCTGTCAACATAGGCCTTCGTCACACAGGGGCCTTCCACAGCCCCAGGGAACCAAAAGCAACCCTCCAAACCGCTGTTCCAGCACGTTTGTGCTGATGGAGTGTGCTTGCGAGACTGGGCCCTGAAACTAGACGTCGAGGTCTGCATCCTGTGCAGTCCCGATCTCAGCCGTGGAACCTGAGGCCTGAAAATGCACCCTCTGGTGCTGCCTTACTACCTTCAAGGAAGAGTGCCTCCCCAGATGCCTGCGGGTCCAGACTCAGCCCCGGTTGAGAAACGCTGGCTGAAAAGACTAATTTCAGTGATCCCTGGCAACTTAGCGCTCAGTCCCTCAAGGGGTTCCACAGCCCAAGGGAACCATAAACAAGCCTCCAAAAGCCTGTTCCAGCACATTTGCGCTGAGCGAGAGTGCTGCTAGAGTTGGCGCTTTCTAGGACAGGTGGTCTGGCACATATTCAGCCCCACATTCTGCCATGAGGATTGAGCCCTGAAAATGTACTCTATGGGGCTGCCTTACTACGTGCAAGGAAGGCAGCCTCCCCTGATGCCTGTGGGCCCAGAATCAGTCCCAGTTGAGAAACGCTCACTGAAAAGACAAATTTTACGGGCCCCTGGCAATTTAGGCCTCCATCCCACAGGGGCCTCCCACAGTCCCAGGGATCCACAAGGAGTCCTCCAAAC
>SRVM01037306.1:0-29076 GCA_007570785.1 Antilocapra americana
GGTGACTCACTGGTTCAAATCCTACTTCATCCCACAAAGTGCTGAAGAAGTTTTGAAGATATTCACAGGACAACAGAATGCAACTACAAATGAGGCAAAGAGAAAATGAGAGCAAGAGGGACAGAAAGAGCCAGAAGTGTGGCCAGGAAGCCCAACAGACTTGCTAGACAGAGGGCACACGTTTGGTTCTGAACTTCCTGGCAGCAAGCACGCAAAGGGAAACATGACCGGTTGAGGAAAGGAAGTTTCAGAGGTTCAGCTCCTAGAATAGGCAGACCTGCTTTTTGGTTTTTGGTTTTTTCTTTTTTTTAATTTTTAAAAGGCTTGAGTTGACAAATATCGACACTCAGTGCCAAGAAACAATATGGGGAGAGCCCATGTATTCCCCACCTGGTCTCTCCCTTGGGTAACACTGCAACTAACATCCATGATCACAACTGAGAAACTGACTTTGTCACAATCCACTGACCTTTCTCAGACTTCAGACCTGGGTTTTGAGTTCTGATTTTTGTCACTTACTAACAAGGGACTTCATCTCTTTGAACCTGCGTTACCCCTCTGAACACTGGGAGTGATGAGACTCCCAGCCACCTAGAGCTGTTACAAGGTTCAAATGAGAAAGTGGATTCCAATCCCTGAGCATGCAGCCCGGCTGCAAACTAGTAAAACGACAGCTATAACGATAATGAAGATGATTACTGCTGTAAGACAAGCAGTCAGTGGAGTTCCCTGGTGGCTCAGTGGTAAAGAGCGAGCCTGCCAACGCGGGTTCAATCCCTGGACCGGGAAGATCCCACATGCCACGAGGCAACTAAACCCGTGAGCCACAACTACTGAGCCTGTGCAGGGCCTGCGAGCTGCATCTACTAAGCCCATGTGCCACAACCACTGAAGCCCGTGAGCCTAGAGCCTGTGATCGCAACAAGTGAAGCCACTGCAATGAGAGGCCCTCGTACCTCCTCATGTGAGGAGACCCCGCTCGCCACAACTAGAGAAAGCCTGAGCAAAGCAAGGAAGACCTGGCACAGCCGAGAAAAAAGATAAGCAATGAGCTCCACAGACCTACAGACACAGCGGGGAGAACTGCAGAGACCAGGAGGCAGGTCTCAGGGAGCACTGGGTGAGGCAGTCGCCTCGCCACTGCGGAGACCAGCGCTCTCAGCAGGGTCCTTGCAGCAAACAGACGATGCACCAGGCGCCTCTCCTAACTGCTCTGTGTAGGGGCCCGAGGCCTCACCCTGCACGGGACACGGTCTGGGGAGAGGGCAGACGATGCCAACAGGGTCCTGACCCGGACCCAGGTATCTAACCCGCTGGTTCACTGTCAGTCGGCGGGGACATTAGGCGATGTTTGGAGACACAGCTGGTTGTCACGGCTGGTGGAGCAATGTTACTAGGATAGGATCTTGTGGGTAGAGGCGAAATATGCTGCTAACCCTCTTGCAGCGCACAGTACAGCCCCGCACAACCGAACAATCTGGGCCAAAATAAGAAACCCTGATCTAACACAAGAGACCAACTGGGCTGTCATTTCTTTGTGTGTGCTCCGTTGATTCAGTTGTGTCCAAGTCGGTGTGACCCCATGGACTACAGCCCACCAGGCTCCTCTGTCCATGGGATTCTCCAGGCAAGAACACTGGAGTTGGTTGCCATTTCCTTCTCCAGGGGACCTTCCCAACCCAGGGATCGAACTCACGTCTCTTATGTCTCCTGCATCGGCAGGCAGGGTCTTTACTGCTAGCACCACCTGGGAAGCCCTTAAAACACAAGATACTGGCCTAGGATAGCTGTGCGTACTGTGTGCGTGCTAAGTCATTTCTTTGGAGAGAGAGAACTACAGGAACACAGCAGAACTATCCTGATGGTGAGTGACCAACACCCTGGTGGATTTTCACCTGGGGAAACATTTGTTGTGGATCACTGCAATGCCAGATGGCCCCGGTCACCCTGAAGCCGAAGGGCCACTGAGAAAAACCACTCCCTTGGACTGAGATGCCCAACTGACCTTCCTAAATATCTTAAGCACATTCCCCGGCTGGGGACTGGCACCAAGGCCGTGGGGGTGCAGGCTGCTGAGGGCTGGCTCAGAGTTCTGTCTGGGATTGGCAGCAGCTGTGCACTTTGGAAGGGCTCATCTATCCTTTTTGATGGTTACTTCAAATTGAAGGACTACGGCCCAAACATCCTGAGTCTCCCTTTCAAAACCTGCTTGGGCTTTGTCTAGTGAGGATGGATCTAGCACAGCCTGCCTCGGACGGAGTCCCATGCCACGCCACTGGTCATCCATGGAACAGAGGCACTGTGGCCAAAAGTGCTTGGAAGACGCTGAGCTAAACAAAGTTACACAGGTCTCTTTACTGTAGGACTTCTCAGAGCCTTGAAGACATTACTAAGAATCTAAATCTCCCAAGGCAGGGCTTCCCTGCTGGCTCAGTGGTAAAGAATCCGCCTGCCAGTGCAGGAGACATGGACTCGACCCCTGATCCAGGAAGATTCCACATGCCGCAGAGCAACTAAGCCCACGCACCACAACACTACTGAGCCTGTGCTCTAGAGCCTGGGAGCCACAGCCACTGAGCCCACATGCTCTAGAGCCCTCGCTCTGTAACAAGAGAAGCCACTGCAATGAGAAGCCTGTGTACCTAGAGAAAAGCCCGCACAGCAACGAAGACCCAGCACAGCCAAAAATAAATAAATAAAATCATAAAGATAGATTAATTAACCTCCCAAGGCACAGTGGGTATGCAGAGTACAGCATTTCTCCACTTCCTCTTTGCTGCTGGAACCCTGGTGCCCAGAGCCACACTCTGGACTCGAGTTCCTGGGCACCTACTTTAGGAATGCTGATCTGGATCTTTTTTTTTTCTTTAAAGTATTTCTTTGGCTGCGCTAATCTTACTTGCAACACACGGGATCTTTTCTTCAGTTGTGGTATGTGGGAGCTAGTTGCCTGACTAGGGATTGAACCTGGGTCTCCTGCACTGGGAGTGCGGAGGCTTAGCCACTGGTCCACCAGGGAAGTCCTGCCGACCTGGATCTTCACAGATTATATTCTCGCAGCCCCTGGCATATAGTAAGCACTCAAGAAACAGGAATTCCGCTGGTCCCTTGCCTTCTTCTGGTGGAAATAAGCTCTTGCATCTCGGGGTCTCCTCTTCCTCTTGAGGCAGCAGGGCCCGTGGAGTGGAGCCCACCCTGCTCCCTCCTCCGTGACTGCAGGCACATGCTTCTTCTCACAGATGGGAGCCTTTTCCCACAGCTGGAGAACAAGGACGACAGGACCTGCACGGTAGGGTGACGCCTTGTGCTGACCACAGCGTCAGCTTACATCTGCTGAGCTCCCGGGCCTCGGGGGCCATTACTCCTAGAGTGAATGAATGAGCGCAGAAGAGAATGTAGGTGTTTGTTACCTGTCCAGCAGGGCTCCCAGTTTCTTGGCTACATGGGCTCGGAATTCGGGGATGGTCTGAAGCTCGTTGCCATCTTGTTCATGCTCATCCACCTTATGCCTGCAACACATATGAAAGGACCTCACCTCCTGCCAGTTCAGAGGCTGCCCCCAAG
The DNA here is from genome assembly GCA_007570785.1 of Antilocapra americana. Taxonomy (NCBI): domain Eukaryota; kingdom Metazoa; phylum Chordata; class Mammalia; order Artiodactyla; family Antilocapridae; genus Antilocapra; species Antilocapra americana. The sequence continues at coordinate 3,565 of SRVM01037306.1, forward strand.
AGGTGGGGAAGACATGTGTCTTGTTCAACCTGACATACCAGGGTCTAGTGGGGAGGTAGGGGGAAAGGGGCGTGTGAGGCGTGTGGGAGGGTGGGGGCAGGTGGCAGGGGCCAACATCAATGAATGAACAGATGAAACTTGAAGCCAAAGTGCGCAGTACCTGAGGCTTGGCTGGTTGGCTGGCAACTTAGCATTTGTAGCACCTGTGGAAATAATGAACACTGAGGTATTTACAGAGCAAACGACTATACCATCTATTGTGTGTTGGGCACTATTTTATGTGATTTACACCTATAACTGATTGAACCTTTCCAATAACCCCATGGAACTGAGGGGGGTGGGGGTGGAGCAGTCACCATCCCCCATTTACAGAAGAGGAAACTGAGGCAAGGAGATGTATAATAGCTTGTTGTGGTTCAGTTGCTAAGTTGTGTCTGACTGTTTGCAACCCACAGACTGTAGCCTGCCAGGCTCCTCTGTCCATGGGCTTTCCCAAGCAAGAATGTTGCCGTTTCCTTCTCCAGGGGATCTTCCTGACCCAGGGATCAAACCCGTACCTCCTGCATTGGCAGGTGGATTCCTTACCGCTGAACCACTGGGGAAGCCCTGTTAAATAGCTTAGCCAAACAGCTAACAAGGGACAAGAATTGGGATGAGGATCCAGGCTGTCTGGCTCCAGAGACCCCCTTCATCACCAAGCTGAATGAGCCCATCTAAGTGTACTCTGGTTCCAGCATTTACTGAGTGCCCACTATGCCCACATAGCCCACTGTGTGCTTAGCTGTGTGCTAAGTGCTCTGGAAGAGAGAAATGAAGGGGCCTCAGTTACGCTGATCACTAGACGTGGAGTTTGGCTGGGATCTCAACCTCCTCACTCCTTAGAGGCACCTTTCCGGCAAGTTCATTCATTTAAGAACTATTCTGCTGAGCAAGGTATAGGCCCTGGGGATACCATGGTGAACAGACACCAGCCTTTGTGAAGTTCACATCATGCAACCTCTCACTCAATAAATATTTGTGGAGCAAGTATGAGCCAGAGTTGCCTCTAGGTACTGGGGTTGGAGGGGTGAAAGGAAAAAAGGCAGGATAAGTAAAGAAGCAATTGTAGCAGAAAGGAAAGCATTACATATGAAGGGAATCACATGATGATGGTGGAGAGAAGGCATGTAACCCAGTCCTCCTGAAAAGATGGTATCTCAGCTGTATTAAAAGACAAATGGGAGCCAGACAGCAGGGGGAAATGAGTCCATGACAAGAGACCAACCACATAACTGCTGCACTTTACTGGGCCTTTAATGTGTGCCAAGCACTGCAGATACATCATCTCCACTCCTTATAGGGTGGGTACTATCTTTACCCCTACTTTACAGATGAGGAAATTTAAATAGAGTGAGACCTAAGTACCCTGCCCAAATTCTTCCTGCTAGTGAGTGGTGGCAGAACTTTTATTTTGGGGGCTCCAAAATCACTGCAGATGGTGACTGCAGCCATGAAATTAAAAGATGCTTGCTCCTTGGAAGGAAAGCTATGACCAACCTAGACAGCATATTAAAAGCAGAAACATTACTTTGCCAACAAAGGTCTGTCTATAGTCAAAGCTATGGTTTTTCCATAGCTTTAGGGATGTAAGAGTTGGACTATAAAGAAAGGTGAGCGCCGAAGAATTGATGCTTTTGAACTATGGTGTTGGAGAAGACTCTTGAGAGTCCCTTGGACTGCATGGAGATCCAACCAGTCCATCCTAAAGGAGATCAGTCCTGGGTGTTCATTGGAAGGACTGATGCTGAAGCTGAAACTCCAATATATGGCCACCTGATGTGAAGAACCAACTCACTGGAAAAGACCCTGATGCCAGGAAAGACTGAAGACAGGAGGAGAAGGGGACGACAGAGGATGAGATGGTTGGATGGCATCATCGACTCTATGGACATGAGTTTGAGTAAGTTGCGGGAGTTGGAGATGGACAGGGAAGCCTGGTGTCCTGCAGTCCATGGAGTTGCAAAGAGTCAGACACAACTGAGTGACTGAACTGAAATGACTGAGTGGTGGAGCTGGAAAGGCATTTCTGCACACAGAAAATAAAAAGAAAATGGCAGAGTTATGGTGACCACAGATGAGAGGACACTGTATGGTCTGGAGCCTAGCTGTGGAACGGTGGTAGGAAAACAAACAGGGACAGGCAGGCTGGGAATGGATTACCAGAAGGTTTGTAAGTCCTTTTATTTACTTCTTAACTTTTACAGAAATTATTTATTCAGCTCTGCTGGGTCTTAGTTTTGGCACTCCAGATCCTTAGCTGCAGCCTATGAACATCTTAGTTGCAACATGCAGTCTAGTGCCCCGACCAGGGATCCAACCCAGCCCCCCTGCATTGGGAGCATGGAGTCTTAGCCACTGGATCACCAGGGAAGTCCCGAGGGCTTGTGAGTCCTTTTTAAAACAAAAGCAGGAGTTAACCTTGCTTTGCCATGGCCTGCTCTGGCAGCCTGGATCCCTTCTCAGAATAATCTTTTAGATGCAAAAAATAGAACACACAGGATTACAAAGAAAATGAGGGATGGTGAAATTCAGTTATCATTAAGAGTAAAGAAACAAAATTTGGGATACTGTTAATATACGTGCTTCTTCATTAATGTATTAAATAAGATCTACTGATGGACATAAAAATTACTGTAATTTTTAAAAAACTAATTTCTGGCTGCTCTGGGTTTTCGTTGCTGTCTAAGGGCTTTATCTAGTCACAGCAACTGGGGGCTACTCTCTGGTTTCCATGCTCTGGTTTCTCATTGCAGCGGCTTCTCTTGTTGCAGAGCACTGACTCCAGAGCTTACCGGCTCTGTCATTTTAGTACTCAGGACTTGGTGGTCCTGTGGCATGGGGGATCTTCCCAGACAGGGATGAAACCTGTGTCCCCTGCATGGGCAGGTGGATTCTTAACCTCTGGACCAAGAGGGAAGTCCAAAATTACTTTTAAAGCAGGGATGAGTGGAAATGATTTTTTTCCCCAACATTTTATTGTGAATAAAATATTTTTGATCTATCTGAAAGACTAATGGGATTTCAAAGTCTGAGGCTTTTGTTAAGACAAAGTAACAGGTATTGCCAAAACTACTGCAGTTGTTCACATGCATGATGGAAAGAGAGGCTAAATTTCAGAGACTAGTGAAAGTGAGATGCAATATTTTTCCCTTTCAGATTCACAGGCCTCTGCATTCTATCCACCATTGGGTACCCTTATGCTAAGGAGTCTAGGATTTACTCCCATGGCACGAGGGAATCAGTGAAGGACAGGGAAGATAGTAAAGGACGGGGAAGCCTGGCGTGCTGCACTCCATGGGGTCGCAAAGAGTCTGACATGACTGAGTGACTGAACAACAAGGGGGTCATTGTCAAGGTGTAGGACACACCTCGCTGGCAGGAGCCGAGGACAGGCTGGATGCAAGAATGCAGAAAGAAGGCTGTCGAGGTCACTGAGGAGTGGGGGGCCGCCCAGGGTGCGACAGTTAGGATGGAAAGGCAGAGTCAAGCGATACTCTGGTGCCTTGGTTTCCCTGACTGGGATAATGGAACAACCCGCCCCGCGGCCCTTGTCCGTATTTTGACTCTGAATCCTACTCTGAACCCCACCCAGACCGTGCAGCCTCCTCAGGGAAAGAAGTCGAATCCCGGTGACACCCTCTTCACCGTCCGTCCTCTCAGGCCGCAGGGGAAGATCATACGCTCTTCCGCCAGACTCCCCGAATATTGTCCCCTACCGACTCTTGCCTTTTCCGGACCCCTCGGGCGCTGCTCCAAGCCCCAAGCCGGCAACGCTGCCTCGCGGCACCTTTCCAGCTCCTCTTCATCGCTGCTGCTGCTGCTGCTGCTGCTGCTCTCCAAATCGCTCATGGCGCCACTGGGGGCCGCCCCCCTTGGAGCACCGCAAAGGATTGTGGGGAGCGTCTCCCGCAGCGCTCGTCCTCGTAAGATCCCCAAAGGGAGCTGAAAAACGCAGGGCATTGTGGGGATTGTAGTTCTTAGACTCAGGCCAGCATTGGTCCTAAAGTGTCCCAAAGGGTTTCCTGAAACGTGAGAGCTGGAAGGGCCTAAGAGATCAACAGATCTACCTTTGATGAGGAAAATAAGACCTATAGATAGGAAGGAATTGCCTAAGGTCACACAAGGGGTTAATGACAGAGCCAGGATTGGTTCTTACGTTTTGGTCCAATGCACTTTGAATATTATCCAGTATTATTATTCTAGTAATTCGGAAGTCTGGGCATCAGAAGTACCTTAGGGAACTTTGTGCCTGTGGCGGGGGAGGGTGGGGGGCAAGGGGTTTTCCCAGGTGGTGCTAGTGGTAAAGAACCTGCCTTCTAGTGCAGGGGATATAAGAGAGGCAGGTTCAATCCCTGGGTCAGGAAGATCTCCTGGAGAAGGGCCTGGCAACCGACTCCATTATTCTTGCCTGGAGAATCGCACGGACAGGACTGCAGGCTCCAGTCCACAGAGTCGCACAAGACTGAAGAGACTTAGCAAGCACGCATGCACATCTGTGGTAAAAGTCACATAATATTTTGTTGTTTAGTTGCTAAGTCTTGTCTGACTCTTGCGACCCCGTGGACTGTAAACTGCCTGGTCCTCTGTCTATGGAAGTCCCCAGGCAAGACTATTGGAGTGAGTTGCCATTTTCTTCTTCTCCAGGGGATCTCTCCAACTCAGGGATCGAACTTGCACCTCCTGCACTGCAGGTTGATTCTTTATTGCTGAGACACCAGGGAAGCCCACATAATATAAAACATACTATTTAACTATATTTAACTGTACACCTCACATTGTTATGTAGGGGACTTTTTAAAATGCAGATTGTTGAGTCTCACTGAAAACTAGGCAAATCAGAGTCCCTCAGAGGTGGGACCCAGGAATCCATATTCCTGTCAATATCCTAGGGCTTTGCTACTACTCTTAGTATAATCCGTGAACAAGCAGCATCGGCAAACTCCAGAGCCTGTTAGGAATTCATGGCCTTGGTTTCAGCCTAGACCTGAATCAGAACCCGCATTTAAACGGGATCTCCAGGTGATACAGACTTCCCTGGTAGCTCAGCAGTAAAGAACCCGCCTGCCAATGCAGGAGACACAGGTTTGATCCCTGGGTCAGGGAGATCCCCAGGAGAAGGAAATGGGAACCCATTCCAATATTCTTGCCTGGGAAATCCCATGGACAGAGAAGCCTGGTGGGCTACAGTCCATGGGGTTGCAAATAGTTGTACTTGACTTAGCGACTCAACAACAGCAGCAACAACAATAGGCTATTACAGAGTATTGAGTCGAGTTCCCCGTGCTATACAGCAGGTTCTTATTAGTTGTCTGTTTTATATGTAGTGTGTATATGTCAGTTTCATTCTCCCAATTTATCCCTCCCCTTTCCCCCCTTGCCCCTGATAACCATTAGTTTGTTTTCTACATCCATGATTCTAGTTCTGTTTTGTAAATAAGTTGAGGGGATTTTTAAAAACTACGTCATCCTCCATCTCCCAGACTTCCATTATCTCTATCTCACTTTCTGCACAGTCCTTACTTTCCAGAGTTGAGAGGCTCATATGCTTAGGCTATAGCTCCCAGGACAGCCTTAGCACCTGTGGAAATAAATGAAGACCACCCAAAAGAGAACAAACGAAGATTATTCCCAACTTGCTATAGCCAGGGAGTTAGCCACCACCATCCCTTGCCTTTGGCAGAGACACCAAGGCAAGGAGCACCGTGAGACAGCTTTATAGTGGCATAAAGGGAAGGCTTCGGGTATACCCCGACTGAAGTTGTTTGCATGGGAAGCTGGAGGTGGGCTAGTTAGAAGTAGAGCATCCTATATGATTGATCAGGAAGCTTGTTTGGCTTTCTTTCATCATTCCTAAACTGGAAAGGAGGGGATAGGGAAGCTAGTAGTTGTTGACCAAATCCTGATGGTTTCCAGTCAATTGATACAATGGTTTGGCTTCCAGGCTGGTGGCTGCAGAGCTTGTGGGTCAGAATCCTATTGTCGAATATGCTCTAGCCATTATTGGTTTGCATATCTAGTCTCATATCCCTCATCATCCGTCTACTGGCAAGGTTAGGTGAAATCGATGGGACCTAGATTAAACAGCAAAAATGCACAGAGAGATGTTTCAGAGGAAACTAACTGGGTGGAAATGGAACCTATTCAGCTGTCTTCTTGGAGAGGATGAGGGTGGTGCTGTCTCGGACACCACAGCAACTCAAACTCCACTCATCCTGCAGGATGAGCAACTCTAGATGTTGCTTCTTTCAGAGTAGCCCCTCCCTCACTTCAGTGTGACACTTCAGGTCAAGGACTAAGCTGCTGGAGTAAATGGCATAGGCGTGGCTCCCACCGCTGGGATTCTTCACCAAGACCTGCATCTCAGGAGAGACGGTCTGCAGCAGAGACACGAGTGTCAGAGAAGACACTGCAATCTGCCAAGGAGGAGATGTTCCTGAGGCCCTGTCCCTCCCCACGAGGCTCCTGGAAGGACAGACGCTGCGGGGCCGAGGACTCCAGCTTATGCTGGATCTTCTCTTTAAACTTCCGTATAGACTCATAAGGGTTCGCTTGGATGATGAAATCCGCACAGCCCCACTGCTCCACTGTCACCTTGATGTGCTGTGCAAACTGGAAGGGAGAGGACAGAGAGGGGGTAAGTCCACCTTCCACTGTCTGAGGACAAACGTGCCCTTCAGGGATTTCCCTGGTTGTCCAGTGGTTAAGACTTCACCTTCCAGTACAGGGAGTGTGGGTTCAATCCCTGGTTGGGGAACTAAGATCCCACATGCCTAATGATAGAAGAACTGAAAACATAAAACAGAAACAACAGTTGTAACAAATTCAATAAAGACTAAAAAAGGAGTCCACGTTAAAAAAAATCTTTAAAAAAATTTTATTGTGTGGATGGACGTTAAAAAAAAAAAAAAGTGCCTTTCACCTGTCCTTATCTTTACAAGAGCAGCAGCTGCCAACATTTTGTTTGGTTGTTAAGTCATGTTCCACTCTCTGTGACCCCATGGATTGAAGCCCACCAGGCTCCTCTGTCCATGGGACTTCCCAGTCAAGAATACTGGAGTGGGTTGCCATTTATTTCTCCAGAGGATCTTCCAGACCCAGGGATTGAACCCAAGTCTGCATTGGCAGGTGAATTCTTTACTGCTGAACCACCAGGGAAGCCCACTGAGGGGGTGCTTCCCTTCCAGAGCCTGGGCTGGGCACCATTCATACTTGTCTTAATGCATTATATTCTCACAGCAGCCCTAGGAGGTTGGTTCTGTGATTAGCCTGTTTTACAGATGAGGAAATCATGGTTAAGCAGGATGACGTCATTTATCAACCATCACAAAAGTAGTGAAGAGCAGAGCAGTTATTTGAATTGAGGTCAGTCAGACTCCCAGGTCTGTTTTTCACCATCGGAGGCCACACTCAAGGGCCCAGGAGCCACAGATGGTTGAAGAGCAACATCTGCAAGGTGCTGGGAGAGGGGAATGCTGTGTAGAGCTTCAGCTGATCCTTTCTAGAAGGCATATAGGTTCAGCACTGCCAAGTCTTCTGGTTTTTCAAGATAAAATCTTTACATGATTTAAAAAAACTTTATTTAAAGATTGTTTTATATTTTGGCCGTGGTGGGTCTTCATTGCGGCTTGCAGACTTTCTCTAGCTGCAATGAGCAGGGACTACTCTGCAGATGACTCTGCCATATTCAGACTTCTCATTCTGGTGGCTTCTCTTGTTGCAGAGCACAGGCTCTAGGCACAGGCTTCAGCAGTTGCAGCACTGGGGCTCAATATTTGCAGTTCACAGGCTCTAGAGTGCTGGTTCATGGGCTTAGTTGCTCCACGGCATGCGGGATCCTTTGCATTGCAAGGTGAATTCTTAACCATTGGACCACCAGGGAAACCCCATAATAGTTTTTATAATCAGGAAGAATCCAAAGGCACATACTTTTCAGTCCATTGGTGGCACTTTTATGGCTGGTGGGCCCCCAGTTTGTAGTCTCTGCTCCTTATTAGGGAGACTTGATTCTGTTTCTGCCTTCTGCTATAAGTACCCCAGTCTTTTGCACACAGCTTTAGCCCTTTGCCCCTCACCCCCTACGCTGACCCTCTACCTGGATGGAGGGTACCCTCTACCCTTTTTTTCTGAATGCCTACATCCTTCTCTGGCTTTCAGGGCCCACCTCAAGCCCTAACTTCTTCAAGAAACCTTTCTTGGTGACTTGAGTGACGTTTATTTTCCGATTCCACAGCTCCCAAAACATCTGGGTATGAATCCTGACTCTGCTGCTTCTTAGCAGTGTGACTTTGGTTAATTAACATCACCTCTCTAAGCCTCAGTTTTCTCATCTGTAAAATGGGGATAATAATGCTAACGATGATAATAATAATAATACTTGACCTTTCTATGTTACAGACTTGTCCCTGAACAAGTGCTTTGCCAGTTGTAAAGCGCAATGCCAATGAAATAGATTCCTTTGCTCTTGACCTGCACCGTGGGTTTGGCATTTTTTGTTTCCTGAGTAGTTTCTCTGGTAATTCCATTTCTCAGTTTAGTGCGAGTTTGTCTCATGGACTTGCTTTCTAAACAAAATATTTCTAGCAATATTTCTTAAGGGTAGGGGCTGTGTCTTATTTCTGTACTAGTGTTGCCCTCCTGGTCATTCCTCATCAGCCCCAAGCCTACTACTGGCACAAAACAGCTGATTAGGGACTTCCCTGGTGATACCCCAGGTAAGGATCCCCTTGTCAGTGAAGGGGACACAGCTTTGATCCCTGGTCCTAGAGGAGTCTATGTGCCTTGGAACAACTAAAGCTCATGCGCCACAACTACTGAGACCCGTGTACTGTACAGCCCATGCTCTGCAGCAAGGGAAGCAATCGCAATGAGAAGCCGGTGCGCCACAACAAAGAATAGCACCCCATGCCACAACCACATCAACAAAGACCTAGAGCAACCAAGAAAATATAAAAAAATAAATATATATATAAAAGAAACCAACCAGCTGATTAAACTGACTTGCCTGGACTCAGCTTATGCAAAGAATGATTGAGCCCAAAGAATCCCAGTGACTCTTTGGTGAATTATGGGAAGAGGAAAAAACAGGAAAACAAGGATTTGAAGATAAGGCATCTGAAGCTCAAAGAGCTGAATAATTTCCCCAAATTCACAGAGCTGGTGGGTGGTGTAGCCAGGCCCCAAAGTGACGCTAAAGCCACATTGGCTCCCTAAACACAGAAGTAAATAAGGGAATTGTTGTTTCATCTCCAAGTCCTGTCTGACTCTTTTGCAACCCCATGGACTGTAACCCGCCAGACTCCTCTGTCTATGGGATTTCCCAGGCGAGAATACTGGAGTGGATTGCCATTTCCTTCTCCAAGGGATCTTGTGGACCCAGGGATCGAACTCGTGTCTCCTGCAGGCGGATTCTTTTCCACTGAGCCACCAGTGTCTCATTCTGAACTTCCAGCCTCTGGCAGCCAGAGAGGAGACATTACCTTCAGTTTCCAGTTGCGGATGCGTTGCTCACTGTTTTCATAGCAACAGTCCTGTTTCAGGCACAGGTAGGCGCTCTTAGGCACTATGTCCCATCTGTAGCCTGTTTCCACATTGTAGGTGGGGTGAGCTGGATCCAAGATGATGGGCCTGCAACACAGAGAGAGGGAGCCCAGGTTCTTTCTTGTTTGGAAGCCTGAAAGCCAGAAAGAAACCTTCTTGGCAATCAATCATCTGGGCATCTGCTCTGTTCAGAGCCCAGGGCCATTAGTCCAAGAGGGTCCACAGATATTCCCAGAGAGTAACAGAATGACGAGGGCTTTCCAGGTGGCTCAGTGATAAGGAATCCGCCTGCCAATGCAGGAGACTCAGGAGACATGGATTCGATCTCTGGGTCAGGAAGATCCTCTGAAAGAGGAAATGGCAACCCACTCCAATATTCTTACCTGGGAAATCCCCTGGACAGAGGAGCCTAAAGGGCTGTAGTCTGTGGGGTCACAGAGAGTCAGACTCGCCTGAGTGACCGAGCAGCAGCAGCAACAGAATGAAGAGGATTCTGTTTCCAAGAATTCCTCAGGACTCCCCTGGTGGTCCAGTGGCTAAGACTGCACTCTCCATGCAGGGGTCCTGGGTTTGATCCCCAGTCAGGGAGCTACATCTTGCGTGCTGCAGGTAAAGGTCCCACAGGCAGCAACTACAATAGAAGACCCTGACTGAATGCATCACTAAGTCCCACTGCAGTCAAAACAAATAAATACTTACAGGAAATTTCTCTTGGGTAGAGTATTCTAGGTGTTGGTAAGGAATCTTGGAGGTGTGCAGAGGTTGAGGCTCCCAAAGCCATGATGGAACAAGAATAGTGGTCCCTCAGGCAGACCACCTCAGTGTGTGGGCCTCTTCAATTCAGAGCTTTCACTTTTAGGCTACATAAATGAGTTCAGACCTAGAGCCTCTGAATTGCTCTGGACAATAACAATACCACTGGTACCATTTACTGATGTTTCCTAAGGCACAGGGTCAATCTCTAAGTAACCTATTTTAATCCTGGCAACAATTCTCTAAGATATGACAATGACGGTGGTGGTAGTGACGATGATAATTTCTCCCCAATTTACAGATAAGAAAACTGAGGCACAGACCTCCCTAGGTTCTCCCAACCTGAAGACGGGATTCTGATCCATCTCCTCTGCCTCAACAGAGGGGAGGTTGAGCTTCCTCCAAGCGTCTATCCTCTAGGTAACTGTTGAATAAATATTTCAAAGAATATTGGCTTGAAGGGGTCTAGTAGCCTACTGAGGTTGCATGGGGTGACCCTAGGTCTTGGATGTCAAGCCCGTGATGAAGACCCGGCCCTTGTGTGGTTTTCTGTTTTTGTTTTATTTGGCTGAACTGGGTCTTAGTTGTGGTGTGCGAGGTTTTCATTGGGGCACGTAGGATCTTGGCTGCAGTACACAGGATCTTTTTAGTTGTGACTTGTGGGATCTAGTTCCCTGACCAGGGATCACACCCGGGCTCCCTGCATTGGGAGCATGGAGCATGAACTACTGGACCACCAGGGAAGTCCCAAGACCTGGCCCTTGGACTCCAGGAGCTTTTGACTTAGGCAGGAGCTGAGACTTTACATAAGTGACAGCATATGTTATCAGGCTAGTGACATGAACTGGACACTTTAGGTTCCATGCTTTCAACCCCCAGCATCCTTGGCTCCCTGAAATGGTCCTGCCTGATGGAGTCAGGGAGCAGCGCCACTCTGTCCTATGGATTCGACTCGCCTGATTCAAGTGACCCACTAGGTGAGCCGGCATATAGAGCCTCTGCCTAGTAATCAAATTGGTTCCCTCTGGAGTTTGGACCGGAAATGATGGATGTTCCTCATCACCTTGGAGTAAGAGGGAAGCAGGGCAGGTATGGAGGGAGAAACAGAGGTAGTGAGAGGAGAGGGAGCACACGGGCCATGAAAGGGAATGACAGAGAAAAGGAGTCTATACTAGTTTGCCTCAGGTCCCGATGGTTTTCCCAGGTCAGTATTCTGGGCATCCATACAATAAATTGTCTTTTCATAAGGAGACCTGGTTACTCTTTCTTGTTAAAAAAAAAAAAAAAAAAAAAAGACCCGACACTCACATAAGGGCACAATAAATATTCTTATGATATTGCTTACAATGACCTAAAGCTTCTAATATAAAGAGCTGTCTCAGGCTGGATTCTCCCAGAAGCAAAACCTAAGATGAGGATTTGAGTGCAAGTCATTTATTTGGAAGGAGGTGCCAGGAAGCACTAAAGAGCACGTGGGAAACTAAGACAGGGACGGGAAGGATGCCAATAAAGATATGTATGAAAGTGATTACCCCTGTGAGTAGCTGGGGTTTGGACTCTGAGAACTAGTATAAAACACATGACCCAGAATCATGATAGTAAATGACAACTCCTGGAATGTTACAAAGTCTCCAGATAAAAATGAACTAAACGTTTTTAGCATCACAGGACTCTAGTTCTGTTTAATATATAATATGAACTCTTTGTGTCCTTGAGTATTGATCAACATGTCTTGTAACACTTGGCTAAATAAAAATTCTCAAATAACAGAAAACATCAAATGAATAATACTGAGTCAAGAAACTTTCAAAAAACCATATGCAGCCAACTTCTTGTCTTAGAGGCGGAGTCTTTTAGGTTGTTTGTTTTTAGGCTGTGTGGGGACTGAGGTTCCCTGACCAGGGATGGAACCCAATACCCCTGCAGTGGAAACGTGGAGTCTTAACCACTGGACCGCTGCAGAAATCCCTTAGAGGCAGAGGCTTGCACAAAGAAAGGGCTATTGAAGTAAAGCTGGTATGTTTTGCTGTGGACATTGTCAATAAATGTGCATGCCATGTTCAGGAAGAAAACACTTTGTACACTTAGTCAAACAAACAGATCATTCTTTTGAGTTTTAGCTCTTCAAATCCCCGAAACTTTGGACCATTTCCTGTTTAAGTGACTGACTGGCCAAAACACCCAATTTAATTCTTGACTTTGGTGTTGCTAATATCTGAAGATACATCACAACTTTTGTTGAGGTGATAATTATGTGAGAAAACGCTCTTTTCCCACTGTAAACATATTAACTATAAACAACCTTTCTTAGTAGCTTGATTTTTAAGTACTATTTTTTTTTTCTTTTTTGGTTAAATGAGTCTTTCTAAACTCTGACTGTTACCAAATTTTTTTAAGTAAGAAATCATTTTCTTTCTTTCTTTCTCATTTTTTGTTTGTTTCTGAGTCTTCCTTTCATACGCTGAGATGACTCTGCTTGTCTGGGTATTTGGAAATACCCTTGGTACCATGCAGACATCCTATGTAAAATCTAAAAAGTAGCTTGTCATAAAATAAGTAACTAACTAAATTCTCTCTCTTCCCATGTCCATTGCCCTCCTCGCAGTTTCCCCCTGATGATAAGTCTGGTTCCTGCCTTTTCTTCCCCTCCTTCCCCCATCTTCTGCTCTTGCCCCCATCAGGCGGACTCCTCACCTCCAGGTACCAGTGTTTCACCAGCCACAGGAGGCTCTTCAGCTTGGTTGGCTTGCATTTCACGAAGTTTCTCTGCAGCTCGCTGAAGGATGAGGAGAAATGTCCAAGAGTACGACAGGCCTTAACCAGTCTCACACAGACCTCTGGGCAGGGCTGAAAGTTGGGAACAGAAGGCCCTGAGAAGGCAAAGGGGAGACAGTGAGGGCTTAGAAAGCCCCGGTTGCTAACAAGTCCTCAAGGGTTTTTTTTTTGTTTCGTCGTTAAGTCATGTCCGACTCCTTGTGACACCATAGACTGTAGTCTGCCAGTCTCCTCTGTCCATGGAATTACTCAGGCAAGAATACTGAAGTGGATTGCCATTTCCTCCTCCAGGGGATCTTCCTAACCCAGGGGTCGAATTCGAATTCATGTCTCCTCTATTGGCAGGCGGATTCTTTCCTCGCTGAGCCAGTGGGGAAGCTCTCAGGGGAGAGACTGCTAATTCATTTGAGTTTCTATCTCTCCAGGGAAGCCTGGAACCACATAGCTTGAGAGAGTAAAGGTTAGCCTTCTTGACTGTCCTTCTGGAAAATGAAAGGTGAGTTTTGCAGAAACAGACTCACAGATACAGAGAACAGACCTGTGGTTGCCAAAAGGGGAGACGGATGGGTGGGGTAGGGATCGATTGGAAATTTAGGTTTAGCTGATGCAAACAATTACATATAGCATGGGGAAACAACCACCCTCAGGGTAAGTGTTCCAGAGTCACCCCGGGGGTTGCTCTGATGCTTTCCCTTCCTTGACTCTTGCTTCCTCTCCAATCATATATTTATCTGCGTGATTCTTTGATAAATCTGTTTGCCCCATTGAACCGCAAGGATAGCCAGAGCTGTCAGTCCCAGGCATTTCAGTCGCCCAGCACCCAGCACGGGATATGGATTACATGGATGCATGCAGGTGTCTGCATGTGGCCCCAAAGGAGCGGTGAGGGAGCTGTGGGCCCTCCCCCTGGGGAGGGCAGGCGTGTGAGTCGGGTGGGCTTTTCCCTCACCCGGGACCCTGTAGGCTGGCACAATGGTGCCAGTGACTTGCTCTTCCGTCTCCCAGGTCTGAATGGTGAAGGCAGCAGCAGAGGTGACCCCGTGGACCAGCCTCAGGTTCTGGGGCTGGAGGCGTGGCAGGTCTGCGCAATCCATGGGCTTTTCACAGAACATGCTTGAAACATGCTCGTGGTGTTTGTGGTTGCCGGCTTCCTCGTGGAAGCTGCTAAAACTGCTCAGGAACATCACCAGCTCCACCTCTGCGTGGTTCCTGAGCACTGAGCCATTCCCGAAGGAGCCCACCTGTGGAACACAGAGTCCCATCACCCGAGGCCACTGCCGGGACCGGGGAATCCCTAGGGCTCTTCCACGGAGAATCCGTTCATCGATACCCGCCTCATGGATGGGTGGGGAGTACCCACATCACCTCTTTACAGGGGAGGAAAGTGGAGAGGTCAAGACGGCAAGCCGATCATCCAGGGTCACACAGGGGATGTGTCAAACCCATGCAGCTAGACTCCACAACCCACGTTTCTTATTTACTCCACTGCCCTGCTTCCAAGACTCAGCCTCATCTGCCGTGATCCCCACTCCGAGGAAACCATCATCCTCTACAGGGTGGCAGTTGGAGCATTCTGGGGGTTGGAGGGGCGGACCTGAATAATTTTGTGCTCTGTGTGTGTGTGCAAAGTCACTTCAGTCGTGTCTGACCCTTTGCGACCCTGTGGACTGTATAACCCACCCAGCTTCTCTCTCCATGGGATTCTCCAGGCAAGAATACTGGAGTGGGTTGCCATGCCCTCCTTCAGGGGATCTTCCCGACCCAGGGATCGAACCTGTGTCTTTTACCATCTCCTGCACTGGCATAATTTTATGTCATTTAAAAAAGGTGTGGAGACCTAAGTGCTTCCCAGTTGGCGCTACTAGTAAAGAATCTGCCTGCCAATTCAGGAGACATGGGTTCCAACTGTGAGTCGGGAAGATTCCCTGGAGAAGGGAATGGCACCCCACCCCTGTATTCTTGCCTGGAGAATCCCATAGACAGGGAGCCTGGTGGGCTACGGTCCATAGTGTCGAGAAGAATTGGACACAATGAAAGTGACTTAGCACGCACGCATGCCCTTGGTGATCTAGCTGGGTGGGATGAAAGGAATTGGAGAGAGGTTCAGGATGGAGGGGGTATAAGCATACGTATGGCTGACTCACTTTGTTGTCCAGCAGAAGCTAACATAACATTGTAAAATGGCTATACCTCAGCAAAAAAAAAAAAAAAAAATTAATGAAAAAGGGGCACAGGATTTCTTGGTGGATAAGAGCCGTGGGCTAGGGGATGGGGCAGCCTGATCGTGACCTCCCCTCTCGCCCCTGTTCCTCAGCGGTGCGATCTTCTAACCCTGGCCCTAATCAGTCATCTCAGAATAACAATAGCATGACTCACTGGGTTATCGGGAGGATTCGGTAAGACTATGTGTGTCAACGGCTTGCTGTGGTGCCAATTACACAGGAAGTCGGTCATCTACCTCTCTTCCTTCTCTTTCTCAAGTTGACTTAGGTCAATCCCTCTTCCGCCTGAGCTTCAGCTTCCCCATCTGAATTGAAGGAGACTGAGCTGGATGATTTTGAAGGGGTCTTTTTGATGTTCCGAGATCCTGGACTTGCTCTCCAGTCCTGCTGCCTCTGGTCTACAAGGCCCCCAACTCTTTGGCCTTCTCTCTTACTCTGGATCGAGAGGTGGAATTGCCACAGATGTATCAGACCTTGGGTGGATTACCTCTGCTGGTGGGTGAAGTCGTTGAACATTGATTATGACCCAGCTGCCAGCAGCTGAGCCCTCACTGTGTCCGGCACCACTGACAGCCTTTTATACTCAGTCTTTTAATCCTCACTCCCACTAATTGAGGCGGAGTGTGTCAGTCTCTCAGTCGTGTCCGAGTCTTTGTGACCCCACGGACTGTTGCCTGCCAGGTTCCTCTGTCCATGAGTCTTTTCAAGCAAGAATACTGGAGTGGGTTGCTATTTCCCATCCCCAGGGGATCGTCCCAACCCAGGGATCAAACCCACATCTCCTGTGTCTCCTGCATTGCAGGTGGAGTCTTTACCTGCTGAGCCATCAGGGAAGCGCCCAGTTGAGGTGGAGGGACTAGGATAATTATCCCCATTGTACAGATGACAAAAAGGAGGCAGTTGGGGGTTAAGTGATTTGCCATAGACTCGTGGCCAGGAGTCATGGTCACAGTCAGGCAGAGGGTCAGAACACAGGGTGTGGTTCTTCTGACTCTTTATTTCTGGTGACCCAAGTCTACATGCCAGGCCCTGCTTCTGTGGAATAGAAGTCTGACATCTTTATTTTCCTTTTCCTTTTATTTTGGCCTCACCATGCGGCATGCAGGATCTTAGTTCCCCATCCAGGAATCCAGGAATCAAACCCACATCCCTTGCATTGGAAGCGTGGGAGTCTTAACCCCTGGACCTCCAGGGAAGTCCTCCTCTTGCTTTTCCATTTTTCTTTCTCCATCTGCATTCAGAGTCAGCATTTCTGCCTCATGTGAGAGCACTGGGGAGGGCATTCTGTGTGCAGATGAAAGCCATAACCCCCTGAATGCTGTGCCCTTCCTACCTTTCCCAGAGGGAAGATACAGGCAGAGAGGGAAGAGCACTCTAGAACAGGCTGCATGACTTGCTTCAGTCCAAACCTATTCCAACCCAAGGATAAGCATTCACTCATATGGACCAGCACAGCTCATCAGATTTTCAAAGGAGGGGAGAGGGTTTAAAGCCCAAATAAAGTGTTAATTTCTCAATGGCCATTGCTCTTTGGGTGTCTCTATTATTTATTAGTTTCAAGACTGGAGAAGTTGCAGATAGGATTTGAGGGCTGGGTTAATACCAGTTCCTGCCATTAAAAGTCACGTTTGAGACACCCTTCCATCCCACTCACTTGCCCCATGCCATCTGCATTATTCTCAGGGTTGGTGGGGTGGGGTGGGTTTGGTCTGAGAGGATCTGCATACTGGTCAGAGACCAGTCATGCTGGTGCTCCAGGCCCAAAAGAAAGCTCAAGCAAAAGTTAATAACAATGCTTTTGTTTTCGAACATTGACTGATTTAGCCTGCAGCAGTCTGTTTGACGAGGGACAGATGATGATGATGGTGTATTTGCATGCTCAGTCGCTCAGTTGTGTCCAACTCTGCGACCCCATGGACTATAGCCCACCAGGTTCCTCTGTCCAGGGAGATTCTCCAGGAAAGAATACTGGAGTGGGGGCTTTCCCTGATGGCTCAGTGGTAAAGCATCCATCTGCTAATGCAGGAGACACAGGTTCAATTCCTGGTCCGGGAAGATCCCACATGCCACAGAGCAACTAACTACTGAGCCTGTGCTCTAGAGCCCAGGAGCCATAACTACTGAGCCCTCGTGCCACAACTACTGAAGCTGGTGTGCCCTGGAGGCTGTGCTATAACAAGAGATGACACCACAATGAGAAAACTGCATTACAATGGAGAGTAGCCCTTGACCTCCACAACCAGAGAAAAGCCCATGCAGCAACGAAGACCCAGAGCCCAGCCAAAAATAAATAAATAAAATTATGTGTGTGTGTGTGTGTATAAAGAATATTGGAGTGGGTTGCCAGTTCCTCCTCCAGGGGATCTTCCTGACCCAGATATTGAACCCAAGTCTCCTGTATTGGCAGGCAGATTCTTTACCACTAGCACTACCTGGGAAGCCCAGAAAGGTGAGTGAGAAGCAGCAATTCCAACAGATAAGAATGATCCTGTTTATCACTACCTTGACCTCATTTTACCCTGGGCTTCATCACTTAAACTCAGAACACACTTTGAATATTTGGTGCTTGTAGCCATCACAATGTACTACTCTCCACAACCCATGAATGAGTGAGACCACAGAGAACTGGAAACAGGTCTGGCCTTTCACGTCAGCACATGGAAGCACGTGTCAACTGCTTCAGCCACGCCCAGCTCTTTGAGACCCTCATGGACTGTAGCCCACCAGGCTCCTCTGTCCGTGGGATTCAGGCAAGAATGCTGGAGTGGGTTGCCATGCCCCTTTTCAGGGGATCTTCTCAACCCAAGGACTGAACCTGTGTCTCTTCGCATTGGCATTTGGGTTACCCCACCTGGGAAGCCCAACCACTCATTCAAGCTGGTACTTTCCCACATTTGATCACCAGATCACTGACACATAAGGACTGTGTGAAGTAATGAGAAAAAAACTTTATTATACATTATGAAGCTAACAAGTGTTTTGGAAGGAAGACAGAGAGAGGGAAGGAGTCAGCTGTAGGCAATGCAGGAGGGGGTGGGCAGCGGAGGGAATGGGCCTAGGGCCTCTGTCTGCTGTCCTGAGAACTGACCACAGGGATGGGGCAACAGCCTCAGGCCACCCATCTTTGAGAGGGGAAGATGGCAGGCGGGGGAAGGAAACAGAGTGCTGTATCTCCAGGCTCCCAGTCTGCGCTGGAATTGGGGTTAGGGGTGGACTTGGGTTTCACATGGAAACAGGGCCCACACGAGGCCCAGCCTGGGAAGAAGGTAGACACTGTCTGTCCCACGTTCTCTGCTCAGGTCCTCTTCCTCTTAGATTCTGAGGGAGCGGATCTCGCCCTGGAGGAGGAGGACTTGGTTGATGGCCCAGCGGTCTTGTGTCCCGCCACGTCCTGAGAAGGGGATGGGTCCCTAGCAGCACGGCGTTTCCTGGCTGTGACCCCCTTGGAGCTGGAGCTGATGGGGGTAGAGGCTGGGGTGGACACGCCCCTGGAGGCAACGTTGGCTGGGGGTGGGCTGCCTCCTCGGATGGAACTATAGGGTCTCTTCCTGGATGCACTCCCAGGCATGTGGTTGACGTTGAGGGCAGTGGCGCCTCCAAGGCCGGGCTTGTTCTTAATGCTGGCCTTATTGTTAGCCCTGGGCCCCCTGGTCACCACAGGGGGGCTGTGGCCAGGAAGGCCCCTGGTGTTCTGGGCCACTCTTGCCCGAGGAGCAGCAGAGACCCCCTGCCTGCAGGGGGCTGGTCTGGCATCCTTCGCAGCCGGGCCCCCCGCAGGGGGCTGGGAAGGGCCTCCTCCTCCTGCACGGTTCCTAAGAGGCCCCCAGACGGGCTTCTGCTGGAAGCCAGGAAGCCAAGCTGTTCCCGGGGCCAGAGCCAGGTTTCCGGAGGAGGCCACTCCAGCAGACTCCTCTGTGTCCATTGGCTCTGGGGAGGCCGACTCCTGGCCTCTCTCGGGCGGAGGAGTCCTTCCGGGGCCCAGAGGGTCGGCGGGCTGCTCGGCTGGGGTCTCCTCCTGCAGCGCGCTGTTGATGCGCCGGAACGCCGCTGCTTTCTCCGCGTCCAGGTCTTCGGCCGTGACTCGGAAACCCAGCTCAGGCGCTGGGGGCAGCCTCAGCGGCTCCCCTCGCCTGCGCGGCAGCAGAGGAAACCTGCGTCTTCGGGGCCTGGAACTGTCCGACGTGGGGGCGCCGTTCTCCCAGGTTCCTCTCTGCCCTCTGGTTGCCTCCGCGTCCCCGTCGGGCCTGCTGTTGCCCTGGGAAGCCAGCGGGGCGGCACAGGGCGGCGGCGGGCCCTGCTCCCTCCCTTTCCTCGAGGAGCTCTGGGGCAGCCCTCGCGGTATGGGGGGGCCCGTCCTCCTCTGCCCTGGTGGGTAACCTCGGGTGGAGCTGTAGGAGCTCGTGATGGCGTTTCTTGGGGGGCAGGAGCTTATACAAGAGGTCGGGAGTTTCTTGGCGGGGAGGTTTCTCCGCAGAGGCCCAGGCCTGGGCACGAAGGCAGAGAGGTCTCCCTGGGCCCTCAGAGGCCTAAATGCAGATCGTGCACCCCGAGAGCCGTCGGGGCCCGTTTTCTGATGGTCCTTCTGCCCTGGGAATGCGGGTTCTTCCTCCTGCTGGGCCATCCCCTTCCCGCTCTCTCCCAGGGCCCTCCTCACCGTCTTTGTGCAGGAGCCTGGGGCACACCTGAGTGTGGTGGGCGGCACGGGGGTGACCTGCAGCTGGCGCCCACCACACATAGTGACGGTGCCCACTCCGGACGCTGAGCCACGGCACATCGTGGAGATGCGAGCATCCAACACCGCCTTCCTCTGATGGCATCGCCTGCAGAGGGAGGTGAGGACCCCCAGGAAGGAGCGCAGGGTCTGCAGGATGAAGCGCACATACAGAGTCACCGCATACCTCTGGGCTGGCCTGCGAGTGGACAGCGGGGCACGGACAGCTGGGTGACCTGGGCCGGCCACGGAAAATCGGCGGGTGCGGGGATCGGGCTGGGGGCAGCCGAGCCTTCCTGGCGGGTGCTGGCCCCCCACAGCCTGAGGTGGGGGTGAGGGGCAGGGCCTGCCCAGGTAAGTGCCCATAGGGCACGTGGATGTGTGATCTGCGCTTGGACAGAGAGCTGGGCTCAGAGCGCTCTGGTTCAGCTGCTAACTCAGCCAAAGGCCAAGCAAGCACTGCGTGGCGCGTTGCCGGGACGCAACTCTTGAACCTGTGAGCAAAGAATGGGCGCGCGTGTGCGGGGGCCCACAAAGACCAGGTGCGCGCAAGGGTCTAGAGGGACGGCGCATGCGCGGCGCGCGGGGTGGGCGAGGGGGGGAATAGATGTGGGGTGTGTGTGTGTGTGTGTGTGTGTGTGTGTGTGTGTGTGTCTGGCGGCATAGGGACCATGTGGAAGAGTAGGAGTCTAAGTTCCATGGGCACCAAATAACACACAGGGATGTCCTAATCACGGAGAAAATCCCCTGTGAACTCAGGAATAACTCACTGTGCTGAACACACCCTATAGGTCAATCCCACCTTAGCACTGGGAAACTCTCCTGCCTTCTGTTTCAGCTGAGCTCAGACTGAGTCTTAGCCTTTCTCCATTATTGCAGTAGTCTTCGGTATCATCTTCCTTGCCTGTTTTACTTTTTTTGCCTATTTTTTCAGCCACACCGGGCATGAGGGCTCTTAGTTCTCCACTGGGGTTGGAACCTCCACCCTCTGCAGTGGAAGCGTGGTGTCTTAACCACCAGACCTCCATGGAAGTCTCCTGTTTAACTTGTTTTGGGTTCAATTTTTGCTTTGACCCCAGTAAAATGTAAAGGCGTTACAGCAATACCGATTTTATTTTCCTTTGGTCTTTGTTAAAGTTGTCATGGGCTTCTCCCCACCCCCAACCAAACCGCCCCTCCCCCCTGCCCCTGCCCCTGCCCCTGCCCCTGCCCTAGTGCTGTTAAGTGTTAACAGCTTGGTGTTAAGTCCCCAATGGGCAAGGGAAGGACAACGCTTTTATAGAGGCGGAGAGGAAGTTGGGCGGGCTCTAGAAAAGAAGTCATGGCTTTTCTTTGGCTGAAACCTTGCCAGGAAAGAAAAGGAGTCTTCTTTCTTCTGTTGTGCTCTGCTGTGGTCAAAGGGCATGGGAGCTCCCCCTCTGGCCTCCCAACTCTATTTGATTGAGGTTTCTGTTTACTAATTTTTTACAGAAGCATCATGGTTGAGGTCGAAAACAAGTCTTGTCTTCTCTAGGTATCCTCAATGAATTAAACAGCAAACAAAGTAACATACAGTATACCTGTCTGGGTCATAAAATAAATATGAGTGGATAAATCCCACCCTCTTGGTCAATGAATAAAATTATACTATTAATTCACAATTTTTTCCCCACCTTAAAACAATAGCCATTTATTATCACACAGTTCTGTAAGTCAGAAGTCCATTCTGGCTAAATTGGATTGCTTACTCAGGGTCTGGAGGTGTGAGGCCAGCTGACTCCTTTTATTGTTTTAGATGGCACCCAGAGAACCAGGAGAGTGTAGGGAGGATGAAAATCAGGAGAAAATATAAAGGAAGTCCGATTATTTCAAATTATTACTTTTTCAAAAAAATACTGTTTGTCCATGCCCTGAGGCATGCAGGATCCTAGTTCCTCCACCAGGGATCGAACCCACGCCCCCTGCATTGGAATCACAGAGTCCTAACCACTGGAACACCAAGGAAATCCCTGAAATTATTAAATACAGTTGCTTACCATCCAACAGTAACTGTTTGTGGCCTAATTTTTGCTGGATATCTTTGTATTCATCCAAAATCAAGGCCACAGGCTCCCCTTTCTAAGTTTATCTCTTTAAAGAATTTTTAAGATCACACCAATGGGCTTCCCTGGTGGTTCAGTTGGTAAACAATCTGCCTGCAATGCAGGAGACCAGGGCTCAGTCCCTGGGTTAGGAAGATCCCATGGAGCAGGAAATGGCAACACGCTACAGTATTCTTGCCTGGAGAATCCCAGGAGAGAGGAACCTGGCGGGCTACAGTCCATGGGGTCTCAAAGAGTCAGGCACAATTGAAGCAGCTTAGCATGCACATTCCAAATAAAACTGGCAACAGATTCTGTTAAAAATGTTTATCAATTGCCTTGGGAGAGCATCATAAAACAATGTTTTGCCTGGAGACAAGAGGAACAGTTCCTAGAGAAAAGAGCAGCTGACCACTGGGCATTGGGTGCAGTGGAATTTCACTGTCATTCAGGGTTAAATGCCTCCAGGATCTTAGAAAGAAAGCTGAACAATACCTAAGAATTTAAACTGCTGTACTTTTTAATATTGTCACCCTGCTTATTTAACTTATATGCAGAGTGTATCATGCGAAATGCAGGGCTGGATGAAGCACAAGCTGGAATCCAGATTGCTGGAAGAAATATCAATAACCTCAGATACACAGATGACACCACCCTTATGGCAGGAAGTGAAGAAGAACTAAAGAGCCTCTTGATGAAAGTGAAAGAGGAGAGTGAAAAAGTTGGCTTAAAATTCAACATTCAGAAAACTAAGATCATGACATCCAGTCCCATCACTTCATGGCAAATAGATGGGGAAACAATGGAAACAGTGACAGACTTTGTTATATTCTTGGGCTCCAAAATCACTGCAGATGGTGACTGCAGCCATGAAATTAAAAACCACTTGCTGCTTGGAAGAAAAGGTGTGACTAACCTAGACAGCATATTAAAAAGAGGAGACGTTACTTTGCCAACAAAGGTCTGTCTAGTCAAAGTTATGGTTTTTCCAGTAGTCATGTATGGATGTGAAAGTTGGACTCTAAAGAAAGCTGAGTGCTGAAGAATTGATGCTTTGGAACTGTGGTGTTGGAGAAGACCCTTGAGAGTCCCTTGGATTGCAAGGAGACCCAACCAGTCCATCCTAAAGGAAATCAGTCCTGAATATTCATTGGAAGGACTGATGCTGTCACTGAAGTTCCAATAGTTTGGCCACCTGATGTGAAGAAATGACCCACTTGAAAAGCCCCTGATGCTGGGAAAGGTTGAAGGCAGGAGGAGAACGGGGAGACAGAGGATGAGATGATTGGATGGCATCACCAACTTGAAGGACATGAGTTTGAGCAAGCTCCAAAAGTTGGTGATGGACAGGGAGGCCTGGCGTACTGCAGTCCATGGTGTCGTAAGAGTTGGACACAACTGAGCAACTGAACTGAACTGAACTTTCAATAATCTTGTGAGGAGTAGATAGGATATTGTAGTTATCAAGGCAGAAACGGTTACAAAACTAAGCAGTCACAGGCTCAATGGGTCCTTGCCTTCTGGTGGATATTTCAGAACATGGAAGGGAGAGGAGAGGTCTGGCTTAGAACAGGGAAGAACAAGATCCTTTCATAGACTTTGACACACTGCCACCTAGTGGGTTGCCGTGAGATGGCTAGACCCTTTCCCTCAGGCGTGTCTGACTCTTTGCAACCCCATGGGCTGCAGCACACCAGGCTTCCCTGCCCTTCACTATCTGCTTGAGCTTGCTCTAAATCATGTCCTTTGAGTCCGTGATGCCATCCAACCGTCTCATCCTCTGTCGTCCCCTTCTCCTCCCACCCTCAGTCTCTCCCAGCATCAGGGTCTTTTCCAATGAGTTGGCTCTTCCCATCATATGGCCAAAGTGTTGTGAGCTTCAGCTTCAGCATCAGTCCTTCCAGTGAATATTCAGGGTTGATTTCCTCTAGGACTGACTGGTTTGATCTCCTTGCTGTCCAAAGGACTTTCAGCACCACACTTCCAAAGCTTCAGAACTTTGGCGTTCAGCCTTCTTTATGGTCCAACTCTCACATCTGTACATGACTACTGGAAAAAACATAGCTTTGACTCTACAGATCTTTGTCAGTAAAGTGACGTCTCTGCTTTTTAATGTGCTATCTAGGTTTGTCATAGCTTTTCTTCCAATCATCTCTTTTAATTCCATGGCTGCAGTCACCATCTGCAGTGATTTTGGAGCCCAAGAAAATACTCTGTCACTATGAATGAACTCAAGGGACATCACTGACTCAATGGACATGAATTTGATTCAGGTTCAGGAGACAGTGAAGGACACGGAAGCCCGATGTGCTGCAGTCCATGGGGTCGTAAAGAGTCAGACATGACTTAGCAGATGAACAGCAATAACATTAATCAAATGTTAAGTATGTCTGCAAGTGTCACTCAAGGATTAAAGCCTGTACAGGGTTTAAAATATTTGAAGGAAAAAAATCCAAAATATGTAGGAACATGTTCAACAGCAACAAACTCTCAAATATCTTTGAGGGTTTAGTAATAAAAGTATTTTTTAAAAGTAAAATTTATAAACTTTAATTATGACCTCATATTATGAATCTCAAAAACATTTAAAATAAGCATCACGATCTTTGATACACATACGTTTCTATTTTTCCCTGTGCTGTAAAACATGATGATGATGGCAGTAAGAGATTTCTTCCTTCCAGGCATTGATTGACAATAAACAAAGTCAAAAGTTTCCCTTCACTCTGCAGATATTCTTTAGAGTTTCAGAATTCTAAGAACTTTTGAATGCAAAACTCAGGTAGCATTAAAGAAGAAACTTGAGATTCCTGTTTCCAGTGTTGCTGAAGAGCCCATATTATCCAGTTACTTAAGAATACTGGAGACACATGATCCATGGCTACAGTCCTTAAAAGATGCACTTCTGGTCAAGTCAGGGGGGATACCAAGACCCAGATACATGCAAGAGTTAAATGTGGAGCATCAGTTCTCAGTGCTTCTGGCTGGACCTTGAGCACAGCCTGAAAAAGGATGCTCAGACTACCACACAAGTGCACTCATCTCAAACGCTAGTCAAGTAATGCTCAAAACTCTCCAAGCCAGGCTTCAGCAATACGTGAACCGTGAACTTGCAGATGTTCAAGCTGGTTTTAGAAAAGGCAGAGGAACCAGAGATCAAACTGCCAACATCCGCTGGATCATCGAAAAAGCAACAGATCTGTATGCAGGTCAGGAAGCAACAATTAGAACTGGACATGGAACAACAGACTGGTTTCACATCAGGAAAGGAGTACATCAAGGTTGTGTATTGTCACCCTGCTTATTTAACTTATATGCAGAGCACATCATGAGAAACGCTGGGCTGGGTGAAGCACAAGCTGGAATCCAGATTGCCAGGAGAAATATCAGTAACCTCAGATATGCAGATGACACC
>ML663580.1:1591-22906 GCA_007570785.1 Antilocapra americana
TGTCAGTCCACGACCACCTAGATGTTCAGGTAAAGCCCTGTCTTGAGCACACCCATACCTCATCATTCCAGTGCCAGTGCCTCTCTTGGCTTGGCCCATCTGTCCCTTGAGATCTTCCTGTTCTTTTTTCCTTACCCCTGGGGCCAAAGCCTCTCTTGGCTTGGCTCACCTCTCCCTTGAGGTGCTCTTTCTGCTCTTTCTTCAGTAAATCCAAGGCCAGTGGTTCTCTTGGCTTGGCCCAGCTTTCCCTTCATGTGTTCTTTCTGTTCTTTCCTTAATGTACTTGTTTTTGCCATGGGTAAGACTTCAGATTTTTCTTTGTTTTCTTCCCAAGAACCGAGATGCACAAGGGAGGATCCTCTTTCAGTTCAGTTCAGTCACTCAGTCATGTCTGACTCTTTGTGACCCCATGGACTGCAGCTTGCTAGGCCTCCTTGTCCATCACCGACTCCAAGAGTTAACTCAGACTCATGTACATTGAGTTGGTGATGCCATTCAACCACCTCATCCTCTGTCATCCATTTCTCCTCCTGCCTTCAATCTTTCCCAGCATCAAGGTCTTCTCAAATGAGTCAGTTCTTT
Source organism: Antilocapra americana (assembly GCA_007570785.1). NCBI lineage: Eukaryota > Metazoa > Chordata > Mammalia > Artiodactyla > Antilocapridae > Antilocapra > Antilocapra americana. The sequence continues at coordinate 2,174 of ML663580.1, forward strand.
GCATGAGTTGGCCAAAGTATTGGAGTTTCATCTTCAGCATCAGTCCTTCTAATGAATATTCAAGACTGATCTCCTTTAGGATGGACTGATTGGATCTCCTTGCAGCCCAGGGGACTCTCAAGAGTCTTTTCCAACACCACAGTTCAAAAGCATCAATTCTTCAGGGCTCAGCTTTATTTATATTCCAACTCTTACTCCATACATGACTATAGGAAATACCATAGGCTTGAGTAGATGAATCATTGTTGGCAAATTACTGTGTCTTCTTGTAATCTGCATACAGATTTCTCAAGAAGCAGGTCCGGTGGTCTGGTATTCCCATCTCTTTAGGAATTTTCCACAGTTTACTGTGGTTCACACAGTCAAAGGCTTTCACATAGGCAATAAAACATAAGCAGATGTTTTTCTGGAACTCTCTTGCCTTTTCAATGATCCAGAGGATGGTGGCAATTTGATCTCTGGTTCCTCTGCCTTTTGTAAATCCAGGTTGAACATCTGAAAGTTCACAGTTTATGTATTGCTGAAGCTTGGCTTGGAGAATTTTGAGCATTACTTTACTACCGTGTGAGATGAGTGCAATTGTGTTAGTTTGAGCATTCTTTGGCATCAACTTTCTTTGGGATTGGAATGAAAACTGACCTTTTCCAGTCCTGTGGCCACTGCTGAGTTTTCCAAAATGCTAGCATATTGAGTGCAGCATTTTCACAGCATCATCTTTTATGCTTTGAAACAGCTCACCTGAAATTCCATTAACCACTAGTTTTGTTCGTTGTGATGCTTCCTATGGCCCACTTTACTTCACACTCCAGGATGTCTGGTTAGGTGAGCGATCACACCATTGTGGTTATCTGGGTCATTAAGTTCTTTTTTGCATAGTTCTTCTGTGTATTCTTGCCACCTCTTCTTAATATCTTCTGCTTCTTTTAGGTCCATACCATTTCTGTCCTTTACTGTGCCCATTGTGGCATGAAATGTTCCCTTGATATCTCCAATTTTCTTGAAGAGCTCTCTAGTCTTTCTCATTCTATTACTTTCCTCTGTTTCTTTGCACTGATTTCTGAGGAAGTCTTTCTTATCTCTCCTTGCTATTCTTTGGAACTGTGCACTCAAATGGGAATATCTTTCCTTTTCTCTTGCCTTTCACTTCTCTTCTATTCACAGCTATTTTTAAGGTCTCCTCAAACAACCATTTTGCCTTTATGCCTTTCTTTTCCTTGGGGATGGTTTTGATCATTGCCTCTTATACAACATTTTGAACTTCCGTCCATAGTTTACAGGCACTTTGTCTATCATATCTAATCCCTTGAATCTATTTGTCACTTTCACTCAGTAATCAAGGAGGATTTGATTTAGGTCATACCTGAATGGTCTAGTGTTTTTCCCTACTTTCTTCCGTTTAATTCTGAATTTGCCAATAAGGAGTTCATAATCTGAGCCACAGTCAGCTCCCAGTCTTGTTTTGGCTGACTATATAGAGCCTCTCCATCACTGACTGCAAAGAATATAATCAATCTGATTTCAGTATTGACCATCTGTGATGTCCATGTGTAGAGTCTTCTTTTGTTTTTGGAAGAGGGTGTTTTCAAATTAAATGCTCATTCACAAATGATTGGATTAAGAGAAATACAACAGAATATTACTCAACCATGAAAATAATGAAATATTGCCATTTGCAGCAATGTGGATGGACCTAGAGAATATTATGCTTAGTGAAATTAAGTCAGACATGTGTGTGTGCTTGCTAAGCTCCTTCAGTCATGTCCAACTCTTTGTCGCCATATGGACCATAGCCTGCTATTGCTCCTCTGATCATGGGATTCTTCAGGCAAGAATAACTGAAGTGTGTTGCCATGCCCTCCTTCTGGGCATCTTCCCAACCTAGGGATCAAACCAGTGTCCTGCAAATCCCATATTGCAGGTGGATTCTTTACTCCCGAGCCAAAGGGGACGGCCCCTATAATACTATATCACAGAGGGAAAAATAGGTCCGGGATTGAGTTTTCAGGTACTGTTTTGTATCCTCTTTTTAATGGATTCTACAATTTATCAGGAAAATTTGTCTTCTAAATGGAATGGACATAAGGCTAGATATTCTAAAGTCTATTCAAATTCCATGTATATTCATCTGGATTATTGACATTAATTGACGTCTCCCTTCTATTGCTAGTGCTTCTTGATACACAGATATTTATTCCCATAAACTAAGGAAAATCATGACTACTTTGCACGTGTTGATTTTACACTGGGCACATTATCTGATTTGGAACAAAACTCAAGCTATTTGTAATACAATTTCCCTCATCCCTATCTTATAGTCACTACACCAGGGAAAGTCACATTGGATTCCTTACTTATAACTGTTCTTAGTAGCTTAGGAGTTAATGCGTTCATTTTTTCTTATTATTATCTTTCCTTATATAAAAATTTGAGTTAAATGAAAACCTCAGTTTCTTTTATTGGAGAAATATTGACAGCTAAGAAAATAGGGTATGATATGACAGAAATCTGACATTGTAATTATTCAGACTGCCTTTTTCCACTGGGAGCTCTAAATTTTAAAACATAATCTATTTCTAGAGACAAAATATATTAATAATTAGAAAAGAATAATTATGAATTCTCCCAAAATAAATAACGTGAAGAAAGTAAGCGGAAATTTACAAAAGTGAAAATTTTACCTTTCGCCAGTCTTGCAAGATGAAAATCTTACCAACTTTAGGTGTTTAAGCACAAGCTCTGACCAGTTTTTGACTGATCACTAAGCTGTAGTGGCTCAGATGTAAATAAACAAGAATTAAAAAAAGAAATCTGAGCGGAGACATCCAAATCAGCACACTGCTGAGGATACCGGCTGCAGCACCTATCCCGTGCTGCATGCCATGTCACCTCGGCCATGCCCACCTCTTTTGTGATCCTACTGACCCTAGTCTGCCAGGCGCCTGTGTCCATGCGACTCTCCAGGCAGGCGTACTGGAGTGGGTTGCGATGCCCCCCTCCAGGGGATCTTCCCGACCCAGAGACGGAACCTGCATCTCTCTTACGTCTTCTGCATTGGCAGGTGGGTTCTTTACCACTAGTGCCACCTGGGAAGCCCCGTTAATCATTAAAACAAATGATTACAAACAAAACAAAGCAAAATGGCAGAAACAAACCTCCTTCAGGAGGAGATCAGAATTTAGAGAAACTATATTACCTGAAATGTTCCGTTTATAATAAAATGGTCAATTAAATATGCCAAGACGCAGGGAAGTGTGACACACAGCAGGAAAAAAAAAGCAGTCCCTTTTTAAAAGTCTCTGAAAGCACCCAGATGTTGGACATAGCAAACAAAGCAACAGTTGAAAATATATTCTTTATGATGAGTCACTAGGAGAGTTCAACAGCAAGTGGCATTTTACAAAACAAAGAATCAGGTAACATGAAGATAAATTCATACAAACCATCAATGTGTAGAATAGGAAAGCAATATAATAAAGAAAAATAAAAATATTCTCAGAGACCCACGGAAAACTTTGATTATATCAACATGAAGGACAAGAGAGTAAAGGGTGGAAAAAGATACTTGAGGAAGCTGTGGCCAAAACACTCCCAATCTTGATGAAAACCAATTTATGCATCTATGCGGCTCAATGGGTTTCCCTGGTCGCTCAGTTGGTAAAGAGTTGGCCTGCAATGCAGGAGACCTGGGTTCGATCCCACAGTTGGGAAGAGCCCCTGGAGGAGGACATAGCAACCCCTCCAACTTTCTCGCCTGGAGAATCCCCATGGACTGAGGAGCCTGGCAGGCTGCAGTCCATGGGGTTGCAGAGATTTGGACCTGACCGAGTGGCTAAGCACACATGCAGCTCAACCAACAACAAATAAGAAAAACATGAATAGACTTACACCAAGGTATATCACTGCAAACTATTGAAACACAAATTTTAGGATTATTCTTCTTGTATCTGTGAAGAATGCCTTCGGTGTTTTGATGGGAAGTGTATCAGATCCGTAGATGACTTTGGGGACTGTGGACACTTTAACGATGCTGTTTTTTCCCACCCAGAAACCTGAAATATCTTTCCATTTGTTGTGTCTTTTTTAATGTCAGCAAATTCATGTAGCTCCCATTGTACATATTTTTCATTCCCTTCATTAAATTTATTCTCAAGCATTCCATTGTTTCTGTTGTTATTGTAAATGGCGTAGCTTCCTCTGTTTTTAGGTGTTTTATCACTTATGTGATACAATTGACTCTGTATATTGATCTGTATCCTGAAAATTTACTGAGATTATTAATTAACTCCAACAGGGTTTTGGCTGACATTTAGGGATTTTTTATTTATAAAATAGTAACATCTGTCCGTTGCAACAAGTTTACTCATTCCATTCTGATTTGGTTTACTTGTACTGCTTTGCCTTGCCTAATTGTTCTGCTAGGACTTAAAATATTATGTTGAATAGGAGTGAGTAGAGTGGGCATGGTTGTCTTATTCCTGCTCCTAGAGGAAAGGTTTTAAATTTTTGTTACTGAGGATGATGTTAGCTGTGAGTTTGTTGTGTGTGGTTTTTATTAAGTTGAAATATTTTCCTTCTATACCCAATCTATTAATGCTTTATTTCTTTACAAAACTATATATTTTTAAAAATTCTTTTCCTTTTACTATTGAGATGATGATATTATTTTTATTACACTTCATATAATTGATTTGATATATTATAATTATTGGTTTCCTTTTGTTGAATCATCTTTGATGCCAGGGGTAAATCTCACCTGGCCACAGTGCATAGTTTTTCTAATATGTTCTTAAATTCAGCTTGCTAATATTTGGTGAGGACTTTTGCATGTATATTCATCAGGGATAATAAATGGTTTTCATTTCTTGTGGTATTTTTATGTGCTTTTTGTATCAGGGTATTTTTTGGCCTCCTAGATTAAGTTTGCAAATATTCCCTCCTCCTTGATACTTTGGAAGATTTTGAGGAGAACTTGTGTTAATTTTTAGATATTTGGTAGACTTCAGTAGTAAAAACCTCATATCCTGGTGTTTTCTTTATTGGGAAGCTTTTGATTACTTATTTATTCTTAGTTTTTTTCTGCTCAGATTTTTTCTTTCTTTTTCATTCAGTCTTGGTAGATTGTATTTCTAGAAATATATACATTTCTGTCCGGTTTTGTAATTCACTGGCATATAATTGTTCATAATAATGTCTTATGATTCCATATGTTTCTGTACTATCCCCTGTAATGTCTCATTTTTCATTTCTAATTAGATTCATTTCAGTCTTCTCTCTTTTTATCTCAGTCTAGTTAACAGTTGGTCAATTTTATTTATCCTGAAGAACCAGCTCTTTGGTTGACCTTTATTTTGTTTTTCTTGTTGATGACTCATTTTGTTCCACTTTGATCTTTATTGTTTTTTCCTTTTCATTTAAGTGATTGTTGACATGGAAGGATTACTACTCCCATCTTACTTTTTGACTTCTAGATATTTTGTAACCCCATTTTTTCTTTCTTTCTTTGTGAATTGGTGGTTTTCCATAGTGATGTGCTAGGTCCCCTTTTCTTTTGTGTTTCATATCTTTAGTCCAGAAGCTTACATAAGACATTGAATAGTTTAAAACAATCTTTTTTTTCTTCTGATAAAAACTTAGTTTTATTTGCCTTTAATGGATTTACCCATTTACTCCTTACCTTTTGTATTTTGATGCCACAGATTACCTCTTTTTATGCAGGTACTTTACATTCTACACAATTCATAAATATTTCTGTTGGTTCTATTATCACTTCTTCATCCTTCATAGAGCTTGATGGGACTTTTCTATGCTCTAGGAAAGCAATTCTGCACCCTACATACCTCACCTCTTTTATTTTTCTTTCTTTTCTTTCCCACAATGCTCTTTGCTAAAACTGAACTTTAATTAACATTGTACAAAATTAATGAATGTTATGTATATAGTTTGGAAATTTTGTAAAATATGTATATTGTGTATCCATAAAATGGCATACTATTCAGGAATAAAACTGGAAAAAAATGTTAATACAATGGTACAATGTGAATGAACTTCAATGTCCAGAAAAGTCAAGTCATAGAGGCAAAAATTATGGTGTTTATTTTCTTAGTATGTGCCTGGGTCTTGGTCATAAGAATGGGGATTAATCATTTTGATGAACCACCCTGGTTTGCTTCCCAGGTGGGGCTAGAGGTAAAGAACCCACCTGCCCATGCAGGAGACATAAGAGACGCAGGTTCATTCTCTGGGTTGGGAAGATCCCCTGGAGGAGGGCATGGCAACCCACTCCAGTATTCTTGCCTGGAGAATCCCATGGGCAAAGGAGTATGGCAGGCTGCAGTCCATAGGGTTACAAAGAGACAGATATTACTGAAGTGACTTAGCATGCACACATGGACCCAGTTTTGCATAATCTGGTTAGACGTAGATTATTCTAATGTGTAACAAAGTACTTAAACAAGATGCAAGGAGAAAGAGTTTCAAAAATGAGAGAAAACTCCAGATTCCTGTTCTTCACAAAGGGATGAATATGTGTATATCTGTGCAGTAAAAAGACACCGATTTCAGGGAAATGGAAATGGTTGTTGGTTGAAAAAAGAAATGTAGTGAAGGTAAAATTTTAATTGCAGAAAATTGAGTTCATTGAAGTAATCAAAAATTTTTTAAGTAAAATTACAGGATTAAAGAAAATAAATCCTAAAATAAAATAAATAGAGAACATTGAATATAGAATATAGAAAATAAATCCTAAAATAAATAAAATAAATCCTATTGTTTAGGATTTTTAAAATTTGTTTCAAATGGCTATGAAGAATATTTGAACTGATTTCCATTTCCACAATTTATTTAAGAGAACATTTCTTTTACCTTACTCTCTCTTAACATTGAGCATTAGTTAGTTTTTATACTTTTGCTTATTTTGAATCAATGTCTTGTCTTTTCCATAAACTGCAAGAGTTTGCGGGGAGAGATCTGCTCTAACAGAATGATTTCATGTTTATTAGTTATTTCATAAGCTTTATTAAGATTTGATAAAATGCACAGTATTTCACAAATCATGCAAGCACAGCTTCATAAGTGAAAAAGTGTTATGTATATAGTTGGGATGTTAATTAAAGTTCAGTTTTAGCAAAGAGCATTGTGGGAAAGAAAAGAAAGAAAAATAAAAGAGGTGGGGTATGTAGGGTGCAGAATTGCTTTCCTAGAGCATAGAAAAGTCCTATCAAGCTCTATGAAGGATGAAGAAGTGATAATAGAACCAACAGAAATATTTACAAATTGTGTAGAATGTAAAATACCTGCATAAAAAGAGGTAATCTGTGGCATCAAAATACAAAAGGTAAGGAGTAAAAGGGTAAATCCATTAAAGGCAAAGTGAAAAAGTGACCACACCTATTGAACCAGCACTAAAATAAAAAACCAGAGTATTACCAACACCCAGGATCCATTACCAACATCCAATACTTTGCCACCTGATGTGAAGAACTGACTCAATGCAAAAGGCCCTGATGCTGGGAAAGATTGAAGGCAAGAGTAGAAGGGGATGACAGAGAATGAGATGGTTGGATGGCATCACTGACTCAAAGGACGTGAGTTTGAGCATGCTCCGGGAGTTGGTGATGGACAGGAAAACTGGCCTGCTGTAGTCCATGAGGTTGCAGTTATTTGGACAAAACTGAGCAACTGAATTGACTGAACACCCAGGAATAATCTCATTTGCCCGAACAATTACTATACTCCTCCCTCTGCAAAGCTAACCACACTCCTTCTAAATCCGTAGATTCAATTTATCAATTTTTCTGTCTTGTGTAATGAATTCTGAAACAAACAAATGGATTTTCTTCCAGTGCATACCATGTTTCTGGGGTTAACGTACATTTACTATGTAATGGTAATTCTTGCATCCTTTCTGATATATAGAGTTTTCCTATATGAAGTATCACAATTTACTTACTTATTTTACTGTACTTGAGTATCGAGTTGTTTTCATTTATTGACTGATATGGAGAGTGATACCTTGAAGTGTTTGATTGTGAATTAATAAATTTTATTAATTTTCTTACAGCAATTTTATGCATCACAAGTTTTTCTCCATTTAGGAATTAAAAGTCATATTTATCCATATTTTTCTTGTTGTTCAATGTAATTTTATTCTAAATATTCAACTCTTATATACACAGAATTATCTTAGTGAGTGATATAGATACAAATAATCTTTCCATCCAAATAGTTAAATAATTGGACCATTAGATGATCAATCTACCTTTTAACCTTAACTCCTTAGAGTAAACTCTGGATCTGATAAATCATCATACAGATGCATCTGCTGCTCAGATGCATGTGATTTCTCTATTTATGAAATATTCACATAGGTTTTAAGCCAAAATATCAAATTTTAATTACAAAATTATAGATGAATAATGAATGCCTGCTACGGAAAACACTCTCAAAATATTCATGTTGCAGGCTTTTCTTTCTTTCACTTTATCATACAGGCTAATGATGCAGATTATCCAAATCGTTTTAATTGTTGAAATGTCAAAGTTTCATTAAAGTCATGGAAATGAATCTAAGCACAGTTTCCTTATTTTGTTTATTAAGAAAGATTTATAACTAACATTTGTATGAGAAGCACAAATTAGTGTGTATATTAAAATATGCTTTCCAGTTGTTACATTTTTATAGTATTATTATATTTTGCACTGATTCTCCTCCTCATCTATTTCCCAGATGAACTTCAAGGGAAAATTTTTCATCTTCCTTTGGAATACTCTGTCAAATTGCTCATTTTGCTCCACTGTCAAGTGATGTTTCCAGTCTCCAATGGTACCTAAGGGGCAAACACACGGACAGTCCTGGGTGAGGAGGTGGCACTGTTGGGGCAAAAGCCTCCTTCAATCCCCTTTATTATCTTCTCAAGCAGATAAATATCTGTTTGTTCTCCATGGAATTTGATGCTTCATTTTTTCTCATACATGGATGAGCTAAGAAACACACTTAGGACACAGTAACACAGAAAATAGAGCTATAATTCACTTCCTTATCTTCGACTTTCATTAACCACTACCATTAGTATAGAACTTTCTTAAGAAGGAAAAATAAAGCTAAATATGCAAGGAGATTAGAATATTTAAATATATCTTACAAAGTTCCGCACACCATACTTGGCAAACCATATCTATTATGTCATGTAATATAGTTCTCAATGATACACTACAAAGTATTTTCTTCATCTTTAAAATTACACACACAAAAAAAACACAGAGAGAGAGAGAAACCCAAAGATTTTTAAGTAGAAGAGAGATCAAGATGGTGACCAAAAGGAGTTGAATTTCACCTCCCCCAAGAACATACCAAAAATATACACCTTAGTGTAGGAGAATTCTCACTGAAATTTTGCTTCTCACTGATTCTTTCTCACTGAAAGTATTCTACCTAGAAACAGGCAGTCAAACTCCTGGAAAACCAGGACTATGAGAAAGTTACACACGTAGCACACGTATAAAGGCAAGAAGGGTGATCAGGTCAAGACCTCTGACCCTGGGAGAGACTCAGAGGAAAAGGGAGATCACCTGAGAAGACACTGGGGAGGGAACAGATTGAGCCATGATCTGGCATCTCAGACTCTGGCTAGTTAGAAAACCTCTGGGACAGTTGGAGAGGCTGGAGAAGGCTGGACTCCACGATACCAGTATAAAGTAGATAAACAACAAGCATACATTTTAGAGCACAGGGAATTATAGCAATTACCTTGCGATAATTTATAATGGAGTATAAAATGCAAAAGTAAAAATAGTGACTCACTATGCTGTACATGTATGATGAAGTAGCCATCATAGTCAAAAAGAGAGTCCAAAATGCAGTGCTTGGGTGCAATCTCAAAAACGACAGAATGAACTCTGTTTATTTCCAAGGCAAACCATTCAGTATTATGGTAATCCAGATCTATGCCCTGACCAGTAATGCTGAAGAAGCTGAATGGTTCTATGAAGACCTACAAGATATTTTAGAACTAACACTCAAAAAAAGATATCCTTTGCATTATAGGGGACTGGAATGTGAAAACAGGAAGTCAAGAAATACCTGGAGTAAAAGGCAAATTTGGCCTTGGAGTACAGAATGAAGCAGGGCAAAGGCTAATAAAGTTTTGCCAAGAGAATATACTGGTCATAGCAAACATCCTCTTCCAACAACACAAGAGAACTCTACACATGGACATCCCCAGATGGTCAATACCAAAACCAGATTGGCTGTATTTTTTGCAGCCAAAATGGAGGAGCTCTATATAGCCAGCAAAAACAAGACCGGGAGCCAACTATGGCTCAGATCATGCACTCCTTATTGCCAAATTCAGACTAAAATTGAAGAAAGTATGGAAAACCACTAGACCATTCATGTATGACCTAAATCAAATCCTTTATGATTATTCAGTGAAAGGGACAAATAGATTCATGGGATTAGATCTGATAGAGTATCTGAAGAACTATGGATGGAAGTTCATGACATTATATAGGATGCTGTGATCAAGACCATCTCCAAGAAAAAGAAATGCAAAAAGGCATAATGATTGTCTGAGGAGTTACAAAAGCTGTGAAAAGAAGAGAAGCAAAAGGCAAAGGAGAAATGGACAGATATACCCATGGAATGCAGAGTTCCAAAGAATAGCAAGGAGAGATAAGAAAGCCTTCTTCCTCAGTGATCAATACAGAGAGATAGAGGAAAACAATAGAATGGGTAACACTAGAGATCTCTTCAAGAAAATTAGAGATACCAAGGGAACATTTCATGCAAAGATGGGCACAATAAAGGACAGAAATGGTATGGACCTAACAGAAGCAGAAGATATTAAGAAGAAGTGGCAAGAATACACAGAAGAATTGTACAAAAAATATCTTCATGACCCAGATTATCACAATGGTGTGATCACTCTCCTAGAGCCAGGACATCCTGGAGTGTGAAGTCAAGTGGGCCTTAGGAAAAATCCCTATAAACAAAACTAGTGGAGGTGATGGAGTTCCAGTTGAGCTATTTCAAATCCTAAAAGATGATGCTGTGAAAGTGCTGCACTCAATATGCCAGCAAATTTGGAAAACTCAGCAATGGCCACCAGACTGAAAAAGGTCAGTTTTCATTCCAATCCCAAAGAAAGGCAATGCCAAAGAATGCTCAAACTACTGCACAATTGTACTCATCTCACACACTAGTAAAGAAATGCTCAAAATTCTCCAAGATGGGCTTCGAAAGTACGTGAACTGTGAACTTCCAGATGTTCAAGCTGTTTTAGGAAAGGCAGAGGAACCAGATATCAAATTGTCAACATCTGTTGGATCATTGAAAAGGCAAGAAAGTTCCAGAAAAACATCTACTTCTGCCTTATTGACTATGCCAAAGCCTTTAACTGTGTGGATCACAACAAACTGGAAAATCTTAAAGAGATGGGAATGCCAGACCAACTGATCTGCCTCTTGAGACATCTGTATGCAGGTCAGGACGCAACAGTGAAAACTGGACGTGGAACAACAGACTGGTTCCAACTTGGGAAAGGAGTATGACAAGGCTGTATATTGTCACTCTGATTGTTTAACTTATATGCAGAGTACATAATGCGAAATGCTGTACTGGAGGAAGCACAAGCTGGAATCAAGATTGCTGAGAGAAAGATCAATAACCTCAGATATGCATACAACACCACCCTTATGGCAGTAAGCGAAGAAGAACTAAAGAGCCTCTTGATGAAAGTGAAAGAGGAGAGTGAAAAAGTTGGCTTAAAACTCAACATTTGGAAAACTAAGATCATGGCATCTGGTCCATCAATTCATGGCCAATAGATGGAGAAATAGTGGAAACAGTGACAGACTTTATTTTCTTGGGCTCTAAAATCACTGCAGATGGTGAGTGCAACTGTAAAATTAAAAAACTCTTGTTCCCTGGAAGAAAAGTTATGATCAGCCTAGACAGCATATTAAAAAGCAGAGACATTACTTTGCCAACAAGGTCCATCTAGTTGGACTCTAAAGAAAGCTGAGAGCCAAAGAATTAATACTTTTCAACTGTCTTGTTGAAGAAACTCTTGAGAGTCCATTGGACAGGGCGGAGATCTATCCAGTCCATCCTAAAGAAAATCAGTCCTGAATATTCATTGGAAGGACTGATATTGAAGCTGAAACTCCAATACTTTGGCCACCTAATGGGAAGAACTGACTCATTTAAAAAGACCTTGATACTGGGAAAGATGAAGGCGGGAGGAGAAGAGGATGGCAGAGGATGAGATGGTTGGATGGCATCACCGACTCAATGGACATGGGATGTGAGTAAACTCTGGGAGTTGGTGATGGACAGGGAGGCCTGGGATTCTGCAGTCTGTGGGGTCACAAAGAGTTGGACACGGCTGAGCAACTGTACTGAACTGAACTGAACTATGTCGTACAACTGAAACTAATATAATATTTTAAATTAGCTGTATTCCGCCTGACAGTGTAGGAGACACAGGAGACTGGGATTCGATCCCTGGGTTGGGAAGATCCCCTGGAGGAGAGCATGGCAAGCCACTCTATTATTCTTGCCTGGAGCATCCCATTGGAAAAGGAGCCATTACAAATAGATTTTCAAGTAATAAGTTCAAGAAACAGAAGGTGCCAAGGGCTGTCATTAATATAAAAGTTTCACTACATGGAAGTTTGAACCAACATTAATTCAGTTATTTAATGAAAATGAATAAAGTGGCATCTTTAGCTATGAGAATTTATTTTGTAAATATTATAGTCGTTTGGCAGTAAGTAAGTTACATGAGCAAGAGAAATGCTTTATATCTGATCTACTTGAGCAATGAGAAGTAAAAACTGATAATAAATGAGACAAATAAGAAGCAATGACTTTATAAAATATTGGTATCCACAGTAATTTTAATAAGATCTTTACATAAATAAATTTTAATCAGTGTCTATTATCATAGTGCTTTAATAAATATATTAGGATAAAATATGAGTCTAGCAATGTAGATACATGCAAATTATGTTTTAAAATAATATACATTAAAAAGATGAAATGAAAAAATTGAAATTAAAGAGTATCTGGAGAACATATATTTATTCTTAGCAACCCTTGGCAACTAAATGGAGCATAATAAAAATTTATTCATGATGTTATGTGATTGAATTCATAGCAGATTGGGCTAATGAGGTATCAATCCACGTTTTACAATGAAGAAATATGAACTTGAGGGAAAAGAAATGATATAAAATTTCTCGTCAAAACAAAATACATATTAACCTTCCATCTAGAATGTTCTAAAGAGCAATAAGGTAAACCAAGAATTGGAGCTCTCCTGGACACATGAATCTTTTGCATTTTGGTAAGACTCTTTAACAAAGTTTAAAGAGCAGGGTCACACAGACTAGAAAGAACGAACCTAATATTTATTAGTCAGGTAGTGAAGTTCTATTCTGTTTCCTGGGATAATTTTCAGGGTCACTTCAGTTAGGATCATTGATTCTCAGTTTGGAGTAAATGGTGATTCTTGGAAAGACATGTTGCAGGCCCCTTTGAACTTAATCTAGCAGCCAAGGACTCAAGACAAGTCTCAACACTTTTGCTGCTATTACCCACTTAACATCACCTTTGCGCAGGAAGTGTCCCTCGTTGGTGCTCGTCCCGACTTCATTTTTCAGAATGCTATCATAATTAGCTTGAGGATCAAGCTTCATGTTCTGAAATGTAGCCTGATTCACAACAGCATCCAGATCCTCTTCACTCAGTTCTTTCTCAAGAAAACTGCTGATTTTAAGCACAGAACTTCTGAGATCCTGAAAGAATTGTGTGAGAAACTATTCATTCTGTAAGGAACACCTGAGTTACAGCCCGACATCTTGACCACAGTTTAGAAACCTGAGAGTGCTTGGGATTTTTCTACGTCTAAGGTTTGGCTAAGATCTGTAACGTCCATTCTATTAAGCTGAGTGCTGTGGTTGCCAGCTCTGTCAGTTTCCTATCATTTGATTTTATAAGGAAAGCTCAACCGCAGTCACTCATTCAAGCAACACTTTTAGACTTATTATATATATTTCAGGGGGCTTCCCTAGTGGCACTAGTGGTAAAGAGCCTGCCTGCCAGTGCAGGAGATGTGTGAGACATGGGTTCGATTCCTGAGTTGGGAAGATCCCCTGGAGGAGGGCATGGCAACCCACTCAGGTATTCTTGTCTGGAGACGCCCATGGACAGAGGAGCCTGGTGGGCTGGAGCCCACAGGGTTGCAAAGACTCAGACACGACTGAAGTGACAGCACGCACACGTGCATACCTTTCAGAAACTACTGAGTTCTGCAGAATGTTAGCGGGTCAGTGATACTCTCTGTGTGTTTGTTGCGTGTGTGCTCAGCCTCTCAGTCATGTCCAACTCTTTGCAGCCCCGTGGATTGTAACCCACCAGGCTCCTCTGTTCATGGGATTTTCCAGACAAGAATGCCAGAGTGGGCTGTCATTTCCTACTCCGGGGTATCCTCCTGATGGAGGGGAAAAAATCACATATCTTGCATCTCTTGCATTGCCAGGCAGATTCTTTATTGCTGTCACCACCTGGGAAGCCCCCAGGAGTCCATAATTCATAAGGGAATGAATAAAGCAACTAACTGAGTACAAAGAAAAACCTATTTTGATGGTTTTCCTGGTGACTTCTACCAAATATTTAAAAAAGTATTAATACCAATTCTCTTCATATTCTTCCAAACAATTGAAGAGTAAGAACGATTTCCAAAATCATTCAGTTAAGCAAGAATTACTTTGGTACCAAAGCCAGAAAAATGGTGTAAGAAAAGGCTAAAGACCAATATCCCTTATGAAACCTAGCAACAAATTAATAACAAATTCAACAACATATTGGAAAGGTTATAAACCATAATAAAATTGGATTTACTCCTGGCTTTCAAGATGGTTCAAACTATGAAAATTAATTAGTGTAGAATCATATAAACAGAATGAAGGGAAAGATCAAATGATCACATCACTTAGTGCAGAAAAAGCATTTGACAATATCCAACAAGATTTCATGATTCAAAAACACTCAACAAAAGAACTAAAGGAAACTATCTCAACAAGAAAAATCTGTATATAAAGTACCTACTGCTAACATCACACTGAATGGTGAATGACTCAAAAATTTTATACTAAAATCAGGAACAAGGCAAAGATGCTCGTTCTGTACACTTCAACACTTCTCCTCACTTTTCAGCATAGTGCTAGAAGTCCTAGCCAGAACAGTTAGAAAAAAAAAACAAATATTAATAAAAGGCATTGAAATTGGAAAGGATAATTGTTCACAGGCAACATGATTTCATACAGAGAAAAATCCTAAAGATTCTACACACACACACACACAACCTTGTTAGAACTAATAAACAATTTGAGCAAAGTTGCAGGATACAAAGCCAACATACAAAACTCGTACATTTCTATACACTAACAATGAACAATCCAGAGGCTAAAACTGAAAGTGAAGTCGCTCAGTTGCCGGACTCTTTGCGACACCATGGACTCTAGCCTAACCAGGCTCCTCTATCCATGGGATTTTCCAGGCAATAATACTGGGGTGGGTTGCGATTTCCTTCTCCAAAAGGCTAAATTATAGCAAAATAATTCCAATTTCAATTGTTTCAAAACTGATGAAACACTTAGGCATAATTAATGTGGTGAAATATTTATGTTCTGGAAAATATTTTAGAAAGTTGACTAGAACAACATCCCATGGTCATGAACTGGAAA
Source organism: Antilocapra americana (assembly GCA_007570785.1). Taxonomy (NCBI): domain Eukaryota; kingdom Metazoa; phylum Chordata; class Mammalia; order Artiodactyla; family Antilocapridae; genus Antilocapra; species Antilocapra americana. The sequence continues at coordinate 17,920 of ML663580.1, forward strand.
ATTTAATAATGTCAAGATGTTAATACCACCCAAAGTGATTCACAGATTCAGTGCAATCCCTATCAATATCCCAATGATATTTTTACACATTCATTGAAAATTTCATTATAAAATTCAAATGAAATCTCAAGGGACATTAGATATCCAATAGAGTCTTGAATGAGAATATCACATATAGAGGCATTAAACCTCCTCTTTCAAAGTTTACTACTCTTTCAAAGTCCTCAAAAAATTAAAGTCCATATCCAACAAGTCCACTTGTGGGCATACACGCAAAAGAAATGAAGATGAGGGTCCGATATGTATACACTCATGGTAATAGCAGCATTATTTACAATTGCCACAAAGTGGAAGGCATCCATGTGTCTGTCAATGGATGAATGTATAAACAAACTATCTTATATAGATGCAATGAAATATCATTCACTCTTCAAAAGAGTGGCAATTCTGATATATTTTACAATCTGAATAAATTAGTAGAGCAGATTTACAAGAGATCCCAATTCATGAATAAAAATGAAGACCTTGGTGAATAAGTTTACACACATGTTACAGTCAGAAGAATAGAGTGACAGTGAAATTGGAGTAGGGGCAGAAAAGAAATGGTTATATAAATAAGGATAGTAGTTACTGCCCCCAAATAACCGCTATCCTTATTTATATACCTACTTCTTTGGTTTTACTCATAGTATAATTTACTCATACTATAATTTAGTTATGAATCTCCAAACAACCTAGCTACTTCTGCCTTCATTTAAACTACATACTTGGATATACTTGACTCAAGTAGCTAGAATATGTTTCAACATAGACACTATATAGTTAAGGATAACACCTTCAGCTCTGTGAGAAATCTTCAAAGTGCTTGGTGATAATCTATACGGGCTTGTCAATTACCATCAAAGAATTGGCATAAATTGTATTAGCTCAAATTATCAAGAAATATTCAAGGGAAGTAGTAGACAAAGAAGACCTCAAAATCTGCATCAATATGGATGGTACATAATTGTTTGAGCTAAACAGGGATCCTGTTTTAGAAAGGGCTTTAAAGCAGAAACTTAAGTTGACCAAAATCTATTTTCCTGGTGAGAGAAAGTTGAGAGTTTCTCCCCAAGATATGGTGAAAAAATATTTGTTTGAAAGGCTGATGAAAAAGCTAGAGCAAAAATATATAAACAATGGGCAACTTGGTGGAAGGTAAGTTAAAATTGATACCTGGTGATAGTATACTGATGACAGAACAGACAAATACTCCAGGATTTTGCAAAGTTTACTCAGTGTCTTCTATATTCTCATTTTCAGCAAAATCTGTTGTTTATGAATATATTTTTGTGATCACATTCTTACGGAACAACTCAAATGTAAAAATAAGGAAGGGAACACATTTGCCTTTTAAGATGATAACATGGGCTAAAGATTAGAGAATAAATGGAGATGGGCTGAGAATTGCAAGTAGGCAAATCAGTTAGATAAGTTGCTATAGAAGCTAAGCAAAAGATAATGGTGATCTGGACCATGGAAGGGGCAACATAGATTGGTATGTTTGCAACTTCCACAATGGAATCAGAGACAGAATTCAGACATTAACTAACTAGTGAAATTAAGAGGCAAGGGTGAAGGAGATACCAAGCATGAAGGCTAGTTTCTGACTTAGATCACGAGATAAAGTACATTTCATGGGAGAACAGGCACCTTTTGTTGGGAGATGATAATTCTACTGGGGGCAGGATTTTTTTGAAGTCCAAATATTAGCTATAAAAATAGGTATAGAGAAGACAGTTGTAATAGATTAGCACATGTGTCTGTGCCAGTGTTATACATCTGGGGTTCATCAACTTCACCCCAACCCCTCCAACCCAGCTTACTCTACTGCATTTGATACTTCATATAAGTAGATTTGAAGATTTTAAACTTTCATTTTCACTTGACTTCTCAGCCCTGAGAGGTTAAAAAGCCTTAAAAAGGTTTCTTGACACTCTTGCTTGGCTTCTGTCAGCACACGCAAATTTTTTCCTCCCTACCTCTCTGATAGTTTCTTTTCAGTGTCCTTGGTGTTTTAAATTCTCTCAGTAATAGTAAGAGTACCCAATTTTTAATCCCATACACTCTTTTTCTTCATTTTTCTTTTCCTCCTCTTTTTCTGTCATTTTTCTCCTCACTCTCAATTTTAAGCATAATCATGGTTTCAACTATAGCCTATACAGTGATGATGTCCAAATTGATATCATTGATAATTTCAGAGCAAACCTCTTTGAAATGTAGACCTATTTGTTCCCCTAATTTTCATTTATCTTCATTTTTTCCTGAATATAATCCCTTTCCTTTGGACCTTAAACATATGTGTTAAAACTCTGCCATTTCTCCAGTCTCAAAGTAACCATTCAAACCCAAAGCATCCTTGGTTTTCAGTGGGTTATCACACTAGTATCTAACTAATTTCCCTTATTCACTACCATCATCTTCAATCCAGAAAAGGGACTGATATTCTAAAAATATTAGTTGCATTTCATAACTCTCCTTATGATTCTTAAGACTTCTTACTGCCTTTAAGGTGAAAGAAACCACCATCATTTATTACAGTCTTTGAGCAACTTGACTCTTACTGACCTCTCAATCTTTTAATACTTTAACTTTGCTTGTGCTCCTTCCTTCATTTTTCTTCCACTTTAATGTATCAGGAAATTTGCACATCTCTTTCCTTGGCTTCCTTTCCCTCCCCCACCCTTTTTTTGTTAATACATATTTACTAGCTCGCAGTTTCAGGTTACTTTTTTTCAGAAAACACTGCCTATCACCTTAGATGATACCAAATCCTCTTCTTCTATATATTTGTATGAAATCTGTGGCTTTTCTTAATATTACTTTTCATAGTTTTTAATTATTTATACTTGTTTGGGAATACCTGTCTTTCCTGTTAGATAATAAGCTGTGTGAATGAAAGGTTCACTTCTCTTTTTCTCATAATTTACTGTCTGTCGCATATTAGGCATTTAATAATTTTTGATGAAATGAGTGAAGAAATGATGTCTTAGTGAATGAACATACCAATCAGAGATTACAAAATAGTGAACTTAAACGTGTTCTGTTGGGTTTATGCAATATTTTAATACAGCTTTAATTGGATGACAAAGCATAAACATGAGATTATGCAGGAAAGCTGGTTTTAAGCGTTTCTTTAAAAAAGGAAAAGAAAAAACAGGAAGAGCTTGCATCACAGAGCGCACATTCACCTCAGTTAATTAGCCTATTTTAGTAGCTCTTCACCTCAGTGGTGCCTAGTGCCTTTTCTCTATTTTAAAATATGAGTGCTCTACACAGTTGAGTGCAGAAGGCGATGGCACCCCACTCCAGCACTCTTGCCTGGAAACTCCCAAGGACGGAGGAGCCTGGTAGGCTGCGGTCCATGGGGTCGTGAAGAGTCGAACACGACTGAGCAACTTCACTTTCCCTTTTCACTTTCATGCATTGGAGAGGGAAATGGCAACCACTCCAGTGTTCTTGCCTGGAGAATCCCAGGGATGGAAGAGCCTGGTGGACTGCCGTCTATGGGGTCGCACGGAGTCGGACACGACTGAAGCGGCTTACCAGCAGCAGCAGCATACAGTTGAGTATGCCTCTATTGTTATAGGTGGTTATATGAAAAGGAATCAAAAATGATGAGTGGGTGCAGTGAGAAGGGAGCACTGAAGACCAGGAATGAATGAGATGCAGAAAATAAAACCCCTCCCCTCCAAGAAAAAATAACCCTGAAAAGTAGTTAGCTACTGTCAACTACAAATTGACACTTGACATCTACTTCCACAAGGATTAAATCATGTGCAGCTGCAGCTGCTGGCCTTCAACACCCCCTGAAAGGAGTTCAGATGGAGAGCAGAAATGAGGCACTCTGTATGCAGGGAAAATCTGGCAGAATAGGTCTTCAGATAGACATTTTTCTTTTCAGGAGCTGATTTTATGAGCCTAGTTCTTCTATCTTCTCATATCTAGAAAAGCACTAAAATCCTGCATGACGACGGCTGTTCCCCAGGGATAGCAAAAGCTCCACAAGACTAGAAGAAACCTTCTGCGAAAATATGTGCTTGATTGCATGTATCCCCCTTCACCAAAATCACATATATACCGAACTCCCCCCTGCGTCTTTGGAGCAGAGTCTCAGAGCTATCTGAGGTGCTATCTCCTGGGCTGCAGCCCTCACTTTGCTCCAAATAAAACTTAACTCACAGCTTTTACATAGTGCAGTTTTTAAGGGATCCATACAAAGACACGTAGGAGAATGTGGTTCACTGAAACCGTGAGAAGGAATTTCCAAGAAAGAATTTAAAAATAACTCTCTTCTCTTACCTTCTTCATCTCCTCATACATCATGAACAGGATATTGAAGTCATGTCTGTGCTCATACCAGCCTCTGATGTGATCAAACCAAAGGCTTCCTACCACTGTGGGAAAATTAATAAGTTGTCAGGTAAAGATGTCACACTCATTACACAATGAACTATAGTCTGTTTTTTCTATTCAAGAATCCTCAAATGGCAAACCAAGCTCTAAACCAAGCTGGACATCTATGCTATTTTTTAAAAAGTGGAGTTGTGGGAAGCAATTGCACCATTTTAATAGAAAACTGCTTTTGCAAGATATTCTATGTTTGTAGGAAACAATACAGCAATGCAGAGAAATAATCCTGAAGAACTAAATTATTAGATAACAACTAAGATTAGTTAAGAACTAAGATTTTGTTAAGATCACTGCCTTCCTGCTGTTTCCTTCACCTGAAAACATACATCTTTATTTCTCTTATTACTGTCTGTTTAAAGATCTGTGGTTAACAACTTTATTTACCTACAAATGAGCACATGAATATAAACCTCTAATTATGAGAAAGCCCGGATTCCACATTCCACAAATCGCTTCCATCCGTCTAGCATTCTCAGCGCCGGAATGAGAATCCCATAGCTGCCTATAAGGTCTGCCCCAGGACCATGACAGAGCG
>SRVM01037320.1:0-13719 GCA_007570785.1 Antilocapra americana
CTAAACCCTTTCCTTTTGAGTTTTTGTGAATGCTTCATTATGTGGGAACAATGGATTAAATCATTGGCCACTGACCATAAATTCCATCCCCAAGCCCTCTCTTCTCCCCAGAGGTCAGGGGGGGTGGGAAGGAAGTTTCCAACCCTCCAATCACACAGCTGGTTCCCCTGGCAACTAACTACCAAGGTTCTTTCCAGAGGTCACCTCATTAACATAAACTCAGGTGTGGTTGAAAGGGGTGTGTTATGAAAATCAAGTCACTTTTATTGCTCTCATCACCTAGGAAATTCCAAGGGTTTTAGGAGCTTGGTGTTAGATGTGAGAGGAAGATAGGAGGAAATAGTTCTTATTATAAATCACAGTACTACAATGTGCTTATTAGAAAATGTAAAATTACTTATATAGGTCACGTTATTTTTCTACTGGACAAGAGTGATCTAGACCAAAGGTCAGTAAACATTGTCTTTAAAGGGTCAGCTAATGAACGTCGTAGGACATGTAGGTCACAGGGCCTCTGTCGCAGCTACACAACTCTGCTGTTTTAGTGCAAACACAGCATCAGTGATACATATATGGATGAGTGAGAAAATGTCATAATAAAACTTCATTTATAGGCACTGATATTTGAAGGTCATATAATTTTAATGTATCCCAAAACATTATTATTCCACTACTTCTCCCCCATCATTTAAATATGTAAAAACCATTTTTAGTTTGCAGAACCTACAAAATCAGGTGGCAGGCTGGATTTGGCTGTGTACCATTGTTTGTCACACCATGGTCTAGAACATCATTTTGAAGGACCTGAGAAACAACTAGTTTTAAAAAATATCCTGTTTAATAAAACACTTGGTAGGTTGGTTCATTGTTTCCAGTTCTTCCTGACTTCCTGCATTGGAATTCCACATTCATACCCTTTCCCATATGACTTAGCAGAATCAGTTAGTAGGATGCAAAGAGTCTATTTTCTCATCTCATTGACCATGGGCTTGACCAAAAGACTTGTACTTATCCCACTTGTAGTGGAATATAGGTAGGAGTGGTGAATTTCAGGTTGAAGCTTCAGAGGAATTGTGAGTTTACACCTACATTCTTGAAATTTCTGTCATGAAACAAGTTTCCTCCGGGTAGCTATTGCTGTTTCAACCTGGTTCCCAGACTAACCACTGTGGAATAGACCAGAGAACAAACTTGAATTGAGGTTCTCCAACCCCAGCCTGAATTTCAGCTTGAAGTAGAGCCACCTAGTTAAGATCAGTATAGATCAGCAAATTCACAGAGAAAGGTAAATGTTCCCTCTGTGTGTTACAAATTTTTTTTTTTTAATTTCCTTTACTTTATTGTGTTGGTTTTGCCATACATTGACATGAATCCGCCATGGGTATACATATGCTCCCCCTCCAGAACCCCCCTCCCTCCTCCCTCCCTCCTCCCTCCCCCTGGGTCATCTCGGTGCACCAGCCCCGAGCATCAATCCTGGGCTGGCGATTGATTTCACATATGATAATTAACATGTTTCAATGCCATTCTCCCATATCATCCCACCCTTGCCCTCTTCCACAGAGTCCACGAGACTGTTCTATACATCTGCGTTTCTTTTGCTGTCTCACATGCAGGGTTCTCGTTACCATCTTTCTAAATTCCATATATATGCATTAGTATACTGTATTTTTGTTTTTCCTTCTGGCTTACTTCACTCTGGATAATAGGCTCCAGTTCTGTCCACCTGATTCAAATGAATTTTTTTTTTAATGCTGAGTAATATTCCATTGTGTATATGTACCACAGCTTTCTTATCCATTCGTCAGTTGATGGGCATCTAGGCCCTTTTACACTGTTGGTGGGAATGCAAACTAGTACAGCCACTATGGAAAACAATGTGGAGATTCCTTAAAAAACTGAAAATAGAACTGCCATATGACCCAGCAATCCCACTGCTGGGCATACACACCGAGGAAACCAGAATTGAAAGAGACACGTGTACCCCAATGTTCATCGCCACATTGTTTACAATAGCCAGGACATGGAAGCAACCTAGATGCCCATCAGCAGGCGAATGGATACAAATGTTTTGTAAATGCTCATTACACAGCATTTGCTGACCAGTACAAATTCTATTTTCATTTCATTTCCATTGAATCTTATTTTATATCTACACATTCTGTCCTAATCTGCAAAATCTGGGCAGTTTTCTGCTCATCAAAAGAGGCACCATGGCTACTACGTTCGTATTGCACTTGCTCCTAGGATTTCTCAGTTTAAAGTATTGTTTATTTCATGCTGACAGTGGGGGAAAGACAGCCAGTTAATCTAGCTGCAATTGAATTTAGAAATTACTCAGATCTAATTTTACTTCTTCATTCGCAAGTTACTCTTTCTGCTTTCTTTCATTTGTGTGTGTTTTAAATCATTTCCCATTGTTTATTTTTAATTTCTACTGTATTTTAATTATTTAATAGGTGGCATCTGTGCAGTGCCTGTCATTCATCAAGCAGTTTGTGTTCTGCTTATGGAATCACAAAAGTATTTAAGCTGCTGCTTCAATGGTGTCACCATCACTCAGGCTTTAGACGATAGGACCCTTCCTTCCCTTTTTGGAAGAACAGAGTTCTTGAGGTGACCGGGGTTCTTTGAAAAGCTAGCACCCAAACTATACCTGATCCCAGGGAATGGCAAGTAAGGAGGTTTCCCCTCTTTCTCTGCTGCTTTTGAGAAAATACATGTTTTCTTAAATGTCACCAGGTAATGTGACATAGGGGCTTCCCAGGTGGTACAGTGGTAAAGAATCCACCTGCCAGTGCAGAAGACACAGGAGACGTGGGGTTGACCCCTGGGTCAGGAAGATCCCTGGAAGAGGAAATGGTAACCCACTCCAGTGTTCTTGCCTGGGTAATCCCATGGAGAGAGGAACCTTGTAGGCTGTAGTCCATGAGGTCGCCAAGAGTCAGACATGACTGAGCGACTGAGCACAATGAGCATGCAATGTGACCTGGATGACATTGCATTCAGAGAACAGTGGCCATTTGCACCCCAGTGAGAACCAGTGTGTGAGGTTATTAGTTGATCCCAAGCACTATCGAAATGGAATGTGACCATGGATGTGGGCAGATTGAGCATCTGGGGAAGGAGGATGATGCCTGGCAAACAGTGGTATGGGCATATTTAGTTGGTTTGCAAAGGAAAGGAAAACACATGGAAGGGGAATGTAGGGAGCTGTTTGGTGCTCTGGAAGGTTCTCTGGAGTCAAACAGTGGGGTTTCCAGACAGGCCAGAACAGTCTGCCCTAGAACAGACTGTAGCTGGGCTGGAACGACAGCACACAGGAAGCAGCAGGAACAAGACAGACTCCTGCCTGGGTTCCCAGCCTCCCCTCTGGGCCCTGAACCATCTCTTCTGTTCTCCAAGAGCAGCCGGTAGGAACACTGTAAGGCTTACAGCAGACTATGACTTTTCTCAAAACTTTTCCACAGCTTCCTGTTGAATCAAGAGTGGTGTTGACACGCTTACCACCCTTGATCAAACACTGTCTAGTCCTTGATGTCATTCCCTCCCCACCTCCTTGCTGATGCTTCCAGCAGCACAGGCCTTGGTTCTGTTCATTCAGTGCATCTCCCACCTCAGGGTTGGCACTGTGTTCCCCCACCCCCATGGAAACTTCTTACAGACGTTAACATAGCTCATTTCTTCACTTTATTTAGGTCTCTGCCCAAATGTTACCTCCTTAGACTTTCTTTGATCACCTGAAAATACATCCTCAGTCATCATCTACTCCCTGATACCACTTTATTTGTCTCCATAGCACTTACCACTACATTATCTTACATATATAGTTATGAGTTTCTGTTAGTTTATCTCCCTCATTAGAACATAGACTCTTTGAAAGGGTGGTAACTTCACTTGTTTTGTTTTCTGCTGTACACCCAGTTTTAAGAACAGTGCCTGGTGTATTGTTGTTGTTTAGTCCTGAAGTCGTGTCCAAAAATACTGGATTGGGTTGCCATTTCCTTCTCCAGGGGATTTTCCCAACTCAGGGGTCAAACCTGTGTCTCCTGCATTGCAGGCGGATTCTTTACGACAGAGCCACCAAGAAGACCTCTGATGTGTTATAGACATTACCAACTGGAGTGTTGAGTGAATGAATGAATAGCCTCTGTGTCTGGTTATAAGGCTACATGCAATGTGTTGGGGGTACTTAGCTCGCTGAAATTTCATCCGGTCGGTTGAGCATTTGTACTAAGTAGGTGCTAGATAGGTAGAGAGAGAGATAAATAATTGATAGAATCTGTGTACTGGTACCCTGTATTGATAATGGACAGAGATAGTGTGAAAGAAAGAATGAAAGAGTCCATCTTAATAATTTCTTTCCATTATTACACAAGGCAATAGACCCACAAGGATTGATTTCAACTTTCAGAGATGTTGCCACAGTGAGCTAGGGAGAGGAAATGTATTCTCTGCCTCTTCAAGGATTCAAGGAGGACCAGTATGGGGTCTTTTTAGAGTTTATTGGAAATACTTTTGTTTTTCTAGTCAGGGTTAGATGAACCCTGATGAACCCGCAGGTCCCTCTACAGTTCTCAGCCATATCTAGTCCCTCATTTTCATCTGAAAGCAGCACAGTTTGAACTCATGTTGCTCCTTGTTGTTTTTTTTTTTTTTTTCGTACTCTTTGTCTTATATTATTTATGCCAGTACACACAGGGTCTCCAAACAGCGAAATCAGATGTTGGCTTACCTATAGGGCTGGTGGTGGTGGTGGTGGTTTAGTCGCTAAGTCATGTCTGACTCTTGTGACCCCATGGACTGTAGCCCACCAGGCTTCTCTGTCCATGGGATTTTCCAGGCAAGAATACTGGACTGGGCTGCCATTTCTTTCTTCAGGGGATCTTCTGGATTCTGAACTGCTGGTAAATGCTTCTTGGCTGGGTTGGACTTTATTATTTTCTAGAATCATTATTTGTTTGTTTGTTTTTGGCTGTGCTGGGTCAGTACCGCAGCACACAGGCTCTTCATTGCTGCATACAGGCGTTCTCTAGTTGTGACAAGTGGTGGTTGCTCTCTAGCTGTGATTCATGGGCTTTTCATTGTAGTGGCTTCTGTTGCTGCAGAGCTGGGCTCTAGAGTGTGGGCTCAGTAGTTGTGACTTAGTTGCCCTGTAGCATGTGGGATCTTAGCTTCTGGACCAGGGTTGGAACCTGTGTCCCCTGCATTGGCAGGCAGATTCTTAACTCCTGGGCCACCAAGGAAGTCCCTGGACTTTATTCTTGAAGAGATGATTGCTTTTAGCTGGTGTAGTCAGGGAGGGCTTTCTGGAGGAGACAAGACTTACATGACATTGACAAAGAGATAAACTTGGAAAGAGAGGAAGGAGAGAATTTAAGTGCAGTAGCACCAGCCAAAGGACCTGAAACCTGGAAGTGGCAATAACTCCCTCCTACCTTTCCTGCTATGAAAGAAATCCTCTCTCTAAGGTCCCATTATACGTAAGAAGGGGGGAAATTGACAGCAGCTCCTCTCTACTTGGGCTTCCCTGGTGGCTTAATTGGAAAGAGGATGCAGGAGACTTGGGTTTGATCCCTGGGTCGGGAAGATCCCCTGGAGATGGAAATGACAACCCAATCCAGTATTCTTGCCTGGGAAATACCATGGGCAGAGGAACCTTGTGGGCTACAGTCCGTGGGGTTGCAGAAGAGTTGGTCATGACTTAGCGGCTAAACAACGGCAACCCCTCTGCTTGGCAGGAGTGCCTTGTGAACCCTCTCGCTTCACAGGGACAGTCTCTCAGGTTCCAGCCCCCACTTCTGGGAATACACTTCCAGTACACACTGATTCCTGCCACATTTCCGTCTCCTGCCAAAACCCTGCATCTGTCAACCCCTCCCAACTTCCTGCCCCAAGGAATAAAAAGGGAGAGAAGGACCTGAAACAAACAAATTGTCATTAATTTGAATCATAGTAGAGCTTATTTAGCTATGTAACCAACGTAGGCTAACAACATGGAGTCTTAAAAATGTAATTGGAGTAAATGGAAGCAAATTCTGAAACAAATGTAAAAGAAAACCTCACCAAAATTCGAATTTCTTTTTTGTCTACTTATTGCATCAGTTAACTATATTTCGGGCTGAAGATGTATACACATTTTGTTACACATCTTCTACAGAGCAGAAAATGATCTTCTTTTACAGGAGATAGTATTGATAAAGGAGCTTGTGACTCAAAGGACATATTTTCTGGCACAAATGGGTAGCTGCAGCTTTTAGATGATCAAGGTCAACTTAGTCTGAGACTTTCCAAAAGCTTGCACTTTAAATAATATATATATATTTATAATTGAACCTTAATCATTTAATCCTAAGACCTATAAAAATAGAGAATGAATATTGGCTCTCGCTCCCTAAAAGTTATAGACTTTAGACTTATTGAAGGAACTAAAATTACAAAATTATCTCATCTCAGGAAAAAAAAATCCTTTATACCATTCTTGTCCTTTAAAGGTAAACTGTGTCATCAGCTGGCTTGTCAGACTGTTTAACGAGGTAAAGAATATTAAAATATTTGTCTTGGCTTCTGCATTTTGTCAGTGCTGTAAAAATCAGAGAATAGAGCCTGTCAGTCATCTGGTTGGCTGTTTGGATGAAGGAGTTTGATGGAGGCAACAGTCTGTAACTAAACAAGATGTCTGCAAAACTTAGGCTCCCTGGTGACCTGATGGTATTTCCCAGAGTGGATTCAAAAACTGAATCAAAGGTAGCTTCCTCCACCAGGCAAGTGGGTGGACTAATTAAGTTTCTGGGCTCCTTTGAGATGTCATCACCAGTCTCTTCCTTTTCAAGGCTATTAAGGGGTGAAAACCCACCCTGGAGCTGCAGTTATCATGGGGTCCATGCCGAGAATCTTTTTTTTTTTTTTTAAACATATTTCATTTTTTTATTAGTTTTGCCATACAATGATATGATATCGCCATCGGTTTACATATGCTCCCCCTCCAGAACCCCCCTCCCTCCTCCCTCCCGATTTCCTCCCCATGGGAAATCTCCATGCACCAGCCCCAAGCATCAATCCTGGGCTGGCGATTGATTAGACATATGATAATTAACATGTTTCAATGCCATTCTCCCATATCATCCCACCCTTGCCCTCTTCAACAGAGTCCACAACTCAGAAACATAAATTAAATATATATTTTGTGAAAAAGCTGGATTTAAACTCAACACTCAAAAATCTAAGATCATGGCATCTGGTCCCATCACTTCATGGCAAATAAATAGGAAAAAAATAGAAGCAGTGGCAGACTTTATTTTCTTGGGCTCCAAAATCACTGCAGATGGTGACAGTAGTCATGAAATTAAAAGATGTTTGTTCCTTGGAAGAAAACTAGACAATGTATTAAAAAGCAGAGACATCACTTTGCCTACAAAGGTCCATATAGCCAAAGCTATGATTTTTCCAATCAGTTCAGTCAGTCGCTCAGTCGTGTCTGACTGTTTGTGCCCCATGGACTGCAGCACGCCAGAATTCCCCGTCCATCACCAACTACTGGAGCTCACTCAAACTCATGTCCATCGAGTTGGCGATGCCATCCAACCATCTCACCCTCTATCATCCCCTTTTCCTCTCGCCTTTAATCCCCCCCAGAATCAGAGTCCTTTCAAATGAGTCAGTTTTTCTCATCTGGTGGCCAAAGTATTGGACCTTCAGCTTCAGGATCAGTCCTTCCGATGAATATCCAGGACTGATTTCCTCCAGGATGGACTGATTGGATCTCCTTGCAACCCAAGGGACTCTTCAGTTCAGTTCAGTTCAGTTCAGTCACTCAGTCGTGTCTGACTGCGACCCCGTGAACTGCAGCACGCCAGGCCTCCCTGTCCATCACCAACTCCTAGAGTCCACCCAAACCCATGTCCATCAAGTCAGTGATGCCATCCATCCATCTCATCCTCTATTGTCCCCTTCTCCTCCTGCCCTCAATCCCCCCCAGCATCAGGGTCCCTTCCAATGAGTCAACTCCTCTCATGAGGTGGCCAAAGTATTGGAGCCTCAGCTTCAACATCAGTCCTTCCAATGAACACCCAGGACAGATCTCACCCAGGATGGACTTGCTGGATCTCCTTGCAGTTCAAGGAACTCTCAAGATTCTTCTCCAACACCACAGTTCAAAAGCATCAATTCTTCGGTGCTCAGCCTTTTTCACTGTCCACATCCAGCCCAGAATTTCTCATGATGTACTCTGCATATAAGTTAAATAAGCAGGATGACAATATACAGCCTTGAAGTTCTCCTCTCCCTATTTAGAACCAGTCTTGTTCCAGGTGCAGTTCTAACTATTGCCTCTTGACTTGCATACAGATTTCTCAAGAGACAGGTCAGGTGATCTGGTATTCCCATGTCTTTCAGAATTTTCCACAGTTTATTGTGATCCATACAGTCAAAGGCTTTGGCATAGTCAATAAAGCAGAAACTGGAACTCTCTTGCTTTTTTGATGATCCAGCGGATGTTGGTAATTTGATCTCTGGTTCCTCTGCCTTTTCTAAATCCAGATTGAACATCTGGAAGTTCACAGTTCACATGTTTCTGAAGCCTGGCTTAGAGAATTTTAAGCATTACCTTACTATTGTGTGAGATGAGTGCACTTGTGTGGTAGTTCGAGCATTCTTTGACATTGCCTTTCTTTGCGGCTGGAATGAAAACTGACCTTTTCCAGTCCTGTGGCCACTGCTGAGTTTTCTAAATTTGCTGGCATATTAGCATCATCTTTTAGGATTTGGAATAGTTCTATTGTAATTCCATCACCTCCCCTAGCTTTGTTTGTAGTGATGCTTCCTAAGACCCACTTGACTGCATTCCAGATGTCTGGCTCTAGGTGAGTGATCATACCATTGTGGTTATCTGGGTCATGAAGATCTTTTTTGTGCAGTTCTTCTGTGTATTCTGCCACCTCTTCTTAATATCTTCTTGAGGGTTGGACTATAAAGAACATGGAGAGCTGAAAAATTGATGCTTTCAAATTGTGGTGCTAGTGAAGACTTTTGAGAGTCCCCTGGACATCAAGGAGACCAAACCAGTCAATCCTAAAGGAAATCAACCCTGAATATTCATTGGAAGGACCGATGCCGAAGCCGAAGCTCCAATAATCTGGCCACCTGATGTGAGGAGCCCACTCATTGGAAAAGACCCGACGCTGGGAAGGACAGAGGACAGGAGGAGAAGGGGGCGACAGCGATGGTTCGATGGCATCACCAATTCAATGGACGTGAGCCTGAGCAAACTCTGGGAGATGCTAAAGGACAGGGAAGCCTGGTGTGCTGCAGGCCATGGGGTCGCAAAGAGTCGGACACAACTTGGGGACTGAGCAACAACAACAACACATATATTATATATAATATATAGCTTGAAAAGATGCAGACAATCTGGATATTAGGCAGAACTTAACACTACTCCACTAAACCAATGACATCATGGTAATTGGATCAGAAAACCAGGAAGTTGCTAACAAGTTGGAGCTTTAGCAAGACACATTTAATCCTGAAGATGGGAGATAACAATACAAAGATACATGGACCCGTCACATCAGTGTCATTTTTAGGTCCAGTGATCTAAGAGAGCAATCAGAAAGTTATGGCTGCATAGAATATTCCCTATAACCAGCTGACAGAGGTGGGGAAAGCCTGAATATGGTTTACAAGTGGGTCAGCTCACTGTGTAAGGGCGGGTCAAAAATGAACAATGACTACACTGAAGCTCAATAATGGTTGCTTTGTAAGAGCGTCCTTAGCTTTAAGCTTTCTCTAGAGATAATCTTGGCTGAAGGAAACTGCTTCACCAAAGAAAATGCTTCTTTCCAGGACAGCCTACATCCAGTCAGCAGCAATGTCAACCACACTCCTTGACATTCGAGCTTCCGAATTCCCAGTAGGATCAGCTGGGACCTTCAGTGGGACTTCATCACAACACAACTTCTCCTTCTAGCCAACCACAGATACTGATTCCAAGAGCGCCCCCTAGGGGACTTCCCTGGTGGTCCAGTGGGTAAGACTGTCCTTTCAAGCATGCCGAGAATCTTTTTGTTTTCTTGCCCCAGTCATGTTGTCAACTGCTGGGATTTCTGAGCAGGCTACCTTTGAGGAGTACTCCTCTCCTCTTGTCTTTCCTGACTCTAAAGAAGTTATGAACTGAATGAAGAGTAAGAATGGGCTCTAAACACATCACTGAGAACAGCTAAGTCGGAGGTCATACTTATATTTCTGTTAGCCGAGTGGACTTGTTAACTCTAAGCCCCAGAATGGAACAGGCCCATCCGTTCAGCTCAGGTAGCACTAAACAGAATGCAGCTTCTCCTCAGGAAAGGCCTGACCAGTCTAGAGTTTTGAGAGAACTCCTGTCCCTGCTGGACTGGCTGGTTCCCACAAGTAGTGAAGTTAGAGTTTGAGTGAGCATCTTTACTCACTTTTCTCCAACTCACCAGTCAAATGAATGATGCTTTGGAAGATGGGGATCCATCTTGACAGACCCAAGTCTGTCAAGAGAGTTCTCTGTCAGTAGAGGTCTCTCCACTTGAAAGAATGGAGAAAAAGATTTCTCTGCCTTGAAAGTCAACTCGTGTAGGAATGCTCCCCTGGCTGGCAGGCCAAGTTCTCGACCATGTTTACTCAAGTGTAGTCCATCGCCTCTGCTCTACAACTTCCCTAATTCTTAATGCAGACACAGTTGTTCCAGCTTTAACCTACTGTGTTAAAGATTAGTGCCCATGCACCAAACACAAATAGAAGGATGTTTGGCAGTAAGGCAGCTCTTAGACCCCCTCTCTGCTGTGTTTCCCCAGGCTTCTGTCCTGCGGTGGACTGGTATTATCTCCCATTTATGGGAAGGCCATCCGTGTTCTCCAGGACCTCCTGTAATTCTCTCTCCCGCACTGTAATTCACACTGCATGCCATCACTGGACTAATTTTCTGAAAACACTACTCTTACTGAGTCACTCAAACTCTCTGAGTCTCCATTTCCTCATTGGTAAAATGGATATGTTTATGTTTTCCCTGCTTGTCTACCTTGTGTTGTTGATGAAAGGCCAAACAAGCCCATGGATGGAAAAATGCTCTGTAAACAGAAAGCTTTTCATGTATATGCAGAGGTATATACAGCCCACCTTAGGGACCCTCACTTCTTTCTGTTGTCTATTAAATCAAGTTAGCATTATTGGGCTTGGTGTTCGAGGCTTTCCTAATTATGCACGTTCCAAACCTCCCCACCTGACTGAGTGACTGAACTGAAACCTCCCCAGCACTTGTTACCTTACAAGCCTGGTTCTTTTTTCCTTTCTCACCTATCCCTCTGGGAAGCTTTCCTGCTTGCTGCTACTCTCAGGATTCTCCTTCTCATCTGAGCTCTTACAGGTTCTGTAGTCAACATCAATACATTTCAAACACGGCTGCACGTTAGAAACACCCAGAGAGCTGTGCGATGGTATTATTGAAATAGAACACCCGGAACAGTTGAAATAGCATCTTTGAGGGTGAGGCCAGGATAACTCCTTTCTAAATGCTCTCCAATGACTCTAATGTACAGCCCAGGTAAAGAGCCCCTCTTTATACCGTGTATTCAGCATTGAATTGTTTTGGTCACACGAGTACATCTGTCCCCTCTAATTGCTCTGTGAATTTCTTATAGTTCAGAGGCCCTACCCCCTCTCTTACTTCTTTCTGTTGTACCTTATGTCTCTCCTGGACACATCTGGGCTCTGTGGGTTATCCTTATCAGACTTGCTTCAGGACACATTCATCTACCCCTCTTCTGTGCCCTGGATCTGAACTCAGCGAACTTTAGTAAATACTACGCAGCAAGCTGTAGATTGAGTCTGGTCTGTGCTCACTGATGAAGTTTGGGTTTATTCTGTGTGCTTGAGGTGGTGTGGTGGATTGGTGAGACATAATTAACAGGAACTCTATTTGTGTGTGGGACCTATCAGTGTCTTGGGAGAGGGTTCAGTTTTTGAGGGTGGGGGTGTCAGGAGTCAACAGAAGTGAACATTTAGAACCAAACATCCAGAATTAACCTGAAGAGGTACTAGGCGGTAGGGGTTGGGGGGAGAATTTCTGTGTAAAATGTGCACATATGTGTTTAGAGCTTGGGTGATTAAGATAAATGTCATTCATATATAAACTACTCTGTATAAAATAGATAGCTCGTGGGAAGTTGCTATATAACACAGGGAGCTCAGCCTGGTGCTCTGTGATGACCTAGAGTCGTGGAATAATAATATATATATATATTGCACATATGCTCATTCATGTTATTGTATGGCAGAAACCAACACAACATTGTAAAGCAATTACCCTCCAATTAAAAACAGAGTGAAAAAAAGATGAACATGATTTAGCAATGACACTGTAGTTCACACTTCATTAAATAGTACACACTGGGCTTCCTTCATGCGCTGTCCTCAACTGTTTCCTTCCTTGCCAACAGAAATCTCTGTGGGGGGTTGTCAAATCCTTCTGGGGATCTGGTGGTTCTAACTGTGGAAAAGAGCTAGCAGCACTTAGAGCTCAAGGGTGGAATTCCTGTTTGCATCAGACACAGTCCGGATTACATCTGCATCTAGACAGACCCTGCGTATCCATGACCATACATCCACTCAGCTGTGTCCCTTCCTGTGTTGGGATTGTGGCAGTAATGGTCATTCTTGCAGCCTGATCAACTCTGGGAAACTTTCAGGTTGGTTGCAGTTTTAATGGACTGCTTCCATTTCATTTCTGTTGTTCTTTTATATGTTGGAGTTGGATACAAATTCCAAGCATTATTTACCAGGCCTGTGGCTTCCCAGGGTCTATTTGAATCTCTCCCGTGCTTAGTTGCTCTTCAGAGCACATAGGATCTCTATGGGCTGTAATGAGTGAGTTTGCTTCAGGACACATCTATTCTTTGGAAGCTGTTTCCAAAGATGCCTTGCTCAGGTTTGTGAAAAAACAAACACACAAAAACAAAACTCCAATCTTGATAGTATTGTTCTGTTGGTGCCAAACACTGAGTATTTTCTCACAGATACAGACTTCAGGCTTCATTGTACTTCATTTCCAGCCTTACCTTCTACCCTTTAAATCTCACTTCTAATCAGTCATTTGGCATAAACTCAATAGTTGGCTCGACTTGCTGGCTCATTGTTAACAGTGACTAAGGTGCCTTATAATGTCAGTTGCACCTGTTACAAATGTCTTAGCTCAGTTCATACTTGGATGATTTTGTGTCTATGGAATGCCTGATATTTTAGTACCACAGGTCAGTGCCCAATAGCCAGTGTTGTGCTAATCCCAGTGATGGGATTAGAGCACCAGTGGAATTCAAGTCTGTGGTGCATGTGTGGTTGACTGGTAGGGTGGATCAAACAGAAGCCCTTCTTGGTTTACTGGCTACTCTTTGATGGCTGACTGCTCTTTAACTTGTCTTCTTCCCTAGATTTATTCATTTCTTTCTGTAGTCTCTGATTCTGGGAGTCATGCCCCTCTCTTGGGACCTCTGAACACTTAGAGCTCCAAGCACTTTTTTTTTCATGGTCAAAAGAAAGTGGTAGTGAATTGAGAACGGGGAGAGGAGTACCTATGAGTGTTCCCTGGGCTTTGGTCTGATTGTTGATCAAGCCATGGGGTGCTCTTCCTGATGGGAAGTTTAATGCTAAGAAGCCATAGATGTATCTTTGTCACAAGAGTTCCTTCTGAAACATCCCACA
>ML663582.1:3842-39559 GCA_007570785.1 Antilocapra americana
GTTAGGCAAAAATTTGCAAGTTTTCAAAAACATTATACATATTTTTATGTATATATATACAAGAGCTTTTCTACTATACTTGATAAAGACGAGAAAACACACACAAAAAAGATGGAAAAATTGGAAAACATAACTAAATGAAATGGGAGCACTGAATATGAAATAATAAAGTGGAACAAATTAGATAAAAGTAAAAGATTATCATATAGTCCAGTTGTTTTTTAACATGGCTGCTCATTAGAAACATATCTGGAGCTCTGGTGAAAAAAAAGCAGTACCTGGGCATTTGTATTTTTCAAAAACTACCAAATAATTCTGTTTTGCAGGATTTTAAAAAAAGATTACAAGTTTTTCTATTAAATGGTAGTTGTGGTGATCTAGAGTTATATTATTTTTCTGTTGACCAGTCATGATACAATAGTAGTACGTAACAGCTGCATAATCACAATAGTAAAAGATGTCGATCAGTTTTCATGATCAACAGCCAGACAAAACATACTTACAGTTACAAGCCCTAATGGAGACATGGCTAACCTAACGGCATAGAACAGTGACACGTGAGTCGGGGGGGGTCAAGCGAGTAGTGTGGTGAGGGGAGTGTGTGTGTGCACACGTCTCATTTGCCCAGCCGGTCAGTGTCTTTTAGTTGGTGCATTTAATCCATTTACATTTAAGGTAATTATGGGTATATATGATCCTATTACTGTTTTCGTAATTGCTTTGGATTTATTTTCTGTAGGTTGTTTCCTTCTCTCGTGTTTCCTGCCTAGAGAAGTTCCTTTAATGTTTGTTGTAAGCTGGTTTGCTGCTGCCAAGTCACTCCAGCCGTGTCGGACTCTGTGCGACCCCATAGACGGCAGCCCACCAGGCTTCCCCGTCCCTGGGATTCTCCAGGCAGGAACACTGGAGTGGGTTGCCATTTCCTTCTCCAATGCAGGAAAGTGAAAAGTGAAAGGGAAGTCGCTCAGTCGTGTCCAACTCCTAGCGACCCCATGGACTGCAGCCCGCCAGGCTCCTCCGTCCATGGGATTCTGGGCAAGAGGACTGGAGTGGGTGCCACTGGCTTCTCCAGTAAGCTGGTTTTGCGGTGCTGAGTTCTCTTAACTTTTGCTTGTCTGGAAAGCTTTTGATTTCTCCATCAAATCTGAATGCGAGTCTTGCTAGGTAGAATACTCTTGGTTGTAGGTTTTTCCTTTTATCACTTTAAATATATTGTGCTATTTGCTTCTGACTTATAGAACTTCTGTTGAGAAGTCAGCTGATAGCCTGATGGGAGTTCCCTTGTATGTTATTTGTCATTTTTGCTTTTGTTTCTTTTAATATTCTTTACCTCTGTCTTCAATTTTGTCAGTTTGAGCACTGTCTGTCTCAGTGTGCTCCTCCTTATGTTTATCCTGCCTGGGACTCTGTGCTTCCTAGACTTGGCTGACCCTTTCCTTTCCCATTAGGGAAGTTTTCAGCTATTATCTCTTCAAATATTTTTCAGGTCTTTTCTGTTCTCTGTCTGGGATTCCTATCGTGCAAATGTTGGTGCATTTAATGTTGTCCCAGAGGTCTCTTAGGCTCTTCATTTCTTTTCATTCTTCTTTCTCTGTTCTGTGGCAGTAATTTCCACCATTCTGTCTTCCAGGTCATTTATCCATTTTCTGCCTCAATTATTCTGCTGTTGATCCCTTCTAGTGTATTGTTCATCTGTGTTTGTTCTTTAGTTCTTCTTGGTCTTTGGTAAACATTTCCTGCATCTTCTCCATTGTTTTCCTGAGATCCTGGATCATCTTCACAATCATTATTCTGAATTCTTTTCTAGAAAATTGCCTATCTCCATTTCATTTAGTTGTTTTTCTGGAGTTTTGTCTTGTTCCTTCATCTGGGACGTAACTTTCTGCGTTTTCATCCTGATTAATTATCTATACTGTGGTTTTTGTTTTAGCCACTGTGGGACTGTAGTTTTTCTTGCTTCTTCTGTCTGCCCTCTGATGGAGGAGGCTAAGAGGCTTGTGTAAGCTTCCTGATGGGAGGACTGGCAATGGGAAAAACTGGGTCTTGCTCCTGGTGGACAGGGCCTTGCTCAGTGAAGTGTTAATCCAATTATCTTCTCATGGGTGGGGTTGTTCTCCCTCCTTGGTCATTGTTTGGCCTGAGAGACCCAGCCCTGGGGTCTGCAGGGCTCTGTGGTAAGGTTAATGGTGACCTCCAAGAGGGCTTATGCCAAGGGGGACCTTCCCAGACTGCTGCGGCCAGGGCCCCTATCCCTCAGGTGAGCCCTGTGACACCAGCAGGTGGTTTTGGCTCAGCCTTCTCTGGGGTCACTGCTCCTTTCTGCTGGGTCTCGGTGTGGATGAGATTTTGTTTGTGCCCTCCAAGACAGGAGCCTGTTTCCCCCAGTCCTGAGGAAGTCCTGCAGTCAAATCCCACTGGCCTTCAGGGTCAGATTCCCTGGGGATTCCCAGTCCCCTTGTTGGATCCCCGGGATGGGAAGCCTGATGTGGGGTTCAGAACTTTGACAGCAGTGGGAGAACTTCTTTGGTATTACTGTTTTCCAGTCTGTGGGTCACCTACTCGGTGGGTGTGGGATGTGATTTTTATCGTGATTGTGCCCCTCCCACCATCTCGCTGCTGCTGCTTCTTTGTCTTTGGACGTGAGGTATCTTTTTTGAGGGGTTCCAGCATCCTCCTGTTGATGGTTGTTTAACAGCTAGTTAAGCAACTCTTGCAGGAGGAGATGAGCACACACCTCTCCACTCTTGCCATCTTCCATATAATAACCTTTCCTGATGCATATTTTTTGATGCTTGTTATTAATGTACTTTAGTAGGCAGTGAGATACAGTAATTGAAAACGAGGTGCCTTCATTCTGATAGGAAGCTAGAAATATAAATATTCAGGATGTCTTAAGAAAAGATGATTAATATGCTCAGATCTATTAATTAGATAAACCATGGATCTGTGCAGAGGGTAAGCAGGGTGAGTAACTGGAACTAAAGGCTTCCAGTGTGCAGCATAAGCTGAGACATGACAAAACCCTGATCTAAGAAGGTGGAGAGGTTAAATTCAGAAGATACTGTGGAAGTAAAAATCAAAGAGATTTATGTTCACTCAGATGGCATATGGAAGACAGGGACATTCAAGATGCGTAGGCTTCTTTCTTGAGCCTTGGCTTAATGGTGACACCTTTTAGGAAGCAGGAGCCATGAGTGAAACAGCAAGTTTGGAAATTTAGATACTCATGGATCTTCCAAAGACAGATGATCCCTGTGAACAGTTGGAAACCTGGTCTGGGGCCTAAGCTTTAGAACTGGGACTAGAGAGAGAGAGTTGGAGGTCTAAGCACAGAGTGACTGGCACAGAAGAGATCACCCAGAGACAGGACGCAGAGAGGTGAGAGGTAGAAAGTGGTGAGACAGAAAGTTCAGGGGAGCTGGAGGAGATGCGGAAAGGAGCAGGTCGTCTGAGGTCAGAGTGCTGGGTGCGTTAATGTTGCAGTGGTGTCAGCTCACAAGCGTGTGTCGAGCTGGAGTTCGAGGAAGTGTTGAGATGGGTTGAGCTTGTCCCTGGTAGGATTCAGTGTGTAGTGGCCGAGATGGATCGAGTAGGGGACAGAAGGGCCAACAGTGAGGATGGAATGTGAATGTGCTTGGGGTGACGGGAAGGAGAGAGAGCAGTTCATTGTCTGAGGATGAGGTACGGCTTTTTGTTGTTTTTTTTTATGAAGGTGTTTTGAACATTTTTCGTGAAGAGAAGGAAAGGACCTGGGAGAGAGAGAAGACGGGGCGATTGTGTGCTGCTGCTAGGTTGCTTCAGTTGTGACTAGCCTGCCAGGCTCCTCTGTCCATTCGATTCCAGCAAGAATACTGGATTGGGTTGCCTTTTCCTTCCCTAAGAGATCTTCCCAACCCAGGGGTTGAAGGCGGTTCTTAAGGCTCTTGCATTGACAGGGTTCTAGACTGCTAGCGCCACCTGGGAGGCCCATCGGTTGTGTGCTAGGTGGCCTGGTAACCCCTTCACACTTCCTTTCAATCCATTCTCATAATCATCTTGAAGGGGGCCTCCCATCCACATGACGTCTGAGGCTCGGCTCAGTCAACGGACTTGACCAGAGGGGTAAAGGTTTGCTTGGCTGCGAAGACAGACCCCACCACCACACGTTGCCCCTTCTGCTCCCTCTGTGATCTGCTGGTCTGGGTAAAGGAGGGAGTGGGGAGGAGTGGGGTTACGGTCCTTGTGGCTCAACGGCCTGAACGCAGTGGGGACACCGGAGCCACAACAGGAGGCAGGGCACGAGGGAGAGCCTGTGCAGAGCGAGGCCTGAGGACGATGCGTGGAGGCCGCGTGACAGCGAGCCTCAGGGGGCTTCTCTGAAAAGGGAGGGCAGGGAAGGACACTGAGGCCAGAAATGCTTGCTGGATGATTGACAGTTAGAGATTATAGCTGAATAGCCGTGTTTAAGAGGCTTTGGTTAAAAAAAAGGTAAACTCAGTTAAAAGATATCAAAGATTTTAAAAACACCTATTGGAAGTTGCTTTCACCTTCTTGGGATTTAAAAAAAGAAGGCAAAAGAGAGCCAAGTTAATACTAAAAAAAAAAATGTCCCTTTAAAAGGGTAGGAAGAATTGAGAGGTCAGTACATTATGAAAAAAGTCTATGAAAGTATTTTTATGTTTATATAAAGCTCCAATCCCTAAAGAATAAAGGGTAAGATATGAAAGAACTCCAGACCCTTAAGATGAGTCCGAGAACCCGAGGCCTCTGATACAGCCGAGAGAGAGCCCTGCCTCGGCGACTGGCCCTGTCACCGGGCAGTTCCCGTCATCTCACCAGGTCTGTTTTCTCAGCTGCAAAAGCTGCGGGTTGGTCTGTGATCTCTAAAGTGCCTTTGAGCTCAGAGTATCTGTACTGGCGCTGGACACAGTAGGACACGGTGGTGAGGAGCGCAGGCTCCAGACAGAGCTTACGTTAAATCTCCCCACCTCACACCCAAGCTGTGGGACCAAAGGCAAGTTATCAGCCTCCCTGGGCCTCAGTTTTCTCATTTGTAAACTAAGAATATTCCTAGTCACACTCGCACTGGGTAGTTGTGAAGACTCAATGAAAACAGCTTATAAACAGTGCCTGACAGCAGGAAGTACTAGATAAATCTAAGCTGTTGCGATCACAGATGCTGTAACTCTGATACCCTTTCGCCACCGCTGAGGGCACACACCACTTTGCAGCTGTATCTTGAGGGAACAGAAGAAGGTAAACGGAAGTAACCAATCGGAGTTTGCCAGGTTCCCCTTTGGGAAAGGAATGAAAGGAATCTTCAAAGATTCGAGCTGTCAGGACCTCTGGGTTATGATTCAGCCACAGTCGACTGTCAGAGTTTTCCCACAGCTCAGTGGAAAGTCACTGAAGGCTTCATGGGAGCAGCGCCGCCGCCTCCTGTTTCTCTGCTGGGAGGCACCGCTGACCCTGGAGTCTGGGTCTGCTGGTACCCCAGCAGGGGTAAGAGCTAAGCAGCCTGCCGGACTCAGCGTCCACAGGCGTGAGTGTCTGCCTGGCTGCGGACTCCAGCCTGCGAGTTTGCTCTCAGCCCAGAGGTGGGGCACACAGAGGAGTTTGGGGCCCGGGTCGTCTCTCTAGGCAGGGGACTGGCGCAGCGACTGTCAGCTTACTCTGGGATTCAGAATCTCGCGTCTCCACTGTCCGTGCCGTTCCCTGCCTCTCTCTGTGGGTAAAGTTAAGATCACGGATGTGACCTCAGAGGATGGCGTTCATTAGTGATAGTCACAAAGGTGTTCATGTTTTCTCAAATTACCCCAACGGAACCTTCACCTCCTTGTAACTGGCCATAGTTCAGACAGAAATGGAAACATCTACACATTTGCTTTTAGTCCTGACATCTTTTGAAATCTTTTTAAATCACTTTCCCAAATTTGAATTCAGTGTCTCTTTAACAGACTGAATGTTTCTCAAGCTTCCTGTTCTTAGCCTTGCAGAGGAAACTAGTTTTTTGAACACCGTGATGTTCAAGTAACAGTTGCTGATCTGGGCCAGTGCTCCTTTTCTTTCTTATGGTTCCCTTTTCAAGAGCAGGGAGGGTAGGTCCAGATCTGGCCTGGATATTCCCTCGCATCGAGGTTTATTCAGTATACGAACAGAACTTGAAACCTAGGCCTCTCGTCTAGGTATGAACTCCCTTTACGGCTAGCACCAGACTTGATACTGGATGCCATTCATAGCCAGACATTGGCTGTCATACACACCTCTTGACAGCATTTTAGTGATTCTGGTCCCTCCAAGCTGAAAAATTCTGCCTTTGGCCTCATTACTTCTCCGTGTGTTCTTTTGTCTTTAAGTAGATCATTGGGGTCCCTGCCCTTGGCATAGTAATTGGCTTCATGGTACTTGAAATGCCATGTCATATACAGCATTTTGAGATAAAGAAATTGAGGCCAGAGCCTTCCCTGGTGGCTCAGTGGTAAAGAATCCGCCTGCCAATGCAGGAGACATGGGTTTGATCCTTGATCCAGAAAGATCCCACATACCGCAGAGCAGCTAAGCCCGTGGGCCACAGCTACTGAGCCAGTTGTGTAGATCCCAGGACCCACAGCTACTGAGCCTGTGCCCACATCGAGAGAGTAGCCCCCGCTCTGCGCAACTAGAGAGAAGCCCAAGTAGCGGCGAAACCCCAGCACAGCCAATAAATAAATAAGATCAGTTTTTAAAAACTGAGGCCCGGGAAAGGCAATGACTTGTCCAGGTTCATCTAAGCACTTCTCATCAGGGGTCAAGCCCCGAATGCTGACTTCTTTAAACCCTGCACCACACCGCTTGTGCTGACTAGCAAGCGTTTTCTTCTAAAGGAGAGGTTGAGCTGAGTGGGGGGAACGAGAGCCTTCCTGAAGAAAGGACAGGGCTGAAGGAGGTTCAGACCCAGGCAGGGGTAGGGCACTGTGTAGGCAGAAGGCCCGGGGAGGCAGTGAGTGCCCAGTTGTGGGCAGAGCAGGGGCCCGCGCACAGAGTGGGCTGGGAGACCACCACAGCACACTCGGCCCGCGTGCAGACGCTCACCCGCCAAGCAGATACAGCTGCCCGTGCGGACCTCATTATTTCTACAGCTGTGATTTAATTGCTGCTTATCCTTCCTCTAGGAGACTCCTTGGAATGAAACCAATGGGAGACGAGGGCTTGGAGGGGTCTCATCGGAGCAGATGGGCCAGCAGCAGCCAGAAAGCTTGTTGCCTTTGGCCGGGCGCGCAGTCCTGGGTCTGAACGTCTTGTGAGTAAACCCCAGCAGGCTCGGCCTCGAGCCCCAGTGAAGCTGCCCTGCTTCTCCTTGAAGGAGGACCTCGTGTGCTTGCACATCTTCCCTCCCCTCATGCTGATGCTGAAAATCACGTTCTCAGAGAACTCTTCCATCTGAAGCATGGTGCCGTGAGCAGCCCCAGCTGGATTGTTTCTTAGCGCTGTTGGTCCTTGGGTATATTTAGAAGTCTGCTGCACGGAAGGTCAGGAGACTGCGTTCTGGTTCTGACTGAGCCACCCATTTTCCTGGGGACCTTAGGCAACTGCTCCTGCTTAGGCCACCTTTCAGGTGGCTTTTTTTTTTTTTAGTTAGTTTTCCCCTACAATGCCATGCTCTTCATGGGTTTACATATGCACCCCCCCTCGCACCCCCCTCCCTCCTCCCTCCCTCCTCCCTCCCCCCAGGAAATCTCGATGCACCAGCCCCGAGCATCAATCCTGGGCTGGCGATTGATTAGACATATGATAATTAACATGTTTCAATGCCCTTCTCCCATATCATCCCACCCTTACCCTCATCCACAGAGTCCACGAGACTGTTCTCTACATCTGCGTTCCTTTTGCTGTCTCGCATGTTGGGTTCTCATTACCGTCTTTCTAAATTCCATGTATATGCGTTAATATACTGTATTGCTGTTTTTGCTTCTGGCTTACTTCACTCTGGATAATGGGCTCCAGTTTCCTCCATCTGAGTAGAACTGCTTCAACTGAATTTTTTTTAATGCTGAGTAATTGAAAGGTGGTTTATAGTAACGTTATCTCTTTTTGTGAAATGGTCACTGCTATCTACCAGACTTAATCTCATAAGTACCGTATTGTCCCCATTACAGATAGGAAACTTCGGCTTGGAATTCTCCTGCCCTGACCATCTTATTTCAGTTGCCGACCCCTACCCTGGCCGAGATCTTCGCTGTAGCTCAGATAGTAAAGGATCTGCCTGCAGTGCAGGAGACCTGGGTTTGATCCCTGGGTCAGGAAGATCCTCTGGAGAAGGGAATGGCAATCCACTCCAGTATACTTGCCTGGAAAATCCCACAGATAGAGGAGCCTAACGGGCTACAGTTGGTGGGGTCACAAAGAGTCGGACACAACTGAGCGACTAAGCCACACAAGGACCCTGGGCGAAGAATTGATGCTTTTGAACTGTGGTATTGGAGAAAACTCTTTGAGAGTTCCTTGGATTACAAGGACATCAAAACAGTCCATCCTAAAGGAAATCAGTCCTGAATATTCATTGGAAGGACTGATGCTGAAGCTAAAACTCCAATACTTTGGCCACCTGATGTGAAGAGCTGACTCATTTGAAAAGACCCTGATTCTGGGAAAGATTGAAGGCAGGAGAGGGGACGACAGAGGATGAGATGGTTGGATGGCATCATCGACTCAATGGACATGAGTCTGAGTAAACTCTGGGAGTTGGTGTTGGACAGGGAGGCCTGGCGGACTGTGGTCCTTGGGTCGAAAAGAGTCGGACACGACTGAGCTGAACTGAACCTGACCGACACTCCTTTCTCTGCCTTGTTTCAGCCGTAGCCTTTCCTACCACCTGCAGTATTATATATCTTACTGTTTTGTTTTCCCTCTCCCTCTGCCAGCTCTGTGAGGGAATGGATTCTGTCTTGTTGTTGTTTTCACTCATTTGCTGTGTCCCCAGAGCCTAAAAGAATGCCTGGCACACAGTAGCCACTCAAGTACTGGTTGAATGAAAAAAAATGAATGAATGACTCCTTGGTAGGAGTATAAATTGGTAGACTCTAGAGAATCGATTTAGCAATGTTAATATCTAACATGCATTAACCTTTTGAACCTGTTGTACCAGAGCCAGGAGTTTCTCCTGTTGATGACACATTCATGCCTGTGTCTAAAGCCACAAGGGCAGGGTGTTTCCTGCAACGCTGTTTGCCGCAGGAAAAGGCTAGACCAGTCAGCCCGTCAACACTGAGGGAGCTCACTGAGCAAACCGTGATACTCCTCTGCAGTGGGGTTCTGTGCAGAAGTGGAAAAGAGTGAAGCGGGTCTGCGTGCGCTGATAACCTGAGATAGTTCATAAGTGAAATAAGGCAGAGTCCAGAGCAGAGTGTCACTTTCCTTTAATTTGCATTAAAAAGAAAAAGATAGGATTCAAAGATAAACTAGTTTCTGTCTGGACTGTTTCTAGAAGGAGAAACGCAAGAGTTGCCCCAGTCAGTCGGGTTGGGTGCTCTGAGGTTTATTACTGGTTGGCTGCAGTGAGTCCTCGCTGCCTTGAGCAGGCTTGCTCTGGCTGTATCTGGCTGTGGAGAGCGGGGGCTGCTCGTGGTGGTGGGGTCTCTGGCCGAGGAGCAGCGGCCCCAGGTGCACGGGAGTGGCAGTCGGGGCCCTCGGGCTTAGTTGCTCATGGCACGGGGGTCTTCCCGGATCAGGGACTGAACCAGTGTCCCTTGTGTTGCAAGGCAGATTCCTTAACCACTGGACCACCAGGGAAGCCATTAGAATACATTCTTATAGCATACTCTTTTTTAAAGGTTTATTTTTTTAAGCAGTTTCATTGAAATACAATTCACTTATCATAAATTCATCCATTTAAAGTGTATAATTCAGTTTTACAGTATGGCATTCTGAATTTTTAATAATTGTGAACATATGCGACATGAAGCTTGCCCGTTTAAGCTATACAGTTGAATGGCATTCACTGCTTTCACAGTGCTGTGCAGCCGTCACCACTATCTATTTCTGAAACTCTCTTAGCCTCAAACAGAAACTGTAACTGTCCTCGTGTAGTCTTTTGTAGTATTTGATTTTTTGAAATTGCAGTGTAGTTGATTTATAATATTAGTTTCAGGTATAGGACATAGTGATTCAGTATTCTTACACATCATACTCCATTTAAAGTTATTACAAAATAATTGACTGTATCTCCTTGTGCTGTATGATAGACCTTTGTTCCTTATCTGTTTTATGCATAGCCTGGTAGTCTGTGTCCCTTAATCCCATGACCCTGTCCCTCTCTCCTTCCCTCCTTCCATTGGTAACCACAGTTTGTTCTCTACACCTGTGAGTCTGTTTCTGTTTTGTTATATACGCTTCTTTATTTTTTAGACTTTACCTGTAAGTGGTAACGTAGACTCGTTGTCTTTTTCTGTCTGAGCTATTTCACTAAGCACAATGCTCTCTAGGTCCATACACATTGTTGCAAGTGGAAGAATTTCATTCTTCTTATGGCTGAGTAATGTACTATTTTATACACACACACGCGCACCCCACATCTTCTTTACCCATTCGTCTGTTGATAGACACTTACGTTGTTTCCATGTCTTTTCTGTTGTAAACAACACTGCTCTAGACATTGGGGTGTCTGCATATTCTTGAATCAGTGTTTCCGTCCTCTTCGTGGACGCACCCAAGAGTGGCACTGCCGGACCACATGGCAGCTCTGCTTTTGGTGCTTGAAGGGTCTCCATGCTGTCTCCCCGCGGCGACGCCGAGCCACGTGGCGAGCAGCGGTGTACAAGGGCTCCCTTTTCTCTGTGGCCTTACCAACATTTGTTATTTGTGTTTTCTTTGATGATAGCCATTATGACAGGTGTGAGGAGATATTTCATTATGATTTTGATTTGTATTTCTCTGATGATTAGTGATGCTGAGCATCTTTTCATGTTGGCCATCTACAGGTCCTCTTTGGAACAGTGTCTATTTAGGTCTTTGCCCATTTCTTAATAGTGTTTGTTTTTCAACACTATTTATTTATTTGGCTGCATTGGGTCTTAGCTGTGCATGTGGGATCTAGTTCCCTGATGAGGGGTCAAACCTGAGTCCCCTGTATTGGGGGCATGGAGTCTAAGCAATTGGACCAACAGGGAAGTCCCTGTTTTTTTGTGTTATTGTTGTTTTGTATTTTTAATTTCTTTAAAATATTGTATGAAGTGTTTCTCTATTTTGAATATTAACCCCAATTGGTCATATAATTATAATTTGCAAATATTTTCTCCCTTCAGTAAGTTGTCTCTTCATTTTTCAGTGCTTCCCTTTGTTGTGTAAAAGTTCTTAAGTTTAATTAGGTGTCATGTATTTATTTTCAATTTTATTTCTTTTGCCTTAAGGGACAGGTCCAAAGAAATATTGCTATAATTTATGTCAGAGTGTTCTGCCTGTGCTCTTTTAGGAGTTTTATGGTTTCAGATATTACATTTAGGTCTTTAATCCATTTTGAGTTTATTTTTGTAAATGATGTAAGGAAATGTTCTAACCTCACTCTGTTACATGTAGCTGTCCACTTCTCCAAACAATGCTTATTGAAGAGACTGGCTTTTCCTTATTATATATTTGCCTCCTCTGTGTAGATTCAGTTCAGTTTAGTCACTCAGTTGTGTCCGACTCTTTGCGACCCCATGAATCACAGCATGCCAGGCCTCCCTGTCCATCCCCAACTCCCAGAGTCCACCCAAACCCGTGGCCATCGAGTCGCTGATGCCATCCAGCCATCTCATCCTCTGTCGTCCCCTTCTCCTCCTGTCCCCAATCTTCCCCAGCATCGGGGTCTTTCCCAATGAGTCAGCTCTCTGCGTCAGCTGGCCAAAGTATTGGAGTTTCAGCTTCAACATCAGTTCTTCCAATGAACGCCCAGGACTGATCTTCTTTAGGGTGGACTGGTTGGATCTCCATCGACCATAATTGTGTGGGTTTATTTCTGGGCTCTCCATTCTGTTCTGTTGATCCATGTGTCTGTTTTCTGCCAGTCTGTTTTGATGACTATAGCTTTGTAGTATAACCTGACGTCAAGGAGTGTGATACCTCCACTTTATTCTTTTTTTCTCTCACTAGTAGTGAAATTTACTTTGTTATTAAAAAAGAAAAAAATTCCCAGCAAACAAAAATGCAGGACTGTATAAGCTTACCAGAGGAATTCTACCAAACATATAAAGAAGAGTTAATATCTACTCTTCTCAAACTGTTCCAAAAAATTGGAGAGGCTAGAATACTGCCAAATTCATTCTACAAGATCCCCATTACCCTGATACTAAAACCAGAAAAAGACAATACAGAAAAGGAAAATCACAGCCCCAAATCTCTGATGAACATAGATGCAAAACCCTCAATAAGACATCAGCACACTGAATTTAATCATATACACAAGAATCAAATCTTAGCCGTCTCTCTGGTAAGGGGTGTTGGACATCATCTAACCCTGCATTGTACAGATGAGAGGACAGACTCACAGAGGTGCGGCGGCTCCCACAAGTCAGGAGGCTCGGCAGCAGTGCTCCCAGCCCAAGGGACAGTATTCAGAGCAGGCCAGGAGGGGTCTCTTGCTCCTTGACAAACAGTGGGGCTTGCATCTCGCCTGACCCAAGGGGGGTTAGGAATCCCCCATGGGAGGTCTCTCTTGTATGTCCGGTGACCCGTCTGTCCAGAGTGGGGCCGCTGCACCCCGGTAGCAGTGTTTCTGTTTATCTCGGACTGTGCAGCAGACCTTCAGGGCCCTTCCAAATCCCTACTTGACTCTTAACTCTTAGAAACTTTATTATTCAGAGCATATAATTAGCAGTCAGAGAATGGTGTGAGACATTTTACAGCTGTGTCAGCTTAGGAGTTCCTTCTGCCCACTAGTGTAAGCTCTAGGAAGGCAGGAGCTGGTGGTTGCTGGTAGTGTGCCCACCTGATGCGTGATGGTTGATGGGGCTAACTGAGCGGTGCTGTTCTGGGGGGAGAAAAAGCCACGGTACGAGATGTGCGTTCCTCACAGGGTTTCTCTGTGCTGTCCAGCAGAGACGCCTGCTGGATCACAGGACACGGGAAATGACAGAGGTGCTGACTGTCCCCCAGTCACCGAGAACCACGTGTGGCTCCCTTGGTTGTGCTTACCTCAGTGTCAATGACGCCCTCACTCGCACGACTGATTACAGTTCACCTTCTCTCTCCTCTTCTCAACTGCATCACCATCTCTCTCAGCACCAAACCTGGTAAACAGTCGGTGCTCAACAAGTACTTGCTGAAGGAAGGGATGAAGGAACAGATGGATTTGTTTTATAGATGAAGAAGCGGAGTCCCAAGGAGGTCAGGCTTCTCAGTGACAGAGCTGGGACCGGAAGCCAGGTCTCCTGGGTCTCAGGTGGGTCTGCGTCCTCTCCGCTTTCCTTTGTGTTTGGTCAGTATTGGAGTCCAGTCCAACCTGCTTGTTTCCAGAAGGGAAACTGAGACCTAGAGAGGGGAAGGACTCGCCCACAGTCACAGAAGAAGCCTGTGACAGAGCCAGGCCTAGACAGAAATCTCTTGACTCCCAAGCCAGTGCTCTTTCCTTGTAAAGACGTAGAGAAAACAAAGCTGGATCGGGCTGATTGCCAAGCCCCTGTAGGAGGTCACATAGCCGAGCAGCTCTCAGAGTTCCTTGTCTATTCTTAGCCTGAACTTTTAGTGACTTTGGTCTGCAGCAGCTTTCCCCCCTCTTCCTCCGCACTTGTTTTTTTGTGTATATGTGGTGTGGGTTTTTAAATAAGGGGCGCTACGTGGAGGAAGTGGGTTTCAGCACCGTCCTGCTGCAGGGGTCCTGAAAAGAATAAACGTGAGAGGGGCCCTGAGAAAACAATTAGCTTCTCTCCTCTGGAGTGACCCCAGAGCCGCCCTCTCTGCTGCCTCTCACAGCTATCAATGCGAGGCTAAACTGCTCACACAATGAGAAGGAAATGGCCAGCAGGAATTTACAAAGAGGGCTGACTGTTAGTATTGGCCGCTAACGCTTCACTTTGATGAAGACTAAAAACGATTTCTTCCGAAGCCAAAGTCCCATTTCTAACTTCCACTTCAGTTTCCCACTGCTGTGTCATTTATGTCAGCCATCAAGTATGAACTAAGAGCCCCTTTCTGCACAAATTCTCAAAACCCCTTTCTCTACTTCGCTAAATACTTGTCTCTGAACAGGGACACGCAAGGAATTTAAGCAGCTCCTGACTTTGGGTCACTGGGGAGGGACCAGAGACGCAGAGGATAGGAGGCGATCAGCGCAGAAGAGCAGAGTGGCCGGGAGGACAGTGGAGTGGCCGGGAGGACAGCCCGCAGGCTCGGGGGGCGGGGGGCAGGGCTGCTTTCGGCTGGGCCAGGTGAGGGGAGTCGCAGGGGGCAGTTTGAACCAGGTCTGGTGTGTGAGTTGTCTCTTGCCATGTAACAGATTACCTCAAAAGCGAGTGGCTTAGAGCAAAAGCGTCGATTCTCTCACCGTCTCTATGGGTTGAAGAGTCAGATCCGGCTTAGCAGGATGGCTCTGGCTCAGCGTGTCCTGTGAGGGTGCGGTCTGGCTCCTGGCCTAAAGGCTCACCAGGACGTAGCGGGGAGCCCAGCTTCGAGCGCCCCAGACGGGTCGTCGGCAGACCCGTCCCTCGTGACACGGGCTCCTCTGCACGACGGCATCAGCCCTTGGAGCTGGCTCCCCCAACCCTGCTGGAAGGATGGGATTTAAGTGGGTGGGGGCTGAGAGCGAGACACAGAGGTCACAGAGGTCTGAGTGGGACGGCTTGGTTGGAGCAAAGCACTCAGGTAGGGGTGTGGGCAGTAGCTGGGGAAGTTGTCTGGGCCCAGCCTGAACTGGGTTTAAAGAAGATGCCAGGCCGCGGAGTTTCGCTCCTGTCCTCGGGCGCGTGCCTCGGGCGCCCCACTCGGCAGGGAGCTCTGGGGGTCTGGGGCTGCTTCTCTGTCTCGTCCTTGGTGCGTCTCTGGGTTTACAGCAGAGGTTGGCAGGTAGTGGCGATCAGGAATCCTTAATGAATAAGCCCTGTGGAGTCAGTGTGTCAGGAGAATGCACACTGCCAGATCTGTTGTCTTCATCCTTTACGATTCAACAGAATTACTTGTGGAGCTCCTGATCAAGATTTAAACATTGTCCCTTATTTCTAAGGTACCGCTATTGAAATTCATAGCACACAAGCCAAGAGGAGAGTTGGGCTTTGGACTACAGTCCGTGCGGTTGCAAAGAGCCGGACACTGCTTAGCAACTAAACAGCAAAAGCTCTTTAATCACCTTATCATTCTGTTGAGCCTCAGCATC
Source organism: Antilocapra americana (assembly GCA_007570785.1). NCBI lineage: Eukaryota > Metazoa > Chordata > Mammalia > Artiodactyla > Antilocapridae > Antilocapra > Antilocapra americana. The sequence goes on from ML663582.1 coordinate 19,141, forward strand.
TAGGTACCTGGGCAAGAGAGGACCAGCTTGGTGTCTAAGGACAGACAAAGCTGGTCTCCCTCAGCAACACAGGAGCTAGACTAGACCAGCACAGCTGGGCTGGGCAGGCTCCTCACACTGGTGCTGACCACTTGCTAAGCCACCTCCTCCCGTGGCTGGCTGGAATGCCTCTCCGAGCCGCCTTCATGCATTGCCCTTCGTTGTGAAGGGAGAGAGAGCCTATTCCGGGGGAAGGAGTAGAGGAAACAAAATTCTCAGGTGGAGTGTTTGTTTGGGGCCGCCCCAGTCTGGGAGCTTAACGAGTAGAGACCCCTTCCTCACAGTTCTGGAGGCCACAAGCCCAAGACCATGGTGTCGGCAGGTTTGGTCTCTCCTGGAGCCCCCCTGTGCCTTATGACGGCTGTCCTCCCATCTGTAGGCCTTTCTTCCCTGCTCAACCCTGCTGCCTCTTCCTCATCTTACAAGGTCGCCCGTCCTGCTGCATTAGGGCCCCACATTCATAACCTCATTTAACCTTGACAACTTTCTTAAAAGCTTGTCTCCAAATACAGTCACACTGGGGCTTAGGGCTTCCTCATACAAGTGAGCAGAGAAGGCAGTGGCACCCCACTCCAGTCCTCTTGCCTGGAAAATCCCATGGACAGAGGAGCCTGGTGGGCTGCAGTCCATGGGGTCAGGAAGAGTCGGATTCAACTGAGCGACTTCACTTTCACTTCTCACTTTCATGCATTAGAGAAGGAAATGACAACCCACTCCAGTGTTCTTGCCTGGAAAATCCCAGGGACGGCGGAGCTTGGTGGGCTGCCGTCTGTGGGGTCTCACAGAGTCAGACACGGCTGAAGTGACTTAGGAGCAGCAGCAGCAGCATACAAGTGAGAGGGGCCCAGTTCACTCCGTAATGGGGGCCAAAGTTTATTACACACGTGCCTTATGTCCTGTCGTCTGTGTTCTTCTAAGGGAATGATAACCTCCCGTTTGCAGAGATGATGATCAATTATTCTTTCCCCCCCCCCAAGACTTTCCTTTTATTTATTATTAAATTTATTTATTTCTTTGGCTGTGCTGGGTCTTCATTGTTGTGCACGGGCTTTCTCTAACTGTGGTGGCTGAGGGCTACCCCCTGATTTGTGGTGCGCGGGCTTCTCCCTGTGATGGCTTTTCTTGTTGCTAAAACACAGGTTCTAGGTCGCGCGGGCTTCAGGGGTGTGTTGAGGGGGCTCAGTGGTTGCGACTTGCAGGCTCTAGAGCATAGGCTCGATGGTTGTGACCCACGGGCTTAGCTGCTCCGTGGCATATGGGATCTTCTTGGATCAGGAATTGAACCTGTGTCCCCTGCCTTGGCAGGTGGATTCTCATCCACTGTACCACCAGGAAAGTCCTAATCCAAGACCGTTAAAGACGCTTCGCAGCCACCATCCCCCATGACGTTCCAGGAATCTCCAGGTTAGTAGAGTTGATGTTATCTCTCGTCTACAGAGGGGAAGCCAAGCCAGGAGGGTTTCCAGGCTCCCCCCCAGTTACAGAGTGTCTAGAGTCTGGTTTCCGGGTCCTGGGCCTCTCTCTGCCCGCTGCCTTGGGGTAATCTGCTCTTGACCACAGGACCAGCCCCTCAGCACCCTGACCTAGATTCTGACTGCCCACTCCTTCCTCCCGCCCACTGCATCGGGACCTACGCCCCCCTTCAAGTCCTTCCATTTGATTTTCAAAGCGACGAGTAGCTGAGTGAAGAAAACTGTCATTAATAATCCATGCTGACTTGTTGGTGCAAGATTGCTCAGGAGGGATCCTAGCCAGACGGGCTCACAGTCTGCGATACTTTGTGGCTTGTTGTACTTTCTTCACATGCCCATTCTCACTCTCTCACAAGCACTCTCTGTAGTGGGTGCCACTATCATCCATACCTCGTCGCTCAGGTAGGGTGCAGAGGTCAGACCCCATCCAGACCCTGGGTGCTCTCTTCACGGTGTCTTCCTCCACCCCCAAAGCCTGCTGGAGGGTTCAGAACAGTGTCTTGTTGCATGGGGGCTCCCCTCTAAATGTTCCAACCTGTGGCTCTCGCCCTTCCCTGTGCACGCCTTCCTGACCGCCCCTCTGTCAAGCTCCCACAGTGCTGGGCCTCAAGACTCTGCTCCATTCCTGCTTAGCTGAGGTGACCGCAAACACGTCCCTCCTCACTAGGCTTTTGTCTCTTCATCTGGGGTCTGTCACTGACCAGGGTCATTTTGCAGCTTTAAGAGTCTTGACAAACTGACTGTCTTCATCTCCCGTCTCATTCATGCCGCAGACAGTTACTGAGTATCTGCCATGTGTCCGGCCTGGGCTGTGTACTTTCCCCCCTTTTTCATTTCTTTTTAAAATACACTTGGACCTTTGAGTATCTTACCAACAGAAAACAGTAGCAGCAAAAGAGAAAACCCAAGAATGAAAAAGAAAAATACCTTCCTCGGCAGGGCCCACACCCCCCCCCCCTCCCGCCATGCGAGTGCTGGGGCCTGGGGAACGAGGAACAGCCCGGCAGGGACCCTGCCCTCAGGGCTGCACTGCCTTACCTGCTGTGGTCGCCCCTTGAAAGCATCTGCTCAGGTACTTTCAGAGAAAAGCTCAGTCATGCGGGTGCGTGACTAAGGGAGCAAAGAGAGGGCGCGGAGTGAGGCGTGGCACAGAGGGAACCTGGGAGCTGGGTCTCTCACTCCTGGTTCGGGATGTTCTTCTCCCACACTGTACCTGGCACTGTGAATTCTCCCTTCTTGTTTGCTGCTGAGACTGGCCTTTCTCATGGGTGTTTTTGCAGAAATCTGTGCTGCTGCTAATTTGTTGGCTAAGACAGGACTCGTGGGTCACCGTGTCAACATCCAGATGTCCAGTTTCCACTGAAATTTAAGACGCAAGAGTTTACGAAACAAAGCCTGATGCTCAGGGGTGAGCCAGCTCACAGACAGGGCTTCCTTCTGGTTCTTTGCATGCTGCTGGGGCCAGAGTCTGTTAGCCCTCTCTAGGAAATGGCATGCTTTTCTGTCCCACTCACGACACTTCTGCCTGTGGCGTTTCCCTGATTAGGGCCTGAAGTCGCTGCCCGTAGACCTAGGCTCTGCCCGCTCTGTATCCCACAGCTACTGCTGAAGAAGCCCCCAGCGCTCATTGCGTCCAGTTTCTCAAGGAGAGACTCCAAGATTTAGGCCACTGAGACAGTGAGCAGCGGTGTGGGGTTATAGCCTCCGTGCTCCTTTCCATGGAAGCGCCCTCATCCGTGAGTCTCCATAAAAAGAGGAACCCGGCGCCCACATGTACATGAGCGCCCGTTTGCACTGTCGGTCCTCAGTAAGTGAGAATGTCACCACACTCATTTTAAAAATTGGGGTTTATCAAAAGCAGACCGGCATGCAATTTAAAAGGTCAGCTTCTACAGTCCTACAAGGTTTATCAGGACAAAAACAGAGTGGTCCTGGGCCTCCCTCCACTCACTCCATCCCCACTTTTCCTTCCTCAGAGGGTCCGTGTCCAGCTTCCTTAGCTCACTCTTTACTAAGACCTGTCTGTGAATAGCAACAACGGTTTGTGTTGCTGCTGCCTGGTTTTTCAGTTCGGGGATTGCCTGTGATGTCCCCCCAGGATGTGAGCACTCAGCTCCCCTTTCACCACTCACTCTGCCCGTGTGTGCACCCGCGTGCTCCTTTGTTCCCACTGTCATTAGCGGGTAGCTTTGCGCAGCTCGAAGTTAGGCACTCGACCTAACGACAGAGCTAGGCCGTGGGGTCAACCAGGGGGGCTTTTCCTTGCCAGCGTGTCTCTTTATTTTGATTCTTGTTCTTTTCATACATTTAGGTTTCTAAGGTCTTAGCACTAATCACCTGTAAACCTGCCAGTATCCAGATCTCTTAAGTAGGTCCTTGGAGGCTTCCTTCTCTTCTGCTCAGGCAGTGGTGCGTGGCTGCCATCTTAGCACCTCAACGTCAGCCTGAAATTCCCTCGCCTCTTTCCTGGATCACCTGTTTCTAGATCTCATGTCTTCTCGTTTTTTGCTTCCCTCTCTGTTTGATGACTTATATTTTTGGAAACTTCTGAGAGTGCATGAAAGGGAAATTTTTTTTAAATCTTGCATGTCTGAAATGTCCAACTCCTGCTTGATTAAGTGTGGGATCCTAGATAAGAAGTCATTTTTGCCTCAGAACTTCGATAGCGTGGCTCCACTGTCTTCTAGCTCTCAGCTGCTGTGGAGGCCATGCCTTCTTTGCATGTGACCTGGTAGGAATTCCTTGTCTTCAGCATCAAGGATGTCGCCAGGTCGTACCTGTTGTGCTGGCCACTTGGTGGCCCCTTCAGTCTGAAAGCGCATGTTCTATGATTCTGGAGTATTCTCTTGAGTTATTTTATATCCTTCATTGTGGTTCTAAAACTCCTGTGATTCAGCTGTTGGGGTGAATTTCTCATCTGTTTGTTCCTTCTTTCCTTCTTTGTCTTTTTTTTTCTACTCTCTGGGAAATTTCCTCAATTTATCTTCTAATGCTTTTATTACGTTTTTAAATTTCTGATGTCATTTTTTTTTCTTTCCAAGAGCTTGGAGACGTTTCCTTAAAAAAAAAAAAAATTGGTTTTGGTGGAGTGTTAGCTACAGTGAAGTTAGGTGCATGTGGTTAGCCCACTATTTTTTCCCAGCATCTCTAAATACATTGGTTCTCTGACAATTCCTGCCTTCTATTTGTATCAAATGCATTAAGCTTTTATAACGGTGTCCTACCAGTCAATGCATCTGCCCCTCACAGCGTAGAATGTGGCATACGTGTCGAACCTGGGGGCCGTCTGGCTCATCCCTGTCCCTGACAGAGAGAATACCCAGTTCTCAGAGGCGTGACGTGTCCTCTTGGAGAACAGTTGTTTCTGCCCGGACTCACCAGGGGCCTGTGAGGTGAATGCGAGCCCAGCAACCTGTTTGTTTGTTTGGACTTCCCAGGCGGCGCTAGTGGCAAGGAACCTGCCTACCAGTGCAGGGAACATCAGAGATGTGCGTTTGATTCTTGGCTTGGGAAGTCCCCCTGGAGGAGGGCATGGCAACCCACTCCGGTGTTCTTGCCTGGAGACCCCTGGGCAGAGGGGCCTGGCGGCTGCAGCCCGTGGGGCGCGGAGAGTCGGGTGCTGCTTGTCTGCTCTTTTCCAGAAAGTGTGGCTGAGTTATGACTGGCATATAATGAGTGAGCTGCGCGTCTTTACAGCGTGCGATTTGATCAGTTTTGACCCCCCCACATATATATACATACTTTTGAAACCATCATCACAGTCAAGGTTGTGATCACTCCCCCAGCTCCCCCATTCCCCTCTGCATTCCTTCCTCCCACCTCCCGCTCCTGCCGGGGCAGCCATGCGTCTGCTTTCTGTCACTGTGGATTAGTTTGCATTTGCTCGGTATAAATGGAATCATAGAGTGTGGTCTGTCTTTCTGTCTGGCTTTTTCTGCACTAGTTCTGCTGGGTGCTTCGGAGGCCACGCCTGGCTGTCCAGGTGAGAAGGCTTCACCAGCTCCACTTCCTTCCACACCCTTCCTCTTGTACACGCTTCCCACCTCGCCTCCTACAGGGGCTGCCACCTGCAGTGTTCTGGCCTTCCCTTCTCTGTCCAAGCCTGTAGTCAGGAAAGGACCGACTCAACCTCCACAAGGAGGTGACTGGTACGAGTTTATATGTATGACTTGGGTGATTGTGCAGAAGACAGAAACTCATGTTTGGCTTGTGCCAAGGAAGTAGAGCTCAAATGATGGATTTCTGAGCATGAGCACATAAGTCTGGGAGAGATTTTTGGACAGAGGCCTCCCCTGAACCTCTAGACTTGCACCCTGGTAGCAGAATCCCCACGAATTGAAATCCCCTCTGGTTCCATTCAGAATTTTGGTTTCCTGAAACGTCAGCCATTGAGAAGCTAAAAAAAGAACTCATGTCTTGCTGGCCTTCCTTCCTTCTGGCCTGTTTGGCAGAGAAAGCAACCTGTGTGGATAAGAGGTCACTCGAGAAGGCAGGGTTCCTGCCTTTTGTCCCTGTGTCTCTGGTCTGCGTGAGACCAGGGCCACAGACCCCAGTCTGAAGCCGGCAGTGGCCCGAAGCTGGCAGCAGGAGGGCCTGGCAGACCAGCTTGCTCTGGAGGTGCCCCACTTCTTTCATTCCTTGTTTGCACGTTTAATCTTTAATTTGTCACTAGTTAATTCACATTTCGTTCTTGACAGTACTGTGAAGAAGGAAAATTGGAAATATTTCTACATGTTAAAAATGAGAAGAGGGGTAGCATAATCTCAACTTCAACATACCCCTCAGCAGTGGCCCTGTCTGAGGGGAACCCCAGGCCGCTGCCCTCTCCAGGGGATGTGGTGGTAGGAAACCTTGGGGTGGAAGCGGAGGAGTCAGGGTTACCTTGATATGGAGTGTATGTATCATGGTTTGTAATGATGGCCAGTGCAACGGTATTTATCACGTTACATGGTTCTGTTTGTTAAGGCAAACCACTGTCTGCGTTCTTCATGCTGTGCGTTTGAGCTCTGACTTACTGGCCAAAGACGCGTCTGTACTCTCGAACACCAGCAGCGTCACCGCACACACACACCATCTCCTGGCACCGTCGTCTAACTCTGCTTTCCATACGTTACCCTTTTTAGACTCCACATGGAGGGGACATCTGCTGCCGCCGCCGCCGCTCAGTCACCTCGGTCGTGCCCAACTCTGCCACCCCGTGGACGGCAGCCCACCAGGCTCCTCTGGCCGCGGGGCTCTCGGGCAGGCGCCCTGGAGAAGGGGTAGAGAGTGCCTGTCGCTCCCTGTGCGGCTCACCGCGAGGCCGCCCAGGCTGCGAGTGTCCACGGGGCTGTGTGCTACATCTTTCTTATCCGTTCATCCACTGATGGGCGTTTGGGTTGTTTCCGAATCTTGGCTGTTGTGAATAGCGCTGCGGTAAACGTGGGGTGCAGATGTCCTGTTGAAATCCTGTTTTCATTTCCTTTGGCTATATTCCCAAGAGTGGGTTGCTGGATCACAAGGTAAATCTATTTTTATTTTTTTTGAGGAACCTCCATATTGTTTTCCACAGAGGGCGGACCAATTTACATTCCCACCAATAATGTGTAAAGATTAAACTTATTTTCACATGTTTATTGATCAGTTAGACTTCCTCATCTAAATTGTCTGGTTTTAACTCCACCCATTTATCTAACAGGTTATTTTCACAGGAGTTATGTATTATGGACACTTATCCTTTATTGATTATTGACTATATGCACTATAGTTATTTTCTCCAAGTTTGTGGCTTTTCTTTGTACTTTTTGAATGTTTCTTGTGGGAAAAAAAGTTAAAAATTTTGAATAAGTAGATTTAGCAGTATTTTCTCTTATAGCTCTTCTGTTTTAAGAAATCCACCTTTCCCCAGAGATCATAAAGTTATCTTTGTCTTTTTGTTTGTTGAAAGAATTAAAGGTCTTTTTAGCCACCTTTATTTTGTTTTCAGTTTTAATTTTCCGTTAAGAACCTCTATCTCAGAGCCGTTTAATGAACACTCCGTCCTTTCTCTGATTTATAATGCGACCTCTACTACATGACATGCCCATGCAGGACAAATTTGCTTCTACCCTTTATATCCCACCCACTTAGTCTGTTTGCCTGTCTGCCTGTTGTAATGTCTGCTTTGAGCTTTATGCTTTAGATATCTCTTAAGGCAAATTTTCACCTTCTTCAAAAGGAGGAAAGTTATTTTGGCTCTTCTTTATCCTTTTTATTTCTCACATGATTGTTTTTTCAATCCAGATTGTCAAACTTCATGAAAACCCTCTTGGGCTTTTTAAGAGGTTTGCATTTCCTTGCAAACTAATTTGGGAGTGACTGCCAGTTTCATGACATCGGCTCCTCCTGTCAGGGACACGGCACGTCTCTGCGTCAGCCCGAGTCGTCTGTTCTGTGCATGTTTGTTAGGTCTATTTCTAGGGGCCCTCTGGTTTTTGTTGCTGTTGTAAATAATTTATTTGTAAATTGCTTCTCAGACTAGCTTTTAATTTTATTGTTATTTTGAACGTATTTATTTTACTATTTCGGTTGCCCCTGGCCTTCGGCGCCGTGCCAGGCCAGGGCCTTCTCTGGTGGCGGCAGGTGGGAGCTGCTCTCCGGGTGCCACGCGCGGGCATCTCCTGAGGTGCACAGGCTCACAGGCGGCTCTGCGGTTGCGACTTGCTGGCCGAGTTGCCCTGTGGCATGTGGAATCTTCCTGGGCCACAGATTGAACCCGTTTCCCTGTATTGGCGGGCAGAGTCTTATCCACTGTGCCACCAGGGAAGTCCTCTTGTAATAGTTTTTGATGGTATATAGACAGACTGTTGACTTTTTAAATATTGACCGTCTGTCCAGCAGCCTTGATGCACTCTCGTTAGTATAGTCGTCTCCAAAGAAATTTTGAATTTTTCAATATAGAGAGTTAATGCAAACAGGATCACTTTATTTCCTTTCCCAGTCTTGCATCAGTTTTGAGCTTATTGTGACCTCACAGACCTTTACTACAATATTGAATAGCCTTTACTAGAAAGAGAAGGCTGCTAATATTTCACCACTGAATATGATGTTTGCCATAGGTTTTCAAAAAACGCTGTTTATTGGGCTAAGTAAATACTTTTATATTTCTAGTTTACAAAGAGTTTTTACTATGACTAGATGTTGAATTTTTAACATCAATAATTTGCTGTGTCCATTTAATTTACTAATGTGAATAATATTGAATGATTAATGTTAGGCCCCCCTGGCATTCCTGGGATATAAACTAATGAGTTATGATTTCTTTTTATGCATTGCTAATACTGAGTATTTTGTATCTAAATTATGGCTAATATTGGCCTCAGGTTTTCCTTTTTCATACTTTACTTATAGTATATAGAGGTGTAAACAAACTATGCTTGTAAGGGTTAGAGCCATTAGGATTAGAAGGGGATTTAAAGAGCACCCCACTTGGTCACATCACTATGGTAGGAGAAACTGGAGCCCAGAGAAAGGAGATAGCCTTTCCAGAATGAGATAGAGTTAGAGACAGAGCTGAGATTAAAGCACTTGGCAGAGCGCTTATGAATTTCCAGTTGCTCTCCCATCCATGGTCCTATTCTGTCTTTACAACAGCCTCGCAGGAAGAGTGTTGTTTATCGCCCCTCAGTCAGTAAAGAACCTGCCTGCAGTGCAGGAGACCTAGATTTCCACCCCTGGGTCAGGAAGATCCCTGGAGGAGGGCATGGCAGCCCACTCCAGTACCCTTTCCTGGGGAATCCCCTGGACAGAGGAGCCTAGCGGGCTGCAGTCCACGGGGTCGTAAGAGTCGGACACGACTGAGCGACTGAGCCACCACCACCACATTTATGGTTGGGCTGAGAACTAGGGAAATCACACCCTGAATTATGTACTTGGAAGCCAGGCATCTGACTCCTAGACCAGAGCCCCCTTCCAGGTTGCTTTTGTTCTATGCCCAACCCCCGCGACAGATCCACTGTTTAGCCTGAGATGAAGGGAACCCTGAGACCTACATCCAAAATTATTACTGTAGAAGAGTCCAGCAGTACTTTCACGGGCATGTCAGACCGTGGCCTGTCTGCTTGAGGGCATCTGTTTGAGCGGCCCGCGGGCAGGGATGAGGCTTTCATGGTCCCCAAGGGTTGTTGGGTGAAGGGACACCCTCAAGGCCAGAGTGAGTCCGGAGTCTCTAAGGCTGTCCCTCATGGAGTCTTTGTTACAGATTCAGAGCACAGGGCCCCAGAGGGCCTGTCCTTACCGTCCCCAGAGAACGGGGCTGCAGTTTCCCTTCCATCCCTTCCATCCCTCCCCCGCTCAGCCACTGCCCCTCCCCCAGTGTCTCTCTGCAGGCTGCTTCCTGCACCAGTGCCCTGGTTCTGCTTCTAACAGCTGGCCCCAGCCTGGCAGCCCCTTGCTCAAAGGATTATCCAATTATCCCATTAGCCCAGCGTGTCCTTCCTTCCTCCAGAGCTATTAGCTCCCGTCTCCTGCTCCCTCGCTCCCTCCGAGGGCCGGTGTGTGGCCTCTGCCGCTCCTTCCCAGCCAGGCTGAGGACCGGGTCAGCCCCCAGTCACCCAGACAGGGGCCCCAGAGCGGGCAGGGGCACTCTGCGTTCCACCTGGCGGAAGCAAGCTGGCCACCACATTTCAAGTCCCATGAGCCCATTTGGCCCCACAGAGGTCTCCCGACCCAGGCCTCTCAGCTTCATGGCCGCGCTCTTCCCTCCCGCATGGTCTCCACAGTGTCAGGTGCTCAGTCTGCTTAACCCTGGGTTGGAGGCGAAACCATCCCCACTGCACTGTCTGGAAATCTGCGGTTGGGAATAGACGTCACAGCCTAAGAGGGAACACGCCAGTGAGAACCCACGTGTCACCCAGGGGCTAAGTCACATCTTAGCAGAGGGGATGTTAGCAGGAGGGTGTGACACGCTTCCTGCGCACAGAGCCGGCGCTGAGCGCCAGAGGCACGCCGGGGGGAGCGGAGGCCTCAGCAGGGGCTTCAGGAGGGCCTCCTGGGGGGATGATGTGGTGAAGCCTGGGCTGTGCTGAAAGCAGGGGAGATTTGAGGGTCCGCGTTCGTTCCTGGCAGAGGCCTCCCTGAAAGGGAGAGACGGGGAGTGGGTTACCATGGTGGGAGCGGCTCAGCTGGCTCATTTGGGGCGGCCGGGGGATGAGTAGGGGCTTGCTGACACAGCGTCCTGAGGGAGGCCTGGCGTGACCAGGAGTGCCGTCCTGGAGGTGCTGCGGGACGGGCGATCTCACTGCATGGCCGAAGCAGCTACAGCACAAAGAGAGGTCAGTCTGGAGCTCATCCAGGTGGGCGAGAGGATGAGGCCTCGCTAACGCCATGACTTTTGTGGGATTGCTGGGGGTAGGATGGATGGAACAGATTCAGAAGGCGTCTGGAAAGAGGGGTTGGCAGGATACCATAGACTGGATCTGGGGAGACAAGGGTCCCCGCAGTGGGAAGTCCTGGTCAGGGAGGAGGTGGGCTGGGTGAGGACTCTCCTCCTTGGCACCCTCGGGCACTCGTTAGGTGGAGTACATCATAAACTGGCAAAGCCTGCTTAACCTGTGCTGTGTGATGCCTTCCCCATCCCACGTCCGAGCTCCTCAGGCTTCTCCTCCAGACGTCCACCTGCTGACCCCACCAGACAGCGGTCCATTTCAGAGAAGCCTGTACTCCCCTGGCCCCAGGACGTTAACTGTATGGGACAGGATGGGGCTGGAGACCATAGAGGGCCCCTTGTCTGTGTCCCTTGCAGGCCAGCAAAGCGTGAGTGTCCTCGGAGTGCCCTCCCACCCCCGGGATCTTGAGCACTTTCCTTCGGTCACCCATTAATTGTGCCAGGTGTGGCTGTGAGACTCCCTTCTCTGGGCGGGCGTGTCCTCACTGGGGACTTGAGTTTGCTGACAGTTGGCTGTGGGTCCTCCTGCCTTGAGCTGCGACCCAGACCCCATGCAGCTCTTCCTCCCTGGGGCTCCCGTTGACCTAGATGTGACGCCGCTGGAGGCTGCAGCCGCTTCTTCATGGAGCGTTTTGCACAGAGTTCGCCACTGCTGAGATGTTCATGGTCATGACAGGAACTGATGCTGGTGGCTGGGCTCCGTCTTCCCACTTGTCCTTGCACGCTTGCTTTTTCGGACTGGCTACAGGACTTTGCACTGATCTTTGCTCAGCTCTGTCTGCCTGGCCCCCCGAGGTCGTTTTGAACCCCGATTTGGTCAGCCAGACACTTACAGTGCCCCTCCTCTGTTCCCTCTGTGACAAGTTGTGACTGCCCTGGACTTCAGATGGTCACTGTGTGGGACGGCATCGCAGATGCCAGGTGACCCACTGTTTGTGTTCCTTGCCGAAGCGGCCAGCCAGTGTCTGCCCCCAGCCCCCAGCCCCCACAGACACCAGAGGCTTCCAGGAGCCTGGTTTAAATTCACACTTGCCACAGGTCTATGTTTCTGTTCGCACTGGGTCTCTGCTGGTGCAGGCTGCTGTCTCGTGGTGGACAGCGGGGCTCTTCATTGCAGTGCACAGGCTCCTCACGGCACTGACCTCTCTCGTCCAGAGCTCAGGCTCTCGGTGCACAGGCTTCCACAGTCGCAGCACGAGGCCTCGGGGGTTGTGACTCAGAAGTTGGGGTGCAGGGGCCTAGCTGCTGTGCGGCGTGTGGGATCTTCCTGGACACAGGGATCAAACTTGTGTCCCCTGCATTGGCGGGCGAATTCCTATCCACTGTACCACCAGAGAAGTCTGCCATGTTTCTTTATCTCAGAGTGGCTGGGCATTTGTGGAACATACCTTCCAAAGCACTTTCACGTCTATTGTGTTTTATTTAAAAGTAGGCATGGCGAGTCAGAGGGACTTGCCCACAGTCAAAGAAGTCAGCGGCAAGGCCGTATGAACCTGGTACTGACCCCCATGCAGAGCTGCATGAGGCAGGGTGGGGTTTCAGGAGTGAGCCAGGGGATTTTTTGGCATCTCTGGACGAGGCAGAAAAGGGAGTCAAGCTGAAACTCCAAGGAGTAGGCTGAGGATGACCGCAGAAGGCCTGGCCCGGTTTCTCTAGTCCCCTAAAGATTCTGCAGCTGCCAAGAGTTGTGACGGGCTCTGGGCCTGAATTTTCCCAAGAGAAAACTACATAATTTTTATAATTTTATAAAAGTTTATAATTTTTATCTGACATTTCCAAAAAATCTCTGAATCTAAACCAGGTTCTATCACCCTCATTCTCCTTTCCAACCCAACTAGAAAGTGTGGGTGGACTGAGAAAGAACAGAAAAGAAAGATCAAAACTCTGACAACCCTCTGACAACATTTTAACTTGAAAATTGCCTGCAAATGGGAGGCGTAATCCCGTGTGGGCAGATGCAAGTCAGGCGTGTGTCTGCTCAGTCTCCTCCACAGGTCTTGACAAACCCCTGGAAGGCACATCCCTGGACTCGACCGTGGGTCTTGGAGAGATGAGCCCGCATCAGCCAGCCCGATGCCGTGTCCCCAGCACACCCCGGGGGCCTGTGTCCTGCCAGCGGCCTCACCTGCTGCTGCCCCAGCTGACAGCACCCCTGGCCGCCGCCCCCACCGCCCCAGGCCCAGCATCCCCAGAAGGTGCTCAGGAAGTGCTTGAGAGGGACAGAGGCGGGAGGTGGGCTCCAGGCGAGCCTGCTCCTTCCAGCCCGAGCCCCCTCTGGGCGCTTCCTGGCCATCAGACCCTGGTCCAGATGGCAGAACTCTGTGTGTCTCCTAACGCACGCACACACTTCCCTGGGCAAGGCAGACGCACGGGTGGTTCTGCATCCGGCCTTTCCTACTGGTGGGAAAAAATCCTTCCCTCAGAGGACACGGGATCCTCACGCCCGCCACCTGCCTCCCCACCCTGGAGCCCCTCTCCAAGCTCAACTCAAGGGAGGGCAGGGGCTTGTCGGGGGGCTCTGCCAACTTGCCCTTTCCCCTCTGGCAAAAGACAGGGTGTGGCCAGAGCGCCTGGGAAGGCACCCATGCACCCGGGCTCCCTGTGCTGCGTGTCCAGCCCTCTCCTTTGAGTCTATGAGTCTCTGATGTTCTCCCGCCCCTTCCCAGCCCTGCAGCCCGACAGGGGCTGTCCCAGCCATGACAGCTGCTGCTCGGGACGGGTTTTGGTGCAGTGAGGGGCGCCTTAGGACGGGGGTGGGGGGCAGGTGAGGGGAGGAGGGGGCCGTGGTAATCCGATTTCCGGTAGTGGTCTTTCCGCTTTCCAGAGGAGACGGGTCCTGAGGGGGCAACTTGCCTCACTGCGGACCTCGGGCCTCCCCAGGCTCCTTCTCCCCTAACGCGGCCTCCGCCACAGGGACAGGTTGTCCAGAGCTCAGGCAGCGCACGGGTCCGGCACGGAGCTCGGGGAGAATGCGCACCATGGCGACAGCCCACGGGAGCAGCCACACTGGGGGTCTGCGTGCGTGGGGGGCCAGGAGTGTGTTCTCGGCCCAGAGCGCCTTCTCGATGTGCCTTCCCTTAGGGCCTGGTGTCGAGGCAGGCCGCGCTGGACTGTTCCTCTTCCTCAAGCCGCTGGCTTCCATGAGCCCCCCAAGTTCCTGTTTATCACAGTTGAGAGGAAGGCCCACTTCCAGCTCTGGGGTCCCATGCCCAGCCCGGTAGATCGCGGGGTTTCCTCTCATTTCCCAGGCTGCCCTGGCCTGTTTCCAGAGCTTGCCCCCCGTTGGTATGTGCAGAACTGGGCTGGCCCCCCCCCCACACAGTAGGCTCCTGGGAACCCAGCTATTTTAGGTAAGAGAAAAGGGCCTTATTGCAGACAGGGAGCGTTGCAGGGATAGGTTTTCAAGGGGAAAGGGGGCCTTCCTCTCGTGGGGCAAGCGATGAGCCAGGACAGAGCCTGAGCCGGCTTCCCTGGGAGCCCTGGTGACGCTCACCGTGGAGAGGGCTGGTCTCATAGAACCATGTGCCTGGGACAGGCTTGCAGAGGGCCTGCTGCCCACCCCAGCCCCTGGGAAAGGCCAGGAGAGACCCAAGGGGCCCCGGGCCGGAGCTTCAGGGCTTCGAGCAGCCCCAGCGTGGCCCCCAGCTGCTCGGCCAGGAACTGACAGGCCTCTGCAGCCCCAGGGCTGGGCCAGGCCTCACGCTCGCTGCTGCTGCTGTTGGGGTGGCTTTGCCCAGACGTATGTTCGTGTGCACACGAGTGTGTGTTCTTGTACGGCGGGGGCATGACACATGCACGTACAAGCCTGGCTCCCAGTGGGAGCCTGCACAGGCTTGTGTGGTGAAAGGGAGCGGGGCCCTCTGGGGACCTGGGGGAGCATGGTCATGTCACCCTGGGACTGCCCCTGTGAGGGCACGGGGCTCAGTGGTAGCCGAAACGTCTCCTGAGGCCCGGTTGTTACCCCGAGGCCTCAGCAAAGGCCGAAGAGACAAGGTTTCTTCTTCCAGCTTTTGTGGGTCTCTCAGTGGCCTCTCCCCACCAGTTGGTCAAGAGGACTCAAGCCTTTGCACTCTGGGCCACCTTAGGCCCAAAGCTGGCCACCGTTCCACCCTCTGCCCGCAGCCAACAGAGGCCAGCACGTGCAGGGTGGAGGGAGCTGGCGTGGGGAGGGTGGGCCGTGTGTTGGTCTCTGCGGTTCTGGCCCTGGCTGTCCGTGAGAGCCCCTGGGAACCGCTGCTGCCCGGGCCTCCCTGTCTCTGGGGCAGGGGCTCGGGTGTCATCCTGCGTCTCCTCTGTGTAGCCAGCCCAGAGGACCTCTGATGGATGGGGCAGTAAGAAACCGCAGACGCAAGGGCGGCTTGGTTTGGGGTCCTCACATCCATCTGTTGAGTAGGAGCAGAGAGATGTGCAGGGCAGCGGGGTGAAACACGAGGGGTGGGTGGCTGTCAGGTCCCACGTCTTCAGCAGAGTGGGGGGACATGGCCTTATGTCGTCGTTTTCGGTCTGGGTGAAGTAGTTCATCGGGGTCTTGGATTCTATGGTCAGATAAACCTGGGGGTTAAGTTCACTTCTGCCGTTTACAAGCTCTGTGACTAGGGCAGGTGCCGAACCTCTGTTCAGAGAGGTGGTTTGATCTCTCTGTTGTTGCGTCACTTGTACAACGGGGCCTCCCAGGGCTGCGTGAAGATGACCTGCAGGCTGTCCTGTTCCGTCTTTGCTGAGTGTGCCTCTGAGACTGGAGACCAGGCCTGGCTCTCTCTGGGGCAGGCTGCTCTTCCCACCCGCCCCCCACCTTAGGCTTCTCCAGAACAGAAGTGGGGTACCGCCTCCTTGGTGGAGGGGGGCAGGGCCCAGAGACAGTGTCAGAGCGGGAAACACCCCCTCCTGGGAGCAGGGGAAGGCAGTGTAGCCTCTATCTGCTGCCCCCCCATCAATTCCAGATTCCTCTGTGGCCTCAGGGAGGGGGATGAAGAGGGCTGCCAGGGTGTCAGGGAGGCGGGAGCCTGCTCCCCATGCTGGGGGGACCCCGGGGGCACCTCCTTCCTTTGGGGCTGCACATGGACACGTGGATTTTGCTGCAAGCAGACAGCCTGCTCCTGAGGAGGAGGGGCGCGCCGGAGCCCACCCACCCACTGCGGCCCCAGGCAGACTGGCAGGCTGTCTCAGACCTGCAACACAGACCCATAGGTGTGCGGTAGCCCTGACTGCGGGCAGGGAAAGGAACTTAGACACCGTTCTCACTGGACAAGCTTAAAACACATTGTGGCTCATTTTTATTTTATCTCAGAAAAAAACAAAAACGAAATAATAGTCCCTTCAGAAGGCAAGGCAGTTAGAGAGGGCCTCTGCCCGGGCAGCTCCGAGCCGCCTAGACTCACCCACGCTGGCCGGCCCTGCCTGCCTCCCTGCACCCGCGCCCCGGCCCCCTCGGCTACAAGCCCCATCCTGGAAGGGGACGCCTGGGGCCAGGTTAGCAGCAGGACTGAAACGGAGCCAGCAGCCAGGGAGGGAAGGTAAAATAAAAAGGGTTTCCTCGGGCTTACGTTTTCTCCTGGAAAAAAAACCAGTCCAACGCCACCACCAAGCACAGCAGCTCTGAACCCTTGGAAAGCCTGGGGAGACGGGTGAGTGTGGCAGGGGGCCCTTTGGGGCCATCCCCAGTCTCAGGCCAGCCGGCCTGCTCTGCAGACGCACGGCGGCGCTTGGAGCTGCTTCCAGGGCTGGGGACCAGCCCTGGCCTGGTGCAGGGCCTCCCAGCGGACAGGGCCTCCCTCCGAGGACTCTAGACCCTTCCTGCTGGGCCTCATGCTGCTCCAGCCAGTGGGGGGCTCCCTCGTCCAGAGTGGGAACCGACCGCGAGAAACGGGGTCTCACACGTGCACTCTTCTCCCAGCGCGACCGTCCCCCCAAGCGGGAGGAGAGAGTCCCTTCCCTTCGGGAGGGGCGACTTGGCGGGTCTTCAGGACACTCCTGCTCCGCCCCGGGAGCTGCCAGGGCCCGGGGACCCTGGGCGCCGGGCCTGGAGCTGCACGTCCCGCTGGGAGCCATGGGTGACCCCCGCGCTGGGCAGCCCCAGGGCGGGGCCGTCGGGCCGGGTGGCGCTGCCGTTGGCCCAGACCCCGCTGGGGGGGTGGCCGTTGAGGCGGAGGCCCACGCGCTCAGGGTCATGAGCCGCCAGGGCGCGGGCGCCTGGGCCCCCGGCCTTGAAGGGCTCGCGGCGGCGCCGGCGCAGCACGTGGTTGCGCACGATCCTGCGGAAGGTGTGGCGGAACTCGCGGATGCGGTAGGCGTAGATGAAGGGGTTCACTACCGAGTTGCCGTGGGAGAGGACGATGGTCAGGTACATGAGCCAGGGCGGGGCATGGCCGCACGAAGGGCAGAAGAAGGTGAAGCAGTTGATGACGTGCAGGGGCAGCCAGCACAGGGCAAACAGCCCCACGATGATGGCCAGCGACTTGGCTGCGTGCACCTCCTTCTGCAGAGTGGACCGCGCCCGCTCCCCTGGCGGCGGCGGCTGGCTCTCGGTCTGCTTCAGCTGCCGCCGCGCCGCCAAGAAGATGCGCAGGTAGACGCCCAGCATGAGCAGCAGCGGCACCAGCACGCAGGCGAAGAAGTTGTAGTAGACCATGTAGTCCATGGGCACCACGTCCTCGAAGAGACAGGCCACCTGGCCCTCCCTGCAGACCTGGGAGCCGTTCCTGCCCTCCTGCGGACTGCAGTTGTTCCAGCCCAGCATGGGGGTCAGGCCGATGGCGAAGGACAGCACCCAGCAGACAGCGATGATTCCCTTGGCCCGCGTGCCCGTCACCAAGCCGTTGTACCTGGGGAGAGGGGACCGGGCGTCAGAGAGGAGCCTGGGCATCGGGTTGGGGGGGCCCTGGGCCCACACCCGCCCGCCCTCCGGCTCAGAGGTGGACCAGGCGCTTCCTGCCTCTGCCTCAGTGTCCTCTGATGACTGCAGTCCTTGGTTTGGTTTGGTTTGAAGGAACTAGTGTGACTTGGGAAGGTGGCAGGGGGGAGAAATTATGATGTCCATGTGGATCTTAGGCCCCGCTGGAACGGACTTCCCTGTAGCGTGGGAATGGCCAGGAGGGTGCTCGCTGGCGGGGTCAGCACCAGCCAGACCCAGCCTGTGGGCAGGTCACAGCCCCTGTGCTCCATGCTGTCCCTTTCCTAGCTGACCTGGGGTCCCCAGGAGCGCCCCCAGGGACAGACAGCACAGGTGGGAAGGGGAGGGTGGCGGCCCAGGCCGGAGGAGAGTCTCGTCGCCCTCCCAAATCCGCCCTCAGCCCTCTGGGGAGGGATGAGGTCAGGACGCCTTAACGTCTGTACAGCAGCCTCCACATTCAAGAGGGTGCAGTCGCTCAAGGCCCCAAGGCCCAGAGAGGAGAAGTGGTCTGGCCCAGATGGCTCCGTGGTCCGGAGGCCGCACTCGGGGAGGGGCCGGACCCGCTGGCCCAGAAGCTGCGCCGGTGAAGAGAGATGGCGGGGACTTCCCTAGCGGTCCCGTGGGTAAGACAGCAAGCTCCCGACACAGGGACCCTGAGTTCTCTCCCCGGTCAGGGAACCAGCTCCCATGTGCCACAAGAGACCTGGGGCAGCCAAATCAATCGGTTTAACAACAAGACGGCAGAGATTTTAAAGAGCAGGCAGTCAAAACACTCAGCTCCCAGACTGAGGAGGGTGGCCCCGGTGCTCCAAGGGACGACCTGCGCGGCCAGGTTTTGGTTCTGTAACACCTCTGCCAGTAAGCCTGACCCATCCGTTTAGAGTTCCGTCGAGTGTCTTCCCAGAGGAGTGTCAGGCTCAACAAATTCCACCCAAGCTGGGCTCCCAAGGCTGGGGGGCCCTTGGGTCCCACGCCCATCTCTGCCACAGGGCGTAACAGGTGTCAAGGAGAAACATGCTTCCCTTAATTCCGGGATTAGAAGTAGCCACAGAAACTAGCTCAAGGGGTAGGAGACACGGGGTGGGGCCTGCCGGTCACAAAGGTGCGCGACAGGCAGGCTGCTGAGTGTTACCAAGTGTGCAGGTGGCGCCCCCACCACACACGCCTGCCCAGCGCTGCAGGGTCTCGGGCTGGGAGCGGATTGTTCTGGGCAAGCTCGCCTGTGGGTTAGATTTTGTCAGCTGATTCAAACTAAGGGAAAGAGAAAATGTGGTAGCCCCTGACCTCTCATCTGAGCTTCGTTTTCTAGGTGGGGAAACGAAGACCTCAGGAGAGGCGTGGCCTTGCTGTGGACATTCCGGGAGTCCAGAGGCTACTCGGGCCAAGGGAAACTTGTCTGTCAGCTCTGAGCCCGAACAGCACCCGAGCAGGCCCCGCCCCCCAAGCTCTGGGGCCACCGTCAGCGGGCCTCGCCCCAGCCACAGAAAGTCTACACTGCCCTGTTTCCAGCCTCTGGAGCTTCAAATGTAAGGCCAGAGGCTGTTTATTTTCCATTTAATTCTTACGTAGCACTTGCTGTGTGCTAGACACTGTTCCCAGTACTCCACGAATGGTGATGTATGTAATCTCATTGAATAGGAAGCTATTTTAATGTTGACATTTTTCTGAAGAAAAGTGTACCCCTCTCTGGGTTCTAGCACTGGTCTGTCCCTGTTTAGCCATGTCCTGTCACTCTGAGCCTCAGTCTCCTCATCCGTAAAAGGGGACTAAACCCGGGGGCCGGAGCACTGTCCCCTGAGGGCAGTGGATCGCGGTTCGGAGTAAGGGAGCTGTTCACAGGGGGCATGGGCTGCCTCAGGCAGGGGGACCCTCCTGTCATTTGAGGCAACCAAGCAGAAGCAAACCTTCTCACCTGCAGCCCCAGTGTGGCGCTGCTGAGGAAGCGGAGGCTTACTAATATTCCCTGAGTAAATGAACCTGGGGGTGTGGGGTGGGGAGCCAGGGCCCAGCATGAAGGCTGCTGGGGACACAGCGTAAAAATCCCTCGCTGTCCAGCCGTCTCCATGTAGACGAGGAGACCCAGGAGGGGAGGCCTGCCGCCGCACGCTGTAGAGGAAGCCCCTCCTGGGGACAGGGGCAGGCACCTGGGGACAAGGGGCAGGTGCCACTTGTCTGTGGGCAGAGGACCTCAGAGGAGTCCCAGCCCTGCCTTCCCAGCTCCTCACCTGCTTGCTTCTTTTCCTTTTGATGTTTTAATACATGTAGTTCTTTATTTAAAGAGCGCCCAGACAGATTAATCTTGTTACTCAAAAGAAAGCCTCTCAGGTCAAGAGCGCTAAACCCAGGCTCCCAGGGGACCGGGTCAACATTTGGGCTGAAATGGAGAGCCACGGCTGGGCCAGCAGCCCCCGGGCTGTGTCTGTGACCGAGGTGGTCACGTCCTGCCCCTCGGGGCCTCAGCCTGCCTGCCTGCTGGGCCGGGGTGTGTCCAGGCCTTCCGGCGCTGTGCTGTCCTGGGGGCCCGGACATGTCACAGGGAGCTGGCACCAGGGGATGTGCCCAGGCCGTCCGGCACTCTGCTCTCCTGGGGGCCCAGACACGTCGCAGGGAGCTGGC
>ML663582.1:39569-76493 GCA_007570785.1 Antilocapra americana
GTCGCAGGGAGCTGGCACCAGGGGATGTGCCCAGGCCGTCTGGCGCTGTGCTGTCCTGGGGGCCCGGACGCATCGTAGGCAGCTGGCCCCTGGGGATGTGCCCAGGCCGTCTGGCACTGCACTGTCCTGGGGTCCCCCAGGTCTCCTGCTGGGTGCTTACCCAGTGACCAGTCATACCAGTCCCACCCAGTTCTTGGTGGGACCCAGCGCGCATCTGCCCTTTGGTCAGGAGAAAGCAGAGCTTTCCCCAGTTGTCCAAAGGAGCCTGTGGCCGGTGGCTGGAACACACCCTCCTTCCCAGGCGCCGGCGGGCCTGAGCCGGCCTCACAAGCCCCGTGGGCCCGTGCGGCTCTGTCCCTGCCCTGCCCGGGGCCGCCTGCAGGCTCCTTCCTTCCCTGGGGCGTCTGTCCAGGAGGGCCCCCTGTTACACCTGCCCCCAACACCAGTGCCCATCCCGGTGCGCCCGTGGCAGCCTTGGTGTCACAGCCTGCGGGGAGCCCTCTCTCTAAGGCCCACTTAGAAGTCAGGGCCCTTGGGTCTGACCTCTGGGGCAGTCCATCACCCAGGCCGGGGACTCTGCTGCCCCACGAGGAGGCTACTGCCCAGGGTCCGGAGAGAGCGGTCGCCGGGGGCTAACGAGAGAGGAGGGAGAGAGCCGTGGAGTTCTCCTGGGAGTCTGTCCACTGGGGACACAGAGAGGTCCCGTCCCCACCTCTGGGCAGGCCCTGCCTTCACTTGGCAGGGCCCGTGCACACGGGAGGAGCAGAGGTTTTTCTGAAGCTGCATTCCTTTTTCTTAAAAAGAGAAGCTAACGGTGCATGGAGCAGGGCTGGGGCTGGGGACCTACAGCATCGCCAGAGGCTGCCCTTCAGAACAGCCAAGCGGCCTCCTGGGCCGAGCAGCAAACGGGGCGGCTGGCTCCCAGCGGGAGGGGCAGGGCCAGGAGCTCCAGGTCCTGCCTGCCTCCGTCTCGTCCCCCTCACGCCCGGCCTGTTCCCAGCGCCCCAGCAGACACCATCACACGCCTTGTCCCCCCAGCCCTCGCTGCCCAGGGCCCTTGAGTCCCAGGGTCAGGGGGCACCTTTCCTTCGGAACAGCCTCTGGCATCCTCCTGAGCAACAGAAGGGTCACAGTCTCCGCCAGCCACGCCACTGGTTGGGGGTGAGAGGAGACTTGAGC
The DNA here is from genome assembly GCA_007570785.1 of Antilocapra americana. Classification (NCBI taxonomy): domain Eukaryota; kingdom Metazoa; phylum Chordata; class Mammalia; order Artiodactyla; family Antilocapridae; genus Antilocapra; species Antilocapra americana. The sequence continues at coordinate 40,749 of ML663582.1, forward strand.
TCACATCCTCTGGCAGCAGTGGCACCCTGCCCCAGAGGGACGAACATCACCACGACCCTCAGCCCGTGGCTGCCTGACCCGGGAGCCAGGCCGACTCCTCCAGAGCCCTGCCTCGTGGAGCTCAGAGGGCTGAGACCGGGGTGGAACTAGGCCCCACTCCTGAAAGTCGTGGGACCAGGGAGGGAGGCGGGGCTGGGGAGGGGTGGCCAGGTCCACAGCTCTGACCCTCTGGCAGCTTCAGAAAGGCCTGAATCCCCATCCACCCTCCTGCCATCCTCCCGCAGGGCCCCACCACTCCAGTCCACTCACTGGGCCCTCAAAACACCTTTGCGAGTGCCAAGGGCTAGAGACCCGGCCCCTGGGACAGATGAGAAACGGGCCCAGAGAGGGGCAGCTGACTTCCCACCATCACACGGCATGGGCCACCCACTTGCACCGGGGAGGGAGGGAAGCTGGGACTTGTGAGTTTCAGAGAACAGACAAGAAAAAGAAGCCACAGCATTTTCTGTTGCAATCAGCAGCCCTGATCGCCCTCAGACCCACTGTCCCTTGCTTGAATCAGGGCTACACCGGCCCTGGCCTGGAAGGGGATGTCAGTCAGACAAACCTCTGTGTCCTGGACCAGCCTGGACTCCAGCCCGCCCATTCAGGCTGGTCCTTGGTTAGGGCCAGGGTCTCCTTTCTTTCAGACGAGGGTCCTAGGCTCTCCTGGGACACAGCATCCCTGGAGCACCACGCAGGGCCCGGGTCCTCCTTTGCTTGAGCAGCAGGACACGGGCGTCTGCTGTCCCCCGAGACCCCGGGAGGCAGCAACGGCCGCCTGACCGGGTCCTGGGGGGCTGAGCCACCCTGTGAGCAGACTGCAGTCACAGGGCGGCAGGCGCACTCCTTCCCAGACCCAGGCCTGGCTGGGACACTTCTCAGCCTTGCTTTCCCACCCAGATGATGAGAGGAAATGACCTCTGAGCGTGCCCTCAGGTTCGACACTCAACATTTCCGCTTGCTCATCGAGCCTCTTCCCCGTCCGCTGTTCCATAAGTAGGCGCCACCTGTCAGCATTCACCACCCTCCCTTGGGTCTGCTGCCGTCAAGGCCAAGGGGCTAAGCTCCAGAACAGAGGGGCAGGGAGGCAGGGCCAAACCCCCCAGACTCCCTCGGTGGGGTGGGCTGGGGAGGGACACGCTCCCCAGGCGCTCCCCACGGGGTCCAAGGGTTGGAGGTGGTGGAGGTGGAGGCCGCATTTAAGTGAACTCAGCCTCGGGGAGAGTCTTTGTTTCCACAACACGCCTGAAGTCGTTTCACAAAAGTTTCACCAGGAAAACCCCAGAGCACACAGTGACTGAGAAGCGCAATTTGCATAGAGGTCCAGATGACTCACCACAGCATCTCGTCAAGGCACTTCCCCTCGGGGCCATGCTCCTACCCTGCAGACTTCAGGCTGGCCCGGAGGGGCTGGAAGAAAGCAGTTTCCAGCCGAGGCCCTGTGGTTTCCCGTGGGGCCTGCCCCACCCCAGCATCACGCTGCTGGAAGGGAGGCCCAGATGCAGCCACCCCCAGGCCTGGACACACGGGTCACCAAGAGCTACAGCACAGCAGCCTCTCCCAGGAAGCCCTGGGGGTGCCAGCCTGGCCCATGCCCACGGCGCTCAGCCAGCATGGCACAACAGCTGGCCGTGCCAAGCCCTGGGCAGCCCCACGGCCCCGTCCCCAGCTCGACACACTGACACCAGATCAAACCCTGACTCCCAGTGCACCCTGAGCCTGGGTTCACCCTGACCCTGGTTCACCGTGACCCCAGGTTCACCCTGACCCCCAAGTTCACCCTGATACCCGAGTTTACCCTGATCCTGGTTTACAGTGACCCCAAAGTTCACTCTGACCCTGGTTCACCCTGACCCCTGAGTTCACCTGACCCTCGGTTCACCCTGACCCCTGAGTTCACCCCGACCCTGATTCACACTGACTGTGGTTCACCGTGACCTCAGTTTACCCTGATCCCGGCTCACCCTGACCCTGGTTCACTGGGACTCCAGAGTTCACCCTGACCCCTGAGTTCACCCTGACCCCCCGAGTTCACTCTGACCTCAGTTTACCCTGACCCCGGCTCACCCTGACCCTAGTTCACCGTGACCCCCGAGTTCACCCTGATGCCAGCTCACCCTGACCCCCAGCACAGCCCCTCATGGGTGTAGCCCTGGCTGCGAGGCACCTGGCGGGGGGGGGGGGAGGACTCACCGGAGTGGGATTCGGATGGCGATGTAGCGGTCAATGGCGATGGCCAGGAGGCTGAAGATGGAGCTCTGCGTGAGCACCAGGACGAAGCAGGCGAAGAAGAGGCAGCTGTGGCAGGCAGCGCAGAAGCCGGTGCTGAGGGTGACCGCGAAGGGGATGGCGAGCACCCCCACGGCGATGTCGGCCGCCGCCAGGGATGCCACGAAGTAGTTGGTGACGTTCTGCAGGTTGCTATTGAGCCACACGGCCCAGCACACCAGCACGTTGCCCAGGATGGCCAGCACGGCGATGGCCAGCTCCACCGCGATGTACACCGAGAAGCCGTACATGGCGGGCGCGGCGGCCGGCGCGCGGGCTCAGCGAGGACGCGGGCCGGGCCAGCGCTCGGTCCATAGCTGCGGCACAGCCGGCCCCGTCCAGGCCCCGGGCCCCGCCGTCGGCCGGGGGGCTCCCCCAGCACTCCTCACCGCCCACGGCGCGTTTCCAGGAAGCAGGCGCGCTCCGGCAGCATCTCTCAGCTCTGCTTCAGGTCCCGAGACAGGTACCTGCCAAGGGAGAAGCCTCGTGAGGAGCGGGACCTCCGGCCACTGCTGGAGATACCCAGGCAGCCCCCTAGAACCCCCTAGGCACTGGCCCGAGGCCGACCCACCGTGCCCTGGCCCTCCCGGAAGGCGGGCGTCAGCCCAACTGTTCTTCTCCCAGAGGAGCCAAGCCCTCGCAGAGGTGAGTCGCTTGTGTGGCCCCCGGGCTCAGCTCGCTTCTCCAGCCTTCTGTGGCAGCCCTGCCACCCGCGCTCCCGGAAACGCCTGGGCCTGCCAGGACCACCTTCCTCGCTCAGCCGGCTGGCTCCATCCCTGAGAGCAGGGAGCTGCCCAGAGGCCCCGTGCTCCCACTGCAGGGCGCCCCACTGCGAGTTCAGCCCCGCGCAGGAGCTCGGAGGGGGCCCGCCCCCCAGCAGCAGCCCCCGCCCGCGGTGAGCGTCTGGGCGGGGCGCTCCTCAGCCCTGCCCGCTCCTCCCACGCCGCTCCTCCGCCCGCGGGCGTGCTCAGCCAGGACTCAGCGGGCTCGGGCGTCGCCTCGGTTTCCCCCTGACACAGTGGGGAGGCTGGACCCCAGTCGCCTCTTAGACTCTCACCCGTGATTCTACGAGCAGGAAATGAATGCGTGAAACAGCTCCCACCAGAGTCAAAATATCCTGGTGTCAAGAATCCACGACAGCAGTCTGCAGAAGCAGCTGGCCTCCCAGGGACCCCCCTGAGCTGGTGGAACGGTCCCCCTTCCCCCCGCCACTCAGGGGCCTCTCTCCACTGCCTCTGCTTCCCCGGCAGGGTCCCTCGTGCCAAGTCCACCCTCCTCCTGCCCGAGCTCCCCCGGGGTCCAGGTGCGCATGGGCAGTGGGGGCTATCAGCCCTGGGGACTGGAAGCCCGAAGGTGCCCTTCAGGCAGGCACGTGGGCTGGGGGCTGCCCCGCCCGTCTCTCCTCCAGGATGGGCAGCCCACCTTGGGAGAAGGCTGCTTGCAGCCCCTGGCTGCATTCAGAGGGCTGGTCCCCTCACCCTGTCCAGGAGGTTTGTGGCGTTGCGAAAGAGGACCCCCCAGCTCCCTTCTGACCGCCCCCCCCACCGGCCTCTAGCGGTTGCAGCTGGCAGTGGGCACCCCCGTGACACAGCAGCAGGGAGCGGGAAAGAGGAGGCGGAGACCCTGACAAACCAAGGGGTCCCTGCAGCCTGCAGGTTCTCCCAGGCTTATCAGCTGCCACGAACAAGTCTCACCGAGCCCCTGTTGAGCAGAGAGCACTTGGCGGCCAGCAGCTCACAGAGCCGGCCAGAGGCAGAGGTGGGTGGCCCACGCTTCCCGGTGCCATCCCACAACACGCGGTGTCCCCTGGTGCCTCTGGCCGGCAGCCCAGAGCAGCGATTCCCAGGAGCACCTGACCCCAGAAGCTCTGCGTCCAGGTCGCTTCTCCCCTCTGGGGAGCCTCTTGGGGACCTGTGTCCCCCCACCAGTGAGCCACCCAGCCTCCTACCAACCCCCTGCCATCCTTCTTGCCCTGCCTCAGCCCCCTCCTGGGGAAGCTGCATTGGCAGGCGCATGGCCCAGGCTGGAAGCCTGATTTGGGCCCGGCCTATCTCCCGGACTGAGGGCCCCAGGGCCAACTGACCCAGGCCAGTACCACATTTCTGGTGAGCTGAAGCTGGACTGTCTGGGCCCACTGTCCAGAGCCCCATTGATGGGGGGACATGGCCAGTACATGCCCCGGATGTTGGCTGACCCCGCGAGAGCCAGGATGCTCGGCATGAAAGGGCCTCGGGCCCGTAAGCCAAGACCTCCAGTGAGCGCCTCCTGGGACCTCTGATCTGCAAGGCGTCTCATCACCTTCTGCACCTGGGCGCCCAGGCCTCTAAACTGGAGCCGCCCTCCTGCCACCACCAGGAGCCAGTGCGCCCCTGCGCCCTGGGCGCCTGTCAGACCACCCGGGCGTCAGCCAGACCCAGCCCTCCAACGCCGAGTGGAGCATGCAAGGGGCACCGGGGCAGGCGGGCTGGAGGCGGCCAGAGCGTCCCAGCCGCCAGACCGCAAGTCAGCCTGGGCCCTTTGCCGGACTTTGCTGGGTATCGATGCTCCCATGATGGCCTGCTTCAAGCTACTCATGTGTCACTGACAGGACCGGGGAATCGATGCGCACAGCTCGGGAGAACCAGGCTCCAGCCCCCCGCTGACCACCCAGACCTGTGCACTCCCCAGGGCTACCCCCCTGGACTCCACCGCAGAGCCCAGGCTCAGGTGGCCTGCTTGGGAGCTCAGGAAAGGAGGGTGCAGGGGCCTGGGGGCCCCTGTGAACCTCGCTGGGGAAATGCCCATGGAAAACGGCAGCAAGGAGGCTTCCTGGGGCCTCTGGGCGCCTCCCCGCCGCCCCGCCTCCAGAGACGTCCCAGAGCCACAGGAAGGTCGGCGGCCTCGGGGGCCTGGGGCTGGGACCCGGATCTGGCAATTTCCTATCCCTCTCTGTTGGCCCTCGTTAATCCTTGAGTCATCTGTCGCTAGCCAGGAGGGGCAATTAAATATTAATGATGCAGTGTTTCCTCGTGATTGTCGCCAGCCAGGGACAGGGCAGAGGGCAGAAGCCATCCCCTGGCAGGCCAGAGCCATGCGCCGGGGAAGCAGCATGCTAAGCCCCGGGGGTGGGGGGCAGCCCCACAGGATCTCCCAGACTTGCTCCTGCCCGGCCACTCTGATTAAAAACTCTGTGTAATCAAAGGGCACACACTTCCTGGCCCCTTGTACGTCCCACCGGTGAGGCTTTCTGTACACATGCCCAGCTGGCAGCTGGACCCCCCAGAGCCTGCTGGACGGAGGTGCCTGGCAGCTAGCAGGCAGCTCCCTGCACACCTGCCCCGGAGTACCGTGAAGGGCGGGGTGCCACCAGGGCCTGTCGCAGCCAGGCTGGGCCTCTTCCGGGCTCCAGAACCCCAGCCTGAGACCCCCCACTAGCTTCTCAGCAAGTGCTTCCGAGAACTTGACCGTGTGCCCAGCGGCACCCCACCTGCCGGAGCCCAGGGAGCCCGGTGCCAGCCGCTGCCCATCCCGAGCCCACGGCCGGGGTCTTAAGGCACTGTTGTCCCGGGAGGCCGTCCCGAGAGCTGCCACCCACCCTAGTGTGTGGGTCACGCCCCACCTCCAAGACCTCAGCTCCTCTCAGCCTGCAAAGCACAGTTTCAAAGCACAGGAGGAAAACTAAGGGTAAGAAAGATAAGCAACCAGTGGCCAAAATACAGAGACCGATTCATTCCAGAAGAGACGAAGGCAATCCAGTAACTGAAAACGACAAACAGAGACACTCAAGGTCTTCAGAGAGAGAGAGGAAAGGCATCCGTACATCCATATGGAAGAACGAAACCCCCGGCAGCGCCGAAAAGGCGGGGCAAGCACGAAGCAGAAATGAGGACCGTGGCAGCGAACCCTAGAGGGTCTGAGAGGCGCCAGTGCGGCGCGCCAGGGGCACACGAGCTGGGAACCCCAGGGGCATGAGGGCGCGCTCAGAGCCTCACCCCGGCCTCACAGAGCAGGAGGTCGAGAGCCTGAGGGGACCTGGGCAACGCCGACCTGTCTCACGAGAGGGGGCTTGGTGGGCAGCAAACACCCCTCTCCAGCCGCAGGCCCCTCGCTGGCCTTTGGGGGGCCCCAAGTCTGGGCACGAGCCTCCCCCAAAGCCCCCTGGCCAGGCGTCTTGCGCCAGCAGGGCCCGGAGGAGCCAGGGGGGGCCTCCTCCCTCAGGCCCGGCATTTCTCCCTCCCCCAGGGCCCCCAGGGGTGCTCTCGGAGCCTGAGGGCAGGATGTGGGTGGGGCGGGGCCGAGGGCGCTGCCCCAAGGGGCCTCCTCACACCAGGCCTTGGGGCCACACACAGGGCCCTTCTCGCTTGGGGCCTCAGGTCCAGGCCAGATGCCGGACAGGCTGCAGGCCCAGTGCCCCAGCCTCAGAGGGCGACCCCTGACACTCCCTCCAAGGGGCCTCTCCTCACACAGGGCCCTGGGTGCCCACTCTTCCCGCCCATGCTCTCTGGGTCTCGGCTCCCAGGCCCCTCCCAGGTGAATCTCCTGTGCTTGAAGAGGGCAAGGTGGGGGAGTGTTTTCCAAATGGGGGCAGACCCTAGTGGGCCACCGTAGGGGCTGGCAGGGGATGGTCTGCTCAAGGGGCGGTGCCTGGGGCTCACGGGCGCATCCACACAGGGCATGGGGGGAGGCAGACCCACTTCTGGGCCCCGAGGCATGGAGAGGCACTGACGCAGCTCCGGGGGACCAGATGGGGCAGAGTGGCGGCTCCCTGACCCCTCAGTGGCCCGGTCCCCGCCTGCAGTTTGCAGAGGCTACTGAGGGGCCAGAGGTGAACCCTCCTGTGGGGATGGGCAGAACTGAGGGGCGTCTGGGCGTCTGCTGGACTGACGGGGACAGCAACTGAGGTCGGAGCTGCAGAGGGACGCTGCCCAGCAGCTTCTCACTCGGGCCTGGCCTGCAGGGGCGGGTGTGGGCCGGGCTCTCTGGAAGAGCGCTCCAGGGAGGCGCGTCAGGGAAGGCTCGAGGGGCCTGGGAAGCTGGAGCACCTTTCCCCTGACCCCCACCCCCTCTGCCCCTGGAGCGAGGGCAGCCCCCTCCACCCGGCCCCTCCTGCCCCTGTCAGGACCCTGTGGTTCCCAACGCCCGGGGGGCCCTCCCATGATTGTGGGAGCGGATGGGGGACCCCTGTCACTCCCCTCCCAGCCCTGCCCGGGAGGTGAGCGCTCTCCCGGGAGGGCTTCTCCCCGCATTGCAGCTCCGAGCTCCTCCGGCTCCCAGGGCAAACCCTCCTGTGGCCGCCCGCACTCCCCGGGCCCGCGGTCTCCTCGGGGTCGTTGGTCACACACACCACCCAGAAGGTCTTCTCAAGCCAGCCTTCAAGGCCTCGCCTGCCCTGCCGCCCTGGACTCTCACAGGTGCAGATTTCAGCAGACAGGCAGAGCTCGCAAGATGCCTGGCCAGGCAGCCCCAGCTCACAGAGGCAGGGGGCTCAGGAGTCAGGCAGGTTAGATGGAACAAGAGCTGCTGGCAGATTTCACGTCAGCGCTGTGAGCCCCAGGGCCTTGGCCCTGCACAGTGGATGCTGCCCAGGGCCCCCTGGGAGCCCCGCAGTTTGCAGGGTGGGATGACCTGGAGCCCAGCGCCTGCTGCCCCCAACCGCTAGTCCCCCTGGCCCTCTGCTGACAGCGGTCTCCTGTGATGGCCCCCCAGCCCTGCAAGGCATTTAACAGCCTCTCTCTGGGGTTTCCCAGCTCAAGCACAGGCCCCAGCCTGTCCGAACACCAAGCCCCGAGCACACCGTCGCACGTGTCACAGAATGAGAAGGCAGATCGGCTGGGCAGGAAGCCCAGTGAGTGGATCCAGACCAGAACGTTTTGATGTTCGGCCTCGCAATCCCAGCTGCCCCTGAGGCCGCCATGGCCCTCACAAGCTGTGGACTCCTAGGACCGGAGGGTGGCTGGGGACCTGCACGTCCCAGACCCACGTGAGAAAGGAAACCCGCAAGGCCACACAGACTCACCTGCCAGGCTTGTCTCCTGCCAGCCGTGTATGGGCAGTCCTCTGCCTTCCCGAAGCAGTGAAGAGGGAGGCCAGGTCAGCCCAGAATGCGGTCTGCTCTAAGGGGATGGGCCAGTGGCTCAAGAGACATCGGAGACCTGGGAGAGCCCAGGGACCTCCAGAGGACCCGGGCAGAGCGAGGAGGTGTGGACATACTGGGATGGCGCCCATCCCGGGGGCAGAGCCTTTCCAGCCCATCCCAGGAGGAGGAGCCCCCGACACCACGCCACCTGCCCGGCCCGCTGTGCGCCCAAGAACTGTCCATCGCGGCCCCTGGGTCGGACACCTGGGGGCAGCCCTGCTGGGCTTGGCGATGACATGAAGGACCTAATGGAGGGTGCAAAGGCTGAGGGGAGGGCAGTCTGGGCTCCCGGCGGGAAAGGGGCACAGGTCCTGCGGGTGGGAGCAGGCTCAGGGGCCGCCTGAAATGGGGAAGGGGACCCGGCTCAGCTGGGCAGCCCCGCCGTCCCCGGGGGTCAGCTGCAGTCCAGAGACAAGAGGGTGGGGACACGCCCTCCCGCCCCCAGCTTGTCTCCTCTCCCTCGCGGAGCCCTGGGCCCCCGCCTTCCTCCCACTGTACAGTCGGAGAAATTGAAGTCTACCGCGCGGTGGCCGCGCCCCAGCGCAGACATCTCCGCTCGCTGGCCCTGGGCACCCGAAGCCGAGCCCCTCGAGGGTCGCCACCGTTACTGCCAGTCCCGCCTCGGCTCTGGGCGGCCCCGGGGGGCCGCCAGGACGGTCCCCACCCCGGCCTTCCCGGGGGCGGGCCCCCGAGGCCGGTTCCCGCCACCAGCGCCCACCGGACGCGCCCGCGCTCGGCCGGCGCTCAGCTCCGTCCCTCGCCGCGCCCCAGGCGCTCGGACGCCGCCGTCCGCTCACCCGGCCTCCCAGGGACGCCGGGACGCTCGGGCGCTCCGCCGGTGGAAGTCTCTGCCCGCGGGGGCCGCCCACCCAGCCCCGGCCGGCCTCTGCGCCCCCAGAGGGTTCGGCGAGGGCCCGGGGCCCCGAGCGCACCGGCGCCGCCCCCGCCCCAGGCGCCGGGGTCGCGCGCTCTCGCCCCTCGCCCTCGCCGCCTGCCCCGCGCGCCTTCCGGTCCAGTCCGGGGCGGCCCGGAGAGGTCCGCGCAGCGCCCCCCGACCGGCCTGGGGGACCGGCGGCGCGCCAGAGACCCCCCGGGCCCGCCGTTCCCGCCGCCGGCGGGGCGCGGACCCCAGCCCTCGAACCAGCTGTCGGAGCGGCGGGAAGAGACGCAGCGGCCGAGCGCCTGAAGGAGGGGGCCCTCGCCGCCCGCGCTCCCGGCCCGATGACCCTGGCCACCCGCCTGCGACCCCAGACCCGGGGACCCCACTGACCTGCGGCTCGAGCGCCGGCGCCCGCCGTCTCGGCGTCGCTGGGGCTCCGGCTCCGCCCGCGGGCGCCCCCCGCCGGCGGCTTCCAGACCCTCGCGGCCCGCGCCCCGCCCCGCCCCGCCGCCCGCCCCGCCGCGCGCGGAGCCGGGGAGCCTGGTGCCGCGGCTCGCGCCCCCAGCGCGCCCTCCACGCTCCCGGCCCCCGCGTCCGCTCGGGCCACTCGCCCCGTCCCCTCCGACGAGTCTCTCGGCCTGGGGCGCCCCTCGCTCCCATCCTCCGCGAGGCCCCCGGGCGCGCCAGCCCCCGTGTCACCGTGTAGCCAACGGGAAGTGCCCTGTGCCTGGTGCCCCTCGGTCCTTTCCACGGCGCCCGTTGCGGAAGGAGAAAGCTCAGCCTCAAACCAGAGTCCTCGGGGCTGGTCCCCAGCCTTGCCGGTCCTCCCTGAGTCCTGCCGGCCGTGCGCTGGTCCGAGATTGGCCTCTAAGAAGCCTCCCCCATTCCAGTGACCCCTCGGAGCCCTCCCCAGGTCGGGTCCTTCCCCCTCCCCAACTTCTCTGAGCAAAAGGAGGAGGAGTCACCTTCTGCTCCTCGACCCCCTGGAATCTCAGGCTCTTTGCCCTGGGATCCTCCCTCTGCCCTCCTCAGGGATCCAGGGTTGTGTCAAGGGTTCTGTCGATTCCAAATGGGAACGCCCCACGTCCATCCGTCTCCAGCTCAGCCACTCAAGGGGACCCTCCCACCATTACTCTGGACAGACACGGGGCCACCCCAGTTCTGAGCACAGCAGGACAAGCCGCTCTGAGGCCGGGTGTTGCTGCCAAGGGTTCGCAGAAACCCCGGGGTGGGGGCGCTGTTTGCTGGTTCCCGGGGGTGGAGGCTGCGGGAGTGGGCAGCTGTCTCTGCAGCAAGCCCGCAGGCTGGAGGGAAGGGCGGGAGGGGAGACTCCCCAGTTTTCTCCCAGCCCCATTCAGCCAGCGGGGACCCCCGCTCCCTGTCTCCGCTGATGTCCAGTGGCCCCCATCCCCAGGCACAGGGAGGCACAGGAGCAGGGCTGGGGGAGCCAGGATGGAACCCTGAGACCTCAAAGAGGCGCAGGAGCGCATCCCCGTGCCTCTCCGACTCCTGGTCCCAGCTGGCTCTGCCATCTCCCCGCTCCCCCGTGCTCACCTCCATGGTGGGGGAATTGGGACCCTGGTGCTGTGGCTTCCCCACTGGCTTTAGGGGGCCCCTTGCCTCACCTATAGAGTAGGGCTGTTGTCTTTCTGGCCTGCCACCCCCAGAGCTGTGCCAGTCAGACCACGAAGGACCGCCCTCCAGGCCCTCGGCTTCCCTCCCTGGCTCCTAAGCCCTCGGGTGGGACAAATTGCTGCAGCGGGGACAAAATTCTTCCCAATGGCCTTCCTGCCCAGACCTCCGCAGGTGAGGCCTGGCCCCAGCGAGCTGAAGCTCCTCCTGTGTGGGTGCTAATTTGTTCTCAGTTTATTAGTTTGTTGTCTTTTTTCGATTTCACATATATGTAATATACAGTATTTGTCTTTCTGTTTTATTTCACTAGCATAATGCCCCCAAGTTCATCTATGTTGCTTTCGATGGCAGAATTTCATTCTTTTTTACCAGCCAGGCCTTGAGTAGCTGTGCCCTCGAGACGGGGGCGGTCAGCTGGGCCCACGGGACTCCAGCCCTAGAGCCAGCTCCCCAGGCGCTGGAGCCCAGCTGATGTGCAAATAGGCGGAGGGGGAGTCCGCGCCAGTGGTCCTGCGTCATTTGCCACGAGCCTCTGCCCAGAGCGGACGACAGGAAGCAGGCATGGAGAGGGGCTCTTCAGCAGGTCTTGCGTCCCCCGTGGCGATCCTCTGCTGCCCGCCACCCGTGGGCCCTCAGCCTCGAGTGCGTTCCTCAGGGGCCAGGCCGGGGGAGCCCCACGAGCCCACGCCGCACCAAGGTGACGGGGGCGGGGTGCCTGGCAGGCCCCTCATGGGCTGTGGCGTTCCTGCCCAGCCCTGCGCCAGCCTATGGAAGCTGCAGGCACCCACCCTTCCTTCCGTCCGGGCTGAGCTGCTCAGGCCAGGCGGGGGCCAGCTGGGCTCCCCCCAGCCCACTCCCACGGGCTCTGTGCTCCTGCCCAGGATGCACCTGCGTGGCGTGGCCTCCAGCCGGGGCAGCTTTGGGGCCGCACCAGGAGTGGAGGGCAAGACGCGAGTGAAGCACCCCAGGGGTGCTATGGGCAGGGTCCTGGGAGCTGCCAAGCCACCCCGAGTGCTGGCCAAGGCCTCATCTGTGAGGGGGAGCACCGCACTCTTCCCGGGGCCCTGGAGCTGCAGAGGTGGGCGCCTCGTGGGGCTGCAGCTCAGACTCCGAGGCCCTGGAGAGCGGGGCCCTGGCCAGGCCCCAGGTGAGCCCTCTAGGAACTCTGTGCCTCTGGGCAGATGTGGGCACGGCCCTGTGGGCGGGGAACCCGAGGCCCAGGTGGAGCGGGGCCTTCTCTGGAACGACATATCAAAGCCACCTCCCCACCAGGAGCTCCCCACTGCGCTTCATTGGGCGGGGCAGGCTCCACGGGGGCCCCTTCCTGGGCTTAGCTTGCTGCAGAGGCAGGTCCCTCCCAGATGGAGGTAGACCTGGGGGTGACTGGCTGTCCCCGCGTCCTGCCTGATGGGTACTGGTGACCTGCGGCCCCAGGTCCCTCCCCAACCCTTCTGGTCTGCCACCTAAGGCTCCAGACCTCACGTTGTCTCCCCCCTTGGAACCCCAACGATCCCGGACACACGACACAGATGCTGCCATCTGGGGGCCCCAGTGCCCTGGGCCTGGCACAGGCTGCAGGCAGAGCCCTCCACAGCCCCCCAGTTCCTGGCCCTTCCTCCACACCCCAAGCCCTCCCAGCCGAGGGGCAGGTCTGGGGCCCCGTCCTGGTGCCATCATCGCTTACCCAGCGACCTGAGCCCCGGTGACTATTTGCTCACCCCCCTCGCCCTCGAGGAACCTGGGGCCTGCAGGCCTGGAGCCCCACCCAGGACGCCCCCCAGCCCCCAGCTCCATTGAGGAGGCCAGGATGGCAGCAGGAGGGGTGTCTGCTCCCGCTGTCCGGGTCCCAGGTGGGCCTCCCCTCCCACAGGCAGCGCCTCCGGCCGCTGAGGGACGGCCTCGGGCAGGGCAGCAGCAGAGGGGGCTCCCGGGACGAGGCCCTGACCCAGGGAGGGGTCGCGGGCCCAGGAGGGGTGCCCACATTGCCCCGCACCAGCAGGACCATGCCTTGCTGGAGGCCAGCGCTTCTACACGAGGAAAAAAGGCGGCTGCTTGGGTGCTGTGACGGGCGGAGCTGGTTTTATTTCTTTGTAATTTTATATATTCTCAAGATAATCTCCAAGAAGACACACTTCTAAAAACATCAGTGAACCTCAAGGTGCCCGCCCCCAGGGGAGTGGCGTCTGGCCACAGCGGGGTGCAGCACCTCCTCGCCCACGGGCTCCAGGTCACGTGTCCCCCAGCCACAGCCAGAAGCTGGAAGCAGTGAGGGTCCTACTCACGGCGACCCAGAAAAGCCCAAGCCACGGTGTCACCACACTTTTACTTTGTTCAAGAGTATTTAATAGAACAGAACTTGGAGCATTGTCAGTCAGCAGAAGCCTGTGCTTGGCGGAAGGAAGCAGGCGGCCCCCAGCACACTGGGCCCGCATTGCGTCCGGGACCCAGGCCGTCCCGATTGGCCCTCACAGCCGGTGGTCCCCAGGGGCCTCCTGCAGGCTCCTCAAGGGACCGCCACACCGACCGAGGGCCTGGCCACACGGCCTGTCGTCGGAGGCAGCAGGGCCCCGGGGAGACCCCTTTGCAGCCCCACCACCAGCCCTGGGCTGAAGCCGGGCCCTCCCCCAGGGGACGCCGGGCCCCCACCCCAAGCCCCACAGCAGGCGCCACCACGGACAGCGTGCGGCCCGCAGACCCAGGGAGGTCTCCGCTGGGCAGAAAAGCGGCCCCCGCTGAATAAACAGACACGATCGCGGCCACAGCTCGGGCATGTGGGCTGCTGTGAGCTCCGCTGAGAGGAGCTAAGTGGAGAGACGTGGAGAGCGGTCCTTCTCCCCGACGGCCACTGGGCAGGCACAGCAGCGCCCGCAGAGCAGATGTGAAGGCAGGGCAGCCAGCAGGCATCCACGGGGGTCCCCCGGGCTCCGGGCCCCGAGCCCCCAGGGTGCGGGCCACCCTTCCACCTGCCAGTCTGGGTTCTGGACGTGGGTCGCCCCAGAGGCTCCCAGGGCCCAGGACGGACCGAGGCTGGTCACCGGGACGCGGTCCGGCCTGCAGAGCTAAGGCACTTTTGTCCACCCCGCCGGAGGGCAGTCACGTCTGAGCGCTGCAGGCATGGAGGCCGCAGTGCCTGGGCCTTGGCTCGCTCAGCTTCTCCTCCTGTTCCTGGTGACGCCGTCCTGGCTCTCCCCGCCTCACATCCAGAGGCTGTTTTATCGCTACGCTTACTAACATGATTTAACTTTGGTACTGAGAGACAGGAGCTCTTCTCCCGATACTGCTCAGAAGAAAAGCACTTTTTAACTCAAGAACTGCTTGTGAAGGACTCCCGTCAGGACCCCGAAGCCGGCACCGGGTTTCCAGGCCCCTGGAGCTGGAGGGCAGCTGGCGAGTCTGCGCAGGAGCCGGGGGGGCGGGGGGGGCAACGGGGGCCCGGCCCCCGGTTCGGGGGGGGGCAGCCGAGGTGCTTCCTGGAGCTGTGGGCGCAGGAAGCCCCGTCCCCAGGCTGGCTGAGCACGAGCCTCCCGCCACGGCTCTGACCCGGGAGGGTGAGCGGGTCAGGTCGCAGGCCGAGTCCCAGCTGGGGCAGGCGGCTGGGGGTGCAGGAAGCCGGCCGGGCACAGAGCGGCGGGCGCTGGGCCCCAGGGAGACGCCGCGGGCACTCAGGTCTCAAAGTACTTGTAGATGGCGGTCACGTAGAGCATCACGCTCTGCCAGTCGGGCCTCTCGGTCCGCACCATCTCGTTGATGTCCTGACGGGAAGGAAGCAGCCATCAGAGCCTGGGCACCTCTGACCGGCCCGTGGGCTCCAGGCCCCGCCCGCCTGTCACAGCTCAGAGGGCAGGGTGCGGCTCCTCCCGACTGGGTGTCCAGGGCCAACGGGGCTCATGCCCACGCATGTGTGGCCCCCGCAGGCCCGCCTGCACAGCCCCCAGCCATGACCCCAATGGCCGATGCTGCAGGGAGTGCGCAGGGACCTGGGCTCTGAGCCGGGCCCAGGAGGCCCCCGCCGGAGAGCAGGGCGCAGGGCAGGCGAACGTGGGGCCAGCAGGCGGGGAGAGGGGGCCCACGTGCGCTCAGTGGGAGAGGCTCAACAGGGAGCTCTCAGGGTGGGAGGTGCCTGCTTCTTGGACATCAGAACTTTACACATGGCGTGAACCTCCCAGGTAAGGGAACATCGCGTAACTATAACTTCTGTCTCTATGTTTACAACTGAATAGGAACCCCTCAAAACCACGTGCTTCTGTGAGCTCGCAAGACACATTTATGGAGCTCTGCGGGAACTCCCCTGCAGGGTGAAGACCCGGTCAAAGCTATTGGCTGCTACAAGGCAGGTGACAGGTAGCCTTGGGCTGGGAGGTAGCTCTGGGGGCTCCTGACCTGGCCCCGTAGGGTCCCTCACTCTGCCGACACCCTAAGCTGTGTCTCTGGGTGTAGGGGTGCTGGCTTTGTACTTGGATACAGCATTCTCCCTGGAAGTCAGACTTGCCGACGAGGCAGGAGCCCCCGCAGAAACAGTCTGTCCTGAGTGCGGCAGCACCCCCCCCGACCCCCACCCCTGATGGCGCCCCAGGGCACCCTGTGCTCTGGGCCCCGCCCTCCACTGACCACCCCCAACCCAGGGCAGTCTGCGGATGCTCAGAGTAAGGCCCGGCTGCTCCCCCCAGGGGCGTCCCCACAGCTGGCGCAGGGCCCCTGAGGGTCTCTGCCCCCCCCTCCCACCGGCAGCCACCCCTCAGGGCGAGGGCTCACCAGTGTGGACTTGATGCCAACGCTCTCGGCCGCCTGGAAGGCCAGCGTGAAGTTCCTCCGCTGGAAGAGAAGGCGCAGGACGGGTGTGTGAGCCACCGGGGAGCACCCCAGCCACTCACGCCGGCCTGCCAGGCTGACTGCCACCGACGGGCCCCCACCCGCCGACCAGCTGTGCAGGGACCCATCAGCAGGGGTCAGCCCTGGGCTGCCTGGACACCCCCAAAGCTGACAAGAGACACCTGTGACAGCTGTCCCCCTGTGGGGGTCTTCAAAAGAGGGCTCTGAGGGGTCCTGAGGTGGGGCCCTGGGGGCAGTAGAAGGCTTGGGCTACACTGAGCCTGTCCTTTTTCTGGGGAATGGTCTTGATCCCTGCCTCCTGTACAATGTCACAAATCTCTATCCATAGTTCTTCAGGCACTCAATCCGGTCTAATCCCTTTCCACAGGACTGGAAAAGGTCAGTTTTCACTCTAATCCCAAAGAAAGGCAATGCCAAAGAATGCTCAAACTACCACACAATTGCACTCATCTCACATGCTAGCAAAGTAGTGCTCGAAATTCTGAAAGCCAGGCTTCAACAGTAGGTGAACCGTGAACCTCCAGATGTTCAAGCTGGTTTTAGAAAAGGCAGAGGAACCAGAGATCAAATTGCCAACATCCACTGGATCATCAAAAAAGCAAGAGAGTTCCAGAAAAACATCAACTTCTGCTTTATTGAGTATGCCAAAACCTTTGATTGTGTGGATCACAACAAACTGTGGAAAATTCTTAAAAAGATGGGAATACCAGACCACCTGACCTGCCTCCTGAGAAACCTGTATGTAGGTCAGGAAGCAACAGTTAGAACTGGACATGGAACAACAGACTGGTTCCAAATAGGAAAAGGAGTACGTCAAGACTGTATATTGTCACCCTGCTTATTTAACTTATATGCAGAGTACATCGTGAGAAATGCTGGGCTGGATGAATCACAAGCTGGAATCAAGACTTCCAGGAGAAACAGCAATAACCTCAGATATGCAGATGATGCCACCCTTATGGCAGAGAGTGAAGAGGAACTAAAGAGCCTCTTGTTGAAAGAGGAGAGGGAAAAAGTTGGCTTAAAGTCAACATTCAGAAAACTAACATCACGGCATTCAGTCCCATCACTTCATGGCAAATAGATGGGGAAACAGTGCAAACAGTGACAGACTATTTTGGGGGGCTCCAAAATTACAGCAGACAGTGATTGCAGCCATGAAATTAAAAGACGCTTACTCCTTGGAAGGAAAGTTGTGACCAGCCTAGACAACTGATTAAAAAGCAGAGACATTACTTTGCCAACAAAGGTCCATCTAGTCAAGGCTATGGTTTTTCCAGTGGTCGTGTATGGATGTGAGAGTTGGACTATAAAGAAAGCTGAGTGCCAAGAACTGATGCTTTTGAACTGTGGTGTTGGAGAAGACTCTTGAGAGTCCCTTGGACTGCAAGGAGATCCAACCAGTCCATCCTAAAGGAGATCAGTCCTGGGTGTTCATTGGAAGGACTGATGTTGAAGCTAAGACTCCAATACTTTGGCCACCTGATGCGAAGAGCTGACTCATTGGAAAAGACCCTGATGCTGGAAAAGACTGAGGGCAGGAGGAGAAGGGGACAACAGAGGATGAGATGCTTGAATGGAATCACCGACTCGATGGACATGGGTTTGGATGGACTCCGGGAGTTGGTGATGGACAGGGAGGCCTGGCGTGCTGCAGTCAATGGGGGTGCAGAGAGTCGGACACGACTGAGCGACTGAACTGAACTGAGCCGGTCCTGGCCTGATGGGAAAGCGCCTGGCCTGGCGTGGGTGGCACTACCCAGACCACTAGCCTCGCCAAGCCCTGAGCCTGTGTCATCAGCCCAGGGGTGAGGCGGCAGCCCGCCTCTCACACCCCCAGAAGGGCCCTCCCGCCTCGTCCACGTGCCCACACCTTGTCCTGGCTGTCGAGCTCCTGGTAGGGGATGTGCGCAGGGAGGTAGGTGTGCAGGAGGGCGCAGAAGGCCAGCCCGTCGTTCCAGCTGCTGCTGAAGTTGGTGACGTCGATGTTCTGCGGGAAAAGAGAGAGAGCACATGGGTGATGCCCCCAGGCTTCTCAGGTCACGGTGGAGGGGTGCAGGCCCTCAGGGCCAGGCAGGCCGAGCCTCTGCAGAGAGCCCGACGGGCTGTGGCCAGGGGCCGGGGCCCAGGGCCAGCTGGTGTCAGCGGTCGTGGGGGCAGCATCTGTGTCAGGAAGAGCAGGGTCCAGCCTCTCCCGGACCCCACGACTCACAGGACAGCCCTATCTCACACCGCGGCCGGTGGCCGCCCTCTGCACTGAGGACACCCAGAGCCAGTGACGTGGTGGCAGGCTCCCGCGGCGCGTGTCTGAGAGTCAGCTTGGCTCTGACAAGTACCCAGCTCCACGTCCAGGTGGCACCATTCCCAATCACAGACGCAACGCGTTCCTCAGAGTGCTTTATTATATGACAGAGCAGTTCAGCTAGAAAGTAGCCTTCACATTTGCAAGAATCCTTCTGAAGCAGAAACTCCACGACTACATGTGGAAACGCACTCACTTCATGAAAACGCCACAGGTCCTGATGTCTCGGGGCCACCGGGGGCACCACACCCCACTCCTGAGCAGTACTCACAGAGCTGTGCCACGTGTCTGCTGGGAGCTCCCCCAAGACTGCCCACTGACCCTCGTACAGACGGTGAGCTCCTGACCCCACACGGGGCCCAGGGACCAGAGCAGGGCTCCTGACAAGAGCCGCAGGGGAGTGGACACAAGCTCTGTCACCAAAAGGAGCCGCTGGGCCCTGAGCGCAGGCACTGGGGTGACGAGCCGGAGGTCACTCCCCAGTGGCTGCCAACCCAGCCTGGAGGCCTTGTTCTCAAACCATGCTGACGGAACTGACTGGGCCAAGGCGCCACAGGGGCACAGACCCGCCGAGAGCCCCGGGCGAGTGCGGCAGCGTGCGGTGGGCCTGCCGCGGCCCCTTAGGGCCAGCCCCCAAGCCGAGGCCCGGGAGCCCCACGTCACCGGTCCACACACAGTGCCACGCCACAGTCCCGACGGGCCAGCCACCCTCACGGCCTCTGCTCTACAACGCCCGTGGTTACCCCCACGGCCAGCCTGTCTGTGACCTCCTGGGAATCTCAGGACGCAGCCAGTGGGAGAAGCGCAGACGGGAAGGGAGGCCACCTGTCCACGACCACGGGGGGCCAGGGCCCCCATGGCAGGGTGCCCGTGTCCACACACACTGGAGCGCACTCCTCACGGAGGCCAGGGTCACAGGACCCCTGTGGGACCCTGCCGCCCAGTCTAGGGGCACAGTGCCCCGACTGGTAGCCAGGACACAGGTGGCCCGTGGGCAGCAAGGACGGGGCGCCTGACGACGTGCCCAGCTCCGCGTGGGCCGAGGCTGTGCCCCCGGAAGCTCACACAGGCCTGGAGGAAGCACGCCCCCACTTCCTGCCCAGCGACCGGCCGACCTAGAGCCGCCTACGTGCCTGACTCGCAGCTTCCTCCAGGGCCGGCCGGGGATGCAGTCAGGCAGGACCCGGGTACAAGGCCTGCCAGAGCCTTCAAAGCCCATGGCGACACCAGGTCCCAGGGCACCGACCGCCAACTTCCAAATAGAAACGACCGGAGCCCAGACCCCCACTGAGGCCCCTGCAAGCCAGGAGGCTGACCAGCAACCCGGGGGAGGCAGCCAGGCCCTGAGATGGGGCAGGGCAGCCACACCTCTGCTCCTCTCACCTTCTGCCTCTTCACGTTTGGGGCGGAAAAGTCACACTATGTGAACTGACAGACCTGCCTTGAAGGGACCCACGGACAGGACAAACCAGGGGCCCAAGGGACTGGGTGTGAGAACAGGGAGGGTGGCAGACAGGGACCGCCGAGGGGGCAGGGACAGACGCCACCTGCACCACTGTCTGACCGGGATTCCTCTTAGGAAGCGGCTCATCCAGGGCCCCGGGCTCCCCGCTCACCCTGCAGCCCGGCCCCCCACCTGCCTCTCTCTGAGCAGCTGTGGGCACGAGGGCCTCCTCCCGGTGGGTCCTGACCCCCCACTGCAGCCCTGCAGCCCTGCGGCCGGCCGACCCCCCACCCAGAGCCAAAGCCACACCTTGTGAGGGGAACTCCTGTGGCCGGAGGACTTCCTCCAGCTCAGGACTCCGCCCTCCGAGGAGGGAACTCTCCTAAGACAGACATGCACCGGAGTCACAAATGAAGAGCGACTGCGGATCCGGCGGGTCCCTCTCTGCGGGGCTCTCCTGCTGCGCCAGGCAAGTCTAAGCCTGGGCAAAGGCGAGGGGTTACTGGGAGAGCCGGAGAGAAAGCTCACAAAGCCCTGAGCACAGACTCACAGGGTGCGCTGACCCACCCCCAGGAAGTGTCGCCGGGCCCCGCGGGCAGCTGGCCTGCCTGTGCCCAGACCCCGCTGCCTGTCTCAGCTCCCGCAGACTCACCTGTGGTGCCGCCCCGCCTGGGGCCCTCCTGACCTCAGACCAGCCTGTGCCCCTGCAGTGGGGGGTCCTGCCTCCGTGACCTCCTGCTGGGGGGTGGGGGGGGTCTGAGTGCCAAGAAGCCACACGAATAGTATCTCATAGAACATCTTAACGTGTTCTCACTTGTCTGACTTTTAATTAAGGGCCACGAAACGCACCCCCAAATACCACACAGTGGTGGCTCAGACAGTACAGGAGACACAGGTTTGATCCCTGGGTCAGGAAGACCCCCAGAGGCGGGCATGGCAACCCACTCCAGTATCTGGGGATTGCAGAGAGCTGGACACATCTGAGGGACTGACGCTTTCATATTTAATGCAATAAGGCAAAGGCGCTGAGCCCATGGCTCGCCTCTGCAGCACACACCTTCCTCCACCGGCTCAGCCATCACGGCGGGGTCTCCACGACCCACCACACTGCCTGGCGTTGGGAGGCAGGACAGAGCCACACACAAGCCCCTGCCCAGCGGCCTACAGGCCTCAGCCTGGGCCGGGGGGCAGCATTTGGGGGCTTTAGAGCTTGGGTGCGGACAGTGGGAGAGACAGGGCTCAAAGAGGGAGAACCGGCAGGAGGCGGTTTCTGTGGCTCCCGAGGGACCCCCAAGTGATGGTCAGCAGAGGCCCCGGTGCCCTGGAGAAGCAGGCAGTGGCCCGTGGTGCCGGGTGCACGTCTGCCTGGGACCTTGGCCAGGCTCTGCTCTGGGTCAGGGGAGGGAGGGAGGCTTGCTCGTCACGACCTCCACGTCGGGACTCGCATGTGAAGCGGAGGGAGGACGGAAGGAGACGCAGGCGGGGGGTGCTGGCCCGAGGACAGGGCAGCCTCCTGTGCCCTGCAGGGCCGGGGCGGCAAGGACCCTGGCCCCTCACTGAGCCTCAGCACACCCGGCCAGGCCTTTTCAGGTGCCACTGCCTGCCCTCTCCCGGGGAGCTGGCTGGCTGGTCAGGCACAGTTCTCCAAGGTCGCTGGGGCCCCAGCGTGGGGCTTGGAGGCAGGCCCATTGCCCCAAAGACCTAAGTGGCTACAAGCATCAGGGGCAGGACCCCACAGCACGAGGGCCAGTTGGCCAACCAGACCCCACTCAGGACGCTGCCTGCCGGGGAGCCGGGCCAGGATCAAGCGCTGGACAGACGGCCACCAAGGAGCCCGTCTGAGAAGAGGGCTCCCGGGACAGGCGGCCAGAGCGGCTCCATCCAGTGCCCGTGCTCCACGCCGGCCCACCCCCTGCCTGGACGGATGGATGGACGGACGGACTCAATGCCACAGCTCAGGGGCTTCTGCCCAACACCTGAGCCGGAGGCAGATCCAGCCGATTCACCCCGGAACAGCTCCCCAAACCTAAACACAGATGCTCCACCAGACACGCTGTCACAGTTCCTTCCAAACTGACACTGAAAGGGAAAAAATGCAACGTGCGAACTTTATTTGGATCCTAATTCAAGCAAATCAACTGTAAAGCTGAGCAGGATTCAACTGGGAATGTGCGCGTAGGCGCCCAGTCATGTCCAACTCTTGTAGCCCACCCGGCCCCTCTGTCCATGGGACTCTCCAGGACAAATACTGGAGTGGGTTGCCACACCCTCCTCCAGGGGATCTTCCCGACCCAGGGACGGAATCCGGGTCTTCCACATCGTGGGCAGATCCTTTACCACCTGAGCCACCAGGGATGTTAGATGGAGTCCTGGGGGTGGGGGCAACGGGGACACTGGGCCTGGGGTGTGTCCCCGAGGGTCATTTTACTGTTTCCACTGCTTTAGCGTGTTGTATCTGAAAATTTCCATGAGAAGAAAATCTAAAACTCAACAGCAAACAACCCAATGGTGCAAACATGGAAAGGGGCAGAGGCCCTGCACGGACCTGCCTCCAGGGCTGACGGACAGCGGCACAGGAGAAGCAGCTAGAGGCCGCTGGGGCCAGGGAGCCGCAGGCCAGACTGGGCTGCCCCCGCCTCCCGCAGGCGGCACAGCGCCGAGAGCCGGACCCCCGGAAGCCCGGGCGGTGAGGAGAAGCCGGAGCCCCGTGTCAGCTGCTGCGGGCAGGGAGGGGAACCCTGGCCGCATACACATGGGCCCCGGGAAGGCCACCCCCAGGACGCGCCGAGAAGACTCGCATACAGCATGGACATGAGCCCCCACGGGAGCCGGAAGCGGAAGCAACACAGACGTCTACCAACCGGAAAATGGACATGAAACGGGGCACACCCACAGGATGGCAGAACAGTACTCGCTACAGGCTGGATGCGCCTGGAAACGTCATGCCCGACCCCAGGCACCTTCCCGAGCGCCCGGGCCCTGGAGGACACGCCCAGTTAGAGAGGCGGGAACTGGGGCTGAACCGGGGCTGCGTGGGGCTCCCCCACCCGCTCTGCGGTGCGGGAAACCCTGACCGGCGTCACGGGGAACCTGGCTGAGTGGTGTCACCTACCTCACACTGAAACGACGACCCGGCTAATTCATCGTAATGCTACCAAGCAACTAATCTAAACACTGCAGCCCTGACATTGCTGGAAGCACGCTAGCGGCTGCTGTCAAACCATGGTGAACAGCAGGGCACCAGATACACCGTGCTTCTGGGAAACGCGTCTCCAGCTGCTGTGCTTGGCCTGCAGAGGGTCCCTGAGCACAGGCGGCAGCCCTCACGTCCACTGTGGCCGCCGCGCGGAGCCGAGCCCAGGCCGCAGAGCCCGCTGGCGCCCGGCGGATGTGTGAGCTCCCGGCCCGGCCGCTGCTCTGGACAAAGACGGCATGTCGTCAGGTCAGGACGGTCAGACCAGCAGGTCCCATCGCTTCGCTGGCGGGAACTTGTGAGTGTGTGTGAGTCCACATAAAGAAAGGGTGGGACCACAAATCTGGCTGCTCGGTTCCCTTTGTTCAAGTATTTTAAACCCTGGGACGCGGTGATATTTACAAACAATGAGAGCTTTCCGTGTGGGAACCCAGTTTCCATGCAAAGTGACAATGTACAATAAAAAAAGTTCAGACTTCCAACATCTATTTGACTCAGATCAAACCCTTATCTGCTGCCTGCACCTTTTTGATTGTCACCTCTGGGAAGCCATTCCTGTGACCTAAGACTCCAGATATAGCAGAGGAAACTGAACCAGTGCTGAGGCTGGCTCAAGAGCCTCTCGACTGCAGAGCCCCCGATGAGGGCTCCTGCAGGCGTGGGGAGGGCGCGCCTCTCCTCCCTGCCCGCCCCCAGCTGGCCCCTGGGGCCAGCCTCTCGGGCAGGAAAGCTGTCTTTGCAGCTCCTGGGTGTGGAGCAGAGCCCGTGGGTCTCTGTACAGAGCCAGGGCGGCACAAACAGGGCCTGGGGGGCACCAGAAGAGGCTGGGGGCAGCTCCATGCAGGGCCCAGGGTAGGGGGGGCATGAGCAGGGCGCGGGGGCCGTGCGGGCAGACGCCAGCTTGCTCCCAGTGAACGCACGCAGCTGCGAAGGGAACTTCCTTCTCCTACTTTGCCTACCGGCCCTCCAAAGGGAGCCGGGAAGGCCTGGCTGTGTGTTCACCTGTCCATTCGTTCTCTGCTGACTGCTCAACCCCCAGGACACACAACTCTGGGAGAATCTGCTGCTGCTTCGTGAGAAACAGTTGGGGATAAAAGGAGAACCCAAAAGGAAGCATGCCGGCAGACCTTCCCTGTGGTGGGGCAGGGGCCGACAAACCCTCTCCTAAAAAACAACATGGGACTAGACAAACTGGTCAAAAATAACCACTTTGGGATTCTGGAGATCTGACTGATCTCCAGGAAATAAATTAAGACAATTATTCAGGAAAAGGGAGTAAAATGTCAGGAAAAAACAGAAAGCAGGCAGCCACCCCGCCAGAAGTTGCCCCATTACTTTCTTCTCTTAGGTTTTTTAAAATAGCATCACTGTATAAAGGAGTTAACTGTGGGCTTGTCAACACAAATCTGACACACAGGACAACAACAGGACAAAGGAAGAGGGAGGAAAAGGGGCCGTACTGGAGCAAACCCACGGTATTTTACCAAACTGAGTCAGAAAAACCCTAGGTAAACAGTGATAAGAAGTATTCTGTAATCTCTAGAGTAACTGTTAGGGAAATAACTTAAAATGGTTACTTGGTTCTATGCCACCTATCAGAAGCACGCTAGAAGGATATACACCGTGCTAAGCGCAGTCAAAGGACAGCCGGGGCGGGGGTGTCGGCTAGAGGACTTCAGAGCCAGGAAGAGTAGCAGGATGAAGGCCATTTCATGACAGGGAAGTTCCTCCATCCTCAACATTTATGTACCGAGTAACAGTTTCAACACACACAAAGCGGACACCCTCAGCCCTGCATGGAGACACGGAAAGCCCATGAGCTCGAGCCGAGACCCCGCAGCCCTCCCCCCGCAGCCGACGGAGTGAGGGGCCGGAGGACGCGGACGCGCTCAACCAGCGCTCTGACCGACCTCTGACGACGGCAGAGCGGCCTTTAACAGCTAGACACCGTGTTCCGGGCCACAGAGTGAGTCTCGAAAAATCTGGGAGCGATTCAAGTCACAGAGGGTGTGTTCTCTGACCACATGCAATCAAGTCAGAGGCTGATGACACAAAGCTCTCTGGAAAACCCTTAAGTGCTTGGAAACTACCCAGCACACACCTGTATTTTACGTATGTTTAAGCAACATCTGTCTTTTACACAGAATAGAAGCTCTCAGCAGAGTCTGACCTGAGACTGCCAGTCACACACAGTCGTCCACACGGAGCTCTGCTCACGGACTAGCTCTCAGGCGTCCTGAGACGGGGACCAGCTTTCTACTTCTTGACTTGTTTCAATGCCCGGCACATGACCTGGCACAGGGCTTAGTACATATAACTTGATTTTATATTGGGAAATATTGCTAGAATGCAAGTAAAGCATAGCACACATCCCTATTAAACCATTCGAGTCCATCAATTCTGATTCCGCTAACCTCCACTCAGAAATGCAGTGTCTTTCCTTCTTCAGTGCAAGCGCTAATGAGCAAATCCCTCAATAAAACTGTGCATTCTTACTGTTTCAGATTAAATTACCTCGGGCAGTACTAAAAGCTTCTGCTCATTTATTAAAACTATTCTGTAGCAGATTAAGTGATTTCATTATCCTTTGGATTAACTAATCCATCTCTAGGCCTGGCATTTTATCAGAAACCAATGAGATTTCAAAGTAAAGCTCTCTTAAATTAACCTTTAGTGGCTCCTTGATTGTATTCAATTATGTTTTCCAAGAACAAGAAAACAATGGTACAACAGAGGCTGTTAAATATAAAATTCAGAACCGAAGGAAAGCACACTGAAAGGGTGAGTCACCCTTGCTGTCTCGGTCCTCCGCTGCGGTCACCTCACACCGGTAGTCTCTACAGAGCCAGTCCGAGGCCTGGGCCCACCGACTCCAAGCAGCAGGCCTCACGGGCGGTGGCAGAGGCCAGTGGGTCACCACCTGTCTCCATAAGTATGCGGGGTTGACTGTGCACCTAAATTAGCTTTAAAACACCACTGTCTCAAAGCTGAGGCGCTGATTAGGGTAGAAAAAGAAAGAAAAGACTCAATCTGTAAAGCAACGGCTCAGAAGCACCACAAGGCCTTCAGGGAGACATTTATCCTGATCTCTGGGGGTGGGGGGCTCAGGCCCACATCTGCAGACCCAACAGCAAGCCCCCTCCGACGGTAATACTCCCGGTATTTAAAAACTTCAGTGAAGAGTTGGTGGCAGGGCGCAACTTAAAACAGGAAAACATGTCAGATGAAAGGCAAACTGACAAGGGCTTGCAGCATAATGGACAGTTAACGAGATTACAGCAATGAGCACGGTCACCGCGGAGGCCTCTCAGGAGGGCCAGCAGAAGGCGGTCCAAGTGTGGGCCGGGGAGGCTGCCCCCGCTAACTGGACAGCGCCCACGACCGGCAGCGGGCTCGCTCACGGCGCGGCCGGGACCTAGGACAGCGTGTGCTGCCGGTCACGTACCAGCCCCCTCCTGCCGGCTGCGGGGACCCGGCCACCACACTGGGGGTCCCACGCGGCGGGCTTCGGGGGGACACTCGTCGGTACCTTTGGCCAGATAAGGAAGGGGCTCTGGCTCGTCCAACGTGGGCTCTCGACAAATTAGGCGCTCTATCAGATGCATCTCTCAGCTTAAAAAGATTATGCATATAAAATTATATCCAATTTTAACTCACAGACCTTGAAATAAAAGAACCAGCATCCTATCTTCCTTTTAAACAGCAAAACAGACATTAGTTTCACAGGAAACGAAAGCCAGACAAAGAGAAAGCCGTGTGTAGACACCACTGCAGAAGTCTGCACAGGAAGCAGGGGGAAACTCGTCTGCCGCAGACTGTCCGGTGGAGAAAAGGGCTTTTCTTTATGTACAGTGACCCAGTTTGCTTTGCACTGTATTTCCTCTTGCATCTTAAGTACGCAGGAAATGAAAACAATTTAAAATTATTAATGGAGGATTTTAACGAATTGATTTGCTTTTTTTCTTTTTAACCTAAGGCAATGTACCTGAAAATCACAGAATCAGAGAATTCTGTGAGAAGGAAGCAAGAGACGTTAGTTAAGGCATTGATTTAATGCTTGAATGATCTCAATCAATTTGGTTACTTTTTAAACAACTTGATACATGGCAAAGTTCCATAATCTAGGGGGAGCTACTTTCTAATGATCTCAAATTAGTCAATTTATGTAATGGTCTAGAAAAATTAAAAGCTCGTGTTACAAGATGACACAAAGTAACAGAAAAATAATACTTTAAATCTATTAAATATGTAGCAAATGCTAGAATGTGCAAGACTTCCTCACTTAAGCCTCCATTTTACAGGAATGCAGTTTAGGAGGAAAAGGGAGGCCCAGAGAGGCTAAGTAATTTGCCAAAGGTCACACAGTACAGGCAGGCAGAGCTAACACTCAAACCTTACCTGACCCTAAAGTCCATGGTCTTAATCACTACTCTCTGTGTGACTCAACGTGGTCTGCGGATTAAGCAGACAGATTAAGCGCAATGCCTATAGAAATGCAGATTGCAGAGTCTCACTAAGCACCTCTCGAATTATAAATGTTGAGGGTTGGTTCCCAGGAATCTACGCTTTCCCCACTGTCTTTACAGACAAGCTTGAGAACTCTACTCTAAAAATGAACCTCCAGTGTCTCCCATGACATTCGATATACAAGTTCAGACACCACTGAGCTCTGCCATGTGCAGGGCCTTCTGCTGGACGCTGGGAGGCAAAGACAGGCCCTTCTCAGGAGCTCACAGTCTGGAAAAGGAGACACACACACACTGGCATCTCAGCACCCTCAGGATTTGGCAGGCAGCGTTCTGCAGCACGGGAAAATGAACTACAGGTACAGAGACCACCCCCAAACGTGCCTTGAAGTGCAGACAGCGCCATCCTGGACTGGGGTCCAGGACGGAGGAGACAAGGAAGCGTGAGCTCCAGGGGTGCTGCGGGGCCCCCCGAGTGAGGCATGGCCCTGGTGGGGCGGAGCAGGGCAGAGGCAAGGGAGCACAGAGGCTGCCTTTGAAGCTACAGGGGCGGGTGCTGCCCAGACAGAGGGGTGCAGCGAGAACACGGGGCGGGGGATGGGGTTCAGGGGCCGAGGTGAGGCGGTGGAGGAGCCAACCGATCCCACAGAGGCAGGTCAACCATCAGGGGCCTTGCTCTCCACACCTAGGATTTGGGGCTTTAATCAAATGGCAGAGGGGAAGCAGCTGACAGAGAAACAGCCAGATCGCAATTTCAAACTGCTTCAGCAGCCAAGAAGCCAGACAGGAGGATGAGAAGACCCCTTACGCCCACGCAAAGCCCCAGCGTCACATGGGACGGCGTCCGCAGGAGACGGACGACCACAGGCCCACAGGGCGGAACACAGCGCTGTCACAGAAGGGGCGATCCAGGGAGGCGCACACGCCAGGGCGGACAGGGGAGACACGGCTCTCGGTGAGGAGGCCGTCGCAGGGCCCACACGCCGCCCGCCGCAGCGCCGCAAGCTGGCGGGCACAGGCGCGCCGAGGGAGACAGGCCGGCGCACAGTGCCCGCATCGGACGGGGAGCGGCTGCTGCCGGGTTTGCGACCCCCACTCAGAAGGAGAAGCCAACCCGGCTGGGGTGATGGCTGCGCGCCTCTGTGAGCCCGCTAAAATGTGCGATTTTAAGTGGCCGAAGGGTATCTTTTGTGAAGTGTAGCTCAACAAAAAATGATAGAAAGGAAGAAAGGTAAGGGGCTGGGCAAGACGGATTTATGCTCAAGATCTCGGTCCAAGGTCACACTGGGAGCCGTGGTGCTGGCGTTCTCGCGGCTCCGCCACGTCAGGGTGCAGGACCGACTTCTCTCACTTGGCGCGACGTCTTCAGGACTCACCCACACTGCACCGTGCGTCAGATCTTCCAATCCATCGAGAAAAGGCTCTTCCCATTTACTTAGATTTCAATCTCCTTCACGTTTTGTAGTTTCCAGCGAACAAACCTTGTGCCCCCATGGTTAAATTCACTTATAAGTATTTTATTGCTTTTTTTAAATATTTAATTTATATATGTTGGGTTAATTTCAGGCGTACAGCAAAGTGATTCAGTTATGCAGGTACATATTCATTTTCAAATTCTTCTCCGTCTAGACGGCTACAGAGCGCGGAGCAGAGTTCTCTGCACTCTTCGGGCAGGTCTCTGCCGTCCATCTGCTGTAAGCACCGCAGCGTCTGCCTCCAGACTCCTGGTCTACACCCCACCCTTCCCCTTCCCCCGGCAACCACTGGTTCCTTCTCTGTCAGTCCATTTCTGTGTTGTAATAAGCTCCCTTGTGTTATTCTTTTAGATCCCACACATAGTGGACACCACACTTGCCTCTCAGACTCCCACGTTCGACCACCCCCGGCCCACCCAAGCTGCGGCAGACGGACCTCCCACGTACGGACCTCCCACGTACGACCACCCCCGGCCCACCCAAGCTGCGGCAGACGGACCTCCCACATACGATCACCCCAGGACAACCCAAGCTGCGGCAGACGGACCTCCCACGTACGGACCTCCCACGTACGACCACCCCCGGCCCACCCAAGCTGCGGCAGACGGACCTCCCACGTACAACCGCCCCCGGCCCACCCAAGCTGCGGCAGACGGACCTCCCACATACGATCACCCCAGGACAACCCAAGCTGCGGCAGACGGACCTCCCACGTACGGACCTCCCACGTACAACCGCCCCCGGCCCACCCAAGCTGCGGCACTTCATTCGTTTTAATGGCTGAGTGACATCCCGCGTGCACACACACCACACCTTCCTCACCGACTCATCTGCTGACGGACATCTAGGCTGCCTCCACGTCCCAGCGATCAGACACAGCGCTGCAGTGGGCACTGGGGTATGTGTGCCTTCTGAACCATGGTTTTCTCCAGAGGCATGTGGGAATCTTAATTCCCTGGCCAGGGATCAAACCTGTGTCCCCTGCAGTGGAAGTGCAGAGTCTTAACCCCTGGACCACCAGGGACGGCCCCCAGATAGATTATTCTTTATGATGCTACTATAAATGGAAATTCTGAAGTTCGTTTTCAGTTTCAATTGCTAGTATAGAGAAACGCAGATAACTTTTATAGGACTGCAAGGGGGTCAAACCAGTCCATCCTAAAGGAAATCAGTCCTCAACATTCACTGGAAGGACTGATGCTGAAGCTGAGACTCCAGTACTTTGGCCACCTGATGGGAAGAACTGACTCACTGGAAAAGACCCTGATGCTGGGAAAGATTGAAGGCAGGAGGAGAAGGGGACGACAGAGGATGAGATGGTTGGATAGTATCGCTGACTCCATGGACATGAGTTTGAGCAAGCTCCAGGAGTTGGTGATGGACAGGGAGGCCTGACGTGCTGTGGTCCATGGGGTCACCAAGGGTCGACACGACTGAGCGGCTGAATTGAAGGGTGTCCTCTAACTGCGGGACTGGTTCTCCAGCTCCACTGGTTTCATGAACCCCTAGAGGTTTGCTGGGGAGTGCTCAGGTCATCTGTGCCCAGCTTTCCGTCTTCCTTCCCAGCGCATTCTCTCCCTCTCTCACACCCCGCTGCCCCAGAGGGAGCTTGCAGGAGGTGCTGAGCACAGACGGTCAGGGGCCGTCCTCCCGCTCATGTTCACCAGGAAGCGGGATGGCAGCTGTGGGTTTCCCGACGCCCTTGGGCAGTGTTTGGGGAGTGTTTTCATCATAAATGGGTTTTGAATTTTGTGAAGTACTTTTTCTGCACCCACTGAGATGATTCTGTGGTTTTTTCCTTTTATCCCATGACGTGCCATGTCACTTTTAATTTTCGTACACTGAACCGACTTTGCGTTCCTGGGATAAACCAGACTCAGTCACAGTGCACGAGGCCTTTTATTTGCTGCTGGAGTCTGTCGGGATTTTATTGAGGATTTTTGCATAAGATTTCTTATGGTCTCTGGTCTGTAGTTTTGCTTGTGATGCCCTGGCTTTGTTAATCAGGGTAATACTGGCCTCACAGAGTGAACAAGGACGTGTTCTCCATTCTATTTCTGGAAGAGTCTGAGAAAGTCAGCTGTCGACTCTTAGGTGAGATTTTACCGGGGAGGCCACCTGGCCCTGGGATTTTCTTTGTCGAAACTGTTCCAATTACTAACTCTGTCTCTTTAGTTGCGATGGGTCTATTCAGATTTTCTTTCTTCTTGAGTCAGTTTTTTTATAGTTCGTATATTGCAAAGAATCAAAATCATGGAGGTTAAATAATACGCTGGGGTATTGT
Source organism: Antilocapra americana (assembly GCA_007570785.1). Taxonomy (NCBI): domain Eukaryota; kingdom Metazoa; phylum Chordata; class Mammalia; order Artiodactyla; family Antilocapridae; genus Antilocapra; species Antilocapra americana. Next base: position 71,680 of record ML663582.1, read on the forward strand.
TCACAGCATTCCCTTTAATCCTTTTGGTTTCTATAAGGTCATTTAGTAATGTCCTTGTTTTTTCCTCCGGATTCGAGTAACCTCAGCCTCCTCTTTTCCTTCCTTCGTCAGTCCAGGCCAAGGTCTGTACCTGTGCCGCCCTTTTCAAAGAACCAACTGCTGGCGTCAATCATCTCCTTTACTGATTCTATTTCTGTTATTTCTGTTCTAACCTTTATTATTTCCTTCCTCTGATGGCTTTAGGCTGAGTTTGTTCTCCCTTTTCTACTTTCTTCAGGTAGAAGGGTAGACCACTGATTTCAGATTATTCTTCTTTTTAAAGGTAGGTGTTCACAGCTAGAAATTCCCTGAGAGCTCCTTTCCAACATCTCCCACAGTTTTGTTATGTCATGTTGTAAATACATATTCCTTCTGCTATTAATTTCTAACTTCATTCCACTGTGATCAGAAAAGATACTTTGTATAGTCTCAATCTTTTAAAATTACCAACATTTGTTTTATTTCTCAACACACAGCCTATCCTGAAAGTTCCGTGGGTACCTGAGCAGAATGTGCCTTTTGCTGTTGATGGACAGTGTGTAAGGAATGTCTCACAGGGCTGAGGAGCACAGTTTATGGGCACTGTGTGCGGTCTGGGTCTCTTGTCCTCGGCTCGCTTTTTCCATCAGTCTGTATCCCAGTCACTTACTGCTTTGCTTATTCTGCGAAACGATTGTTTTCTAAGTGGCATCAAGTACATTCACACTGTTGTACAACCATTGCCAGCATCCATTTCTAGAACTTTCTTCATGTATGACGGCAAGTCTGTACTCTTTAAACAATGACTCCCCGTGACACCAAGCCCCTGGCAACCACCATTCTACTTTCAGTCACCATGAATCTATTTTAGGAACTTCATATAAGTGGAATCGTATAAGATCTGTACTTCTGGGTGTTGGTCATTGCATTCACATTAACGTCTCGGAAGAAACCTCAACGTCCATCGAGAGATGAACGGATAAAGATTGTGTATGCGTGTGTGTGCGTGCGTGCGTGTGCGCGCGCGACGGACAACGGCTCAGCCGCAGGGAAGAACGGAATGATGCCATCTGCAGCGATGTGACGGACCCAGAGGTGGTCACGCCAAGGGCAGCGCGCTGGAGAACGACACCCAGGTGCTGCCGCCATGGGTGGGGTCTGAGAAGGACACAGACGAACTCCACAAAGCAGACAGACCGACAGACGCAGAAACAAACAGGGCCGCCAGAGAGCACGGGGGAGGGCGGTGAATTAGGAGGTGGGGCTCGCAGCCAGAGACGACCGCGCACCAGCCAGCCAGACGGCAGGCGCTGCACAGCAAGGGGAACCACGCTCAGTGCCCGCAGTGACCTGGGGTGGAGAGAACCGTACGGACAACCGACTCACTTGGCTGTTCACCTGGAATTAAGGCATTACAGACCGGTCGTGCTTCAGCTTTTACAGAAAGGCAAATACTGACGAGAGAGGGAGAGAGAGGTGGACAGAGGGCCAGACGGGCGGGCTACAGAAGAGCCGACACGGGCGCAGAGGCCGCGTGGGGCAGGGGAAACGCTGAGAGAAACAGCGCAGCCCAACGACAACTTTAATCGTAATAAGCAACATCTTAATTTAAAGAAAAACATAGTTTCACTCAGTCAGTGAGGCCTCCACAGAGCACTCAGCCAGGACTTGGATGAGGAACGCTGCCGCAGCCGCCCAGCAGCAACGTGGCGGTCCGCTGCCCTGAAGGGAAGGCCCTGGCTCTGCCGGGACCCCCCCAGGCCCGGGCGCGCTGCTCAGCGGGCTGTGCCGGCAGCCGCCCCTGGACGGAAGGGCTGCGCTCACCTGGTAGCCCTCGGTTTTCTTCTGACACCACTTTAGCAGGGCGTTCCTCTTGGACCCCCCGTACTCTCTTGCCAAGGCGGAGAGAGGATCCTTCCTTTCTTCCCTGGGAAGCGGAGAGAAGAAACATGTCAACTAGTGTTCCCCATCAGAGCACCCTGCCAAGCCAGAAATCTGACAGAAGCAGAACGGACACCTCAGCAGGACACACGCGCCCTTGGAGGCAGACAACAGCAAGGGGCGTCTGCATGTCTGAGACGACTGCCAGCTTCTGCGGGTCCTCAGACGCAGCGCTGTCGGGGGCTCAGTTGTCTGAAGGGAGGCCGCTCACCACCCACAGGGAAACTGCTCAGGCCCAGCGCGACGCGGCCCAGGACCCCTGGAGCGCAGGGCTGCGCGGGCAGCACGCGGGCCGCCAAGGCTCCTCCCCTCGGGCCTCACCCTCGCCTTCAGCTTTCACTTCAAACAGCATCTATGTCCTCGGTCACTTTACCTTCTTTTCAACTCACTGACTATAATCACAAAGGACAGGCTTAGCCCAGGTGAGGGAGCACTCCAGAGCACACCACTGGGGAAGCAGACATGACGAAAGAGCAGTGAGCACGAGCACCACCCACAGCACGTCTCAGGTGTCTCTGCTAAGCTGCACATTCTTTATTGACTGCAAGTAATCAGCATTTTACCTTGCATAAAAAACAGAGTTCTTCTGTAAACTCACTTGCTCGGCACCTCCCTACGTGGCACGACCGGGTCAGGCCACAAGCAGCTCTGGGCGGTGGACAACACAGGGCCCACCCCCAGGGAGCGTCATCGTGAGGCACGGGGCGGACAGCACACGAAGCTGGAGGGGCCGACAGCCGCACAGTGGTCCTTCCCGGGCACGTGAGGGCACTGCCAGCTGCCTGCACAGGGGTCCTTCCCAGAGATTCTACGTAGGGCATGTCAGGGCACTGCCAGCTGCCTGCACAGGGGTCCTTCCCAGAGATTCTACGTAGGGCACGTCAGGGCACTGCCAGCTGCCTGCACAGGGGTCCTTCCCAGAGATTCTACGTAGGGCACGTCAGGGCACTGCCAGCTGCCTGGAGGCAGAACACCATCCTGCCCCGGAGCGGACACCGAATCTAGAAAGACTGTGGCCAGCGAGGAGACAGAGCAAGGGAGACCCAAACCCGACCCCCAGCACAATCCTTCCCTGCAGGGACCACTCCAGGAGCAGCACAGGACGCAGGAGCCCTGGCCACAGAGCCCTCCGCATAGCTGGCCTGATTTCAGCGATGCCTGGACAAGCAACGCAGCTTCCAGCCGCACAACCGCACACCTGACAGTCCGCCAGTGTCCCAGGCGGGGCCACACCCTCTGTCTATATTCACCCCACAAAGGACCGTGGGAAATCAGAGCACGTGCCAAGAACGAAGCTTTTCTAGTTGAGAGGTGCGTTGAAATAGCACCAATTTTTGTTTATTTTAGAACCAGAAGCAAAATACAAAAATACTCCAACCTGCCGTCAGACCCCTGTCTTGAAGAATGACCCTTTCAGGCGTGTGCTGGCTCCCCACATTCCTGGTCTAGCTGAACCGGCTCAAAGAGGTTTGTCACAACAGCACCGAACACAGGAAACAGGAATGAAGACAGAGGTGGGAGGGAAACAAAAGAAGAGAGGGTGCCGAGAGGAGAGCCAGAGGCACCGCCACGATCGCCGTGAAGGGCCTGCTCGGGCTCCCAAAGCCACCCCGCCACAGAGATGCCTCAAACAGCATCGAAGGCCGGCGCGGTCCACGGGCACAGCGAGAAGCTGCGGGAGGGGGCCTCCGAGGCTGAGGGGTCGTCTCCGGTAACCTCAGTGTCAGACAAGGGAGCCGAGGCCAGGAGATGCCCCGAGGAGGCGCCCGGCTTCTAGCACAGGGGCCAGGAACAGGGGGCGCCCTGCCCAGGGGCGCTAGACACGGCCCACGTGGACAGCGTGCCCCGCGCCAGGCCGGGGAAGTGGGTGCCCGCGCTGCTCACTGCATCCGGGGCCGCTCTCCCAAGAGGTCGGTCCCCGAGAGGCAGGGCGTTAAACCTGAGTATTCAGTCTGAGTTTGAGAGTCCAAACAGTCCACCATTATTCAGACCTGTAGGTCAATTACAGGAAAGGTCCAAAACCATTTCTGCCACCCACTTCGTGTTCAGCCTCCGGCGCATTCACGGAGCCTCTGAGCCTGCCAGCACCCACCCTCGGGCCACAAGGCCCCGCTCGAGGTCCTCCAGCCTCCCCTGCACTCCACGCACACCCGGTGTTCAGGGTCACTAAACTTGCTTTTTTGTACTCAGGTGTTCTCTAAAAGAGCAAACTGAGAGAACACACGTCAGTACCCCAGCGCCGCTGTCTCGTGACCGACCATTCACTCTCAGACGGCCGGGGCGGCCCGAGGGAAGGGCCCGCGGAAGGTGTCCTCTACCTGATGCGGCTCCGGGCGGTGGGGGTCACGGAGGCCGTGGGCGAGGAGGAGAGCGCCAGCTGCGGTGAGGTGGCCCCCATGGCCATGAGCGAGGCGGGCGACGCGCCCTCGGGGGCAGACACGTCGCGCTTCATCTCCTCGCTGCTTCGTCTGGACACTGCAAGTTAGAGCAGAAGCATTTTAAACTGAGCTCTTGAGACATCTTATTCAGCAGGTCCCCCAAAGAGCAGAGACCACGGTGTGTGCGTTACTCACTCAGTCACGCCTGACTCTGACCCCACGGAGCCCAGCAGGCTCCTCCGTGCGTGGGATTTCCCAAGCAAGAACACTGGAGTGGGCTGCCATTCCCTTCTCCAGGGGATTTTCCTGATCCAGGGATCAGACTCTGGTCTTACCCGCATTGCAGGCAGATTCTTTACCTTCTGAGCTGCAAGGGAAGGCCAGAAACCACCACACAGGAGGAAAAACTAACATGTCTTTATCTTACTGATAACGTGGAAGGATTTTATTTTTTCACTATAAAAATCTGTAAAAAAG
>ML663582.1:76503-134736 GCA_007570785.1 Antilocapra americana
TAACGTGGAAGGATTTTATTTTTTCACTATAAAAATCTGTAAAAAAGGTACAGCTGTTGAAGTGTGCACCAGAAGCCCACATCCTAGCACACACCGGCCCCCAGTGAGCGCCAGCAGACCTGGTCCAACCACAAACGCGACCAAGACTAAAGCAGCACCTGCTCTCAACTACACTCAACAAAACCCTTCTGAACTTGGCCCAAAACACGGACGAGACAGAAAGGAAAGATAAGGGCCACACGTAATTCAGGGACAAGCCAGATTTTACAAACATAGGAATCGATGAGACAGAAAGTGAGAGACGCCACGTCAACCACTGAGAAGTGAGGAGCGTCAGGAGAGCCCCACTTGGAGAGCCCACAGTCAGGCAGGCGCCATGTCCGACTTACAAGGCCCAGGGAGCTGGGGGCAGGGGCGGCCACCGACAGGGGGCCACAGGGCAGGCGGCTTTCTGTCCAGGGGGCGCCAGCGGCCAGCAGGCGCTCACAGCGCTGGGCTGAGCACGAGAGCCGTGAGACACGAGACCAGGCCCTGCCTCAGACGGGCCTCCTCAGCAGGCGCCAGAGCGGGAGCCGCTGAGGCACCAGCCGGGCTGTCTGGGGCGCAGGCCTGCTGGCGCCAGTCACCTCCCTGGCCAGCCGGCCAGCACCTCCTGGCGGTGGAGGGCCTGCACCTCTGCATGCTCAGCAACGTGCTCTGAGGCTTGGAGGAGACGCGCTTCCTCCTACGACAAGGGCTTAGCAAAGGGTGCGCCTGCACGTCCAACATAATTTAATAATCATTCTGCCTTTTTCTGCCAATGTCAAATCTCTATATAAATCTGCAGTTTCTTTCAAGCACTGTGCTAAGACTGAATGAGAAACCGTCATAATTTTATAGAAAGCAAAGGAAACAGACTAAGATAGAATGGGAAAACCCTGTTACAGGAAACGGCTCTGGACCTTGGCCTTGTACGAGAGATTCTGGCCAGATCTCCCACTCAGCTAAGGCGTCCAGACTGTACCAACTGAAATTCACATCCAAGTGGGACGATGCCCACAGGAGGCAGGGTTATGAAACCTCCCCTTTGCTGGTCCAACTTCTAGTTGAGCTATTGAGGGTTTAAAAAAAGCCACAAAGGAAAATAACAAGGACGGTGACAAACTGAAATGTTAGTTCCAGGACACCAGGAAAGCAAGCCCACCAGACACAGCGGTGCAGCACAGCCACCACACTGCGGACGCCCGGCTGCAGAGCACTCTGGGGCTCGGAAACAGCCTCCAGAAGTCACAGCGCGTCCTGGGGTGACTAGCCTGGCCTCCCGTCACTACGGCTTCTCTCGTGGCTCAGCTGTGAAGAGTCCGCCTGCAGTGCAGGAGACTCCGGTTCACCTCCTGGGTGGGGAAGATCCGCTGGGGAAGGGGCAGGCCACCCACGCCAGTACCCTGGGGCGTCCCTGTGGCTCAGCTGGTGAAGAATCCACCTGCAACGTGGGAGACCTGGTTCGATCACTGGGTCGGGAAGATCCCACATTTGTTAAGGGAATGAACTATATAGCTCTTACTTTTATTTTTGAAATCAGGGCCAAGAAATATGCTTTCTGTGAAATCTCTAAGATACGATGGGGAAATCCAGAGGGAAAAGCCATCCACTAAAGAGGCAGGTAAAGTCGAACGACCTGAAGAGAAGGCACTCAGCCCCCCAGCAGACCTCCCCGACGGGACTCCAGAGCCCGCCGCGGGTGAGAGGCGCTACCTGCGACGGCCTTCGCGCTCTCCATGGCAGGCACTCTGGGCAGAGAGGCAGGGCGGCTGGCCGAGGACGTTCTCAGCAGGTGCTCTGCACAGGGTGAAAAGCGCCACGGTGAGGAGACCTGACCCCGAGCTCCCGGGCACAGGGAGCAGCAAGCTCTTCTCTCGCCCAGAGGAGAGGCTCTCCCTCCCTCCCGTCCAGGACCCTCGTGGCTCCCACAGAGTCCCCGATACAAACCCCTTCCTCCGACAAGGGCCGTTTCATTCACCGGCGTTTCCAGGGATGACACACTCAGCGCAGACGAACACGTCCAAACCACTGAGAGCCCCCCGTCTGACGTGGTTCAGCCAGAAGCCCAAGACGCTCTGCTGCACCAAGGTCTGAGGTGCTAAGTCCACACCCCATCCTGTGAGCCCACAGTGTGTGTGGGGGGGGGGGCGGGGAGGCACACAAGTCTAAGACCAGAGATGAGTCGGGACGGACATGGGACACAGGACAGTTCAGGGTCATCAAGCCAGAGGGAGAGACCACCCACCACGACTTGGGGCAGCGGGAAGCCTTCAGCAGCATTCTGACGAGACGCTGTCTGGCGGGCTGTGCTGCTGGAGAACAGGCTGGGGAACAGCCCTCAGCCCAGCTGAACCTCGGGGCCGGTGGAGGGCAGAGGGCCGCGGGGGACGGCTCTGGGGGCCATGTGGCTGGCGATGGCAGCCTCCCTGGCTGCTGTGTGCACCTCAGTCTGGGGGCAGCAAGGAACCCCAGGGAGGACAGCAGCAGTCCTCACCCCACCTGTTGGCTACCCACGACCCCAGGCTGGCAGGGGGCTCTGTGGCATCCCCGGCCTTGGGCTGCAGCTCCCCTGCCCCTGGCCCAGCCACCTCTCTGCCTGGGGCCGAGCTCCAAGATCCCCTCCCCAGCCCCTGGCCCAGGCCAGCTCGCCTCGGAGCCCTCTGGCACCACTGCGGTCAGGCCAGGAGGGCAGGCAGGCCAGACGTGCTGTGTCAGGGGCACGCGCCAGGCGGGGCCGCGTGGAGACCGCTCATCTCTTGTGAGAGCAGCACACCCGGACGGGGAAGGAGGGCGCCGGACACAGACGGCCCCGCGCATGCTCGTGACGGGCGGCCCGCCTAAGGCTCACTGCCTCTCAGCTGTCAGGATGGCAGCGGTCTCTCCAGGACAGTGTCTCACTCTGACACGTGCTAGGTGTGTGAGGCACCTAGGTGTGGCTGTGCCCACACGGCGCCCTTGAGGGGAGGCAGGGCAGGTGGACTCAGGCAGGACCACCGGCCCAGAGCCACCACGCCCTGCTCGTCCTGAGCCGACACACCCCGGGCAGGGCCCCCATCCTGGCCCCGTGTGGCTGCACGTGTCCCCACAGGAGTGTGCATCATGCACAAAGATGGGCTAAGCAGAGCTAGGAGAACACGGAGGCCACGGGAAACAGGAGCCAACGTTTTAAACGGAGCCCAAGCACCCACTTCACAGTCACAAGACGGGTCCTGTCCTAGAGGTCCCATCTCCCAGGAGACGAGAGTGAGACCAAGTAACCAGAAATACACGGGCGCAGGCCGAGGGCCACTGGGCCACTGGGAAGCCCACCCGCCCGCCGCAGCCGGCTCACCGCACGGTCAAGGACCCACATCGTCTCAGCTCAGCACAGGCTGACACCTCCCTTCTGAGGAGGCACCTTCCAGCGCTACACACACACCCTCTGCTCTGCCCCGTCGGTCACGGCACCCGTGAACTGCCAGCGTGCCCCTTCAGAAAGGCAGGCCAGCGCATCACGGTGGACGAGGCAGGCAGGAGACAGCAGACGCTATGGTGACTGGGTCTGTTCTCGGAGCCCCTCCTGGCTTTAGCCCGTGCGTTACACAGAAACCACTTGGGCGTCCGCGACCTGCCATGCGCTGGGCACGATGTGAGGCCGGAGAAAGGAGGGAAGCAGGTAAGAACCTGCCCTCATGGAGCTGAGTCTACGGTGGAAGTCAGACGTTTCAGAAAGCACTGCGTGCCAGGGACGCGGGGAAGCAGCAGCACCGAGGCGTCTGGAGAAGCCTCCCCGGGGAGCGACGCTGCAGGGAGGCCCAGGGTGACTGGCAGCCTTTACACAGGCACAGGAGAGGGGCTTCCTCGGTGCTCAGCAGACACCAGGAAAAGCCTGGACCAGCAGCGCTGCGAGGATGGGGCCCCAGGGGCGGGGCCCCGGGGGGCACGGGGCATGTGCCTGACGAGGGGAGCGGGCTGCAGGGCAGAGGGCGGGGACTCCAGGCTGGTCAGGGGCAGTCGTGGGCTGCTGACCACGGGGACAGAGCAGGGTCCTGGTGCAGAGACAACTCGGAGGAGGAGGAGGGCTGCGGGAGGGGGCGCAGGAGCACGCGCCGCACCGAGGGCGCCAGGCACCCAGGGCCGCTGGGCGCCTTCCGGGAGCACAGCAGCTCTGCCAGCACCCTGCGGACCAGTGGGGGACAACCCGGTGGCAGGAGGTCACGTTGCAGACGTGGGGGACAGGGTGAGGGGCGAGTGTGCTGAGCAGAGGGGAGCTGGAAGCGGTGGGCACGCGAGGTGAAGAGGCGGCGGCAGCTGCGGGATGCCCGCAGGCTGAGCTGGGGCCCGGGCAGAGGGAGAAAGCCGCAGAGACTCCCGCCCACCGTCCACGCACAGGCGCAAGGGCAGAGGCACAGGGCCTGCTCCATAGTCCTCCCGCCGAGACTGGCAGGGCAGCTGTCCCTGTTTCCCTCATCAAATTTACAGGCAGTGCAGTGGGTTTAAAACCAAGAGCAAAGGACTTCCCTGGAGGTCCAGGGGGTAGGACTCTGTGCTCCTCCGCAGGACATGCGTCCGATTCCTGACCTGGGAACTAAGATCCTGGGTGCTGCAGGGCAGGGAGAAAAGAAAAGGAATACCTGCAACAAAAGAGAACTATGTGACTTCTTTCCACTTTCCTGCATGCTTGAAATGTTTCATAATAACATGCTGGAAAAAATATGAGAGCCTAGAGGTTTGGTTTATCAAGACAAACACCAAGAACCACCTTCAGAAGTGAACAGACGCACACCAGGCCGCAAACAGGACGGCGGGGTCTCTCAACCTCTCCTGGGAAACTCACAGCTCAGGCTAGCCCAGAATCGGGCTTGGGTCCACCCTTTGGAGAAGGCAAACTGCTGTGAAACTTTTTAATGAAAGGTTCTTTTTCTTCTAACTGAAAAGACCTGGCTTTCTAGTGAAAGCTCTGAAGGTCATGTGACACGCTGCATGTACCCTTACCGTAAATCAGTTTTTTCAAAACACTGAATTTTTTAAGGGGTTTACATCTCTGTCCCCAAGTGACACAATTCAGTGGGGTGATCACAGCAGGACTGTCCTTGCAGAAGGTGACTGTCCTTGGGCCGGTCAGCTTTCTGGGACGTCTGAAATGATGACACCAACACAACCCTCAGGCCACGCCGACCCTGGGCAACCCCAGCTCCCCAACTGTCTGCACGACCCACCAAGGTCTCCGCCGGACTGCGGACCTTAAAGATCACGGTGCAAGGGGACAGGGAAGACCCTCCCAACTGCCTGGACCCACGTCCCTGCTCAGGCTGCAAACACCAGCTCACGTGCAATCTACAGAGGCCCACCGTTATGACCCAGACCACGGAATTCAGCTGGCAACCGTACCGGCAGAAGCCCACTTACAACAAGATCTCTGGTCTGAAACACCCCCGTCTGACTTACAAGCATGGGGAAGAACAGAATGAAAAAGCGACGTCTCAGAACACACTTCACTGGAAAAAGCCACAAGTCCTCCAATTTAAGCACAGGAGGACAGAGGCAGCGCCTCCGGCCTCTTCAACCTGCCCAGGGCAGACTGTCGGAGTCCCGCCGGGACTGGGACGCGGCTCAGCAGCGCTCGGGCCTCCCGCTCAGCCAGCTTGGAGAGCCACGGCAGCTCCTGAGGACCGACACTCAGCGGGTGGCTTAGTTTTCTAAGTGGTTCTTTCCCTGGTGAGTGTTTAAGATAAAAGGCGACACTAGCAACAACTTCTCCGGCAGAAAGTCACCCAGAAGTGTCTCCTGCTCTCTGTATTTGCAGTTTCAGCCAAGCCCAGTCAAGGCATCAGAGCAGCAGACGTGGAGACCGAGGGCGGCTCTCGCAGGGGGACTGCAGACCCCCCCACGCCCGGTGGCGTCATCACCTGACCGTGACCAGGAGATAAACAGAAGGGAGCCAGAAAAAGCCCTGAGATGCGGCCCACAGCCACCGACACCACGGACCACGGCCGCTCAGCAGAAGGGGGGCGGTGGGGCTGACTGCAGGGGTTCGTGAGCCTGGGGAGGGGAGAGAAGGCCCTGAGTGAGGTGTTCCCGTGACCCCTGACTCACACAAGGAAACAGCACCCAAGAGGTCAGCCCCAGGACCCGTGAGCACACACACAATCCAGAGACCCCCGGGGGCCAGGACGCAAGCGTTCCCCGGGCAGGAGGCCCTTCCAGGCGGAAGGGAGACCTCGGGTCCCAGCAGCGGGTGAAGTGGAGACGGCAGCCGGGGTGGAGAACAAGCCTGCCCCGGGCCCCACTGCCCCCCATGGGCGGGGTGCGCCTCCCTTCCCCTGTGCCAGCCAAGGAGGCAGGAGGGGCCAGCAAGGGGCCTGCCGGGTGTCCCCACAGCGGCCCCACCCAACACGGCCTCCCACAGCACTTTAGCTCCATCCGACGGAGGCAGCGGGGGAGGAAAAGGACCCCTGACCCCCAACGGGGCGCCACAAATGGCCCGTGCAGACGGCACTGCCCGGAGCCCAGCTTTCAGTCTCCTCCTCTCACGAGGGCCCCGGAGCACCAAGGCCGGGGGACGGGCTCTGGTCCACCGCTCAGTAACTACGTGAACCCGTGTTCTGAAACAGTCACCTGCTTGAAGCCTCACTGTCCGTATTTACAACGAGGGGCTAGGCGCACACGGCCCACGAGGCACTGTGAGGACAGCCCTGGCAATGTGCGGACTCCTATCGCCCACGGGGACACCAGGGCCGTCGCGTTCCGACGTGTCTACTAGTAACTACCCCCCGGTCTGCTCAGGACACGTTCTTAGTAAACCTGTGATACAGACGCGTACCAGGGTGGCGGAAATAATATAGAAAACGAATAAAAAAGAGTCAAATGGAGGAAATTAACAACAAAAGTGAGACGCGGTGCACGAGACGTACCTTGAACAGGGATCTCCCCGTAGTTCGGTCTCTTATCTGACAGGGCAGTCAGGGGTTTGGACGTGGAGATCGGGCCACTGATGGAATGTCTCTGAAACCACAAGACAAAGGGTGTCAGACGGCACTGCTCCGGTCACCCGAGTGCTAGCATCACGGAGGGGACGACCCCAGACTTGCTTCCTTCCCCACCGGCCCCCTCCCAGAGGCCTGGGATGCTCAGCGCCTTTCAAGTTTCCACATACACTTTGCATTAAACCGTCCATTTCCACAGGACCGCGTGCAGGGATGGGCTGGGGCTGCAGTCCCCACTGAGGGAGGGTGTGAGACCCCGCGACCCAGCCTTGCGGCCCGTGGGCATGACGGGCCTTCCCGTTCCCCACTCCGGACTGCTCTCAGGGTCACTTTATGGTTCTCACTGTGAGGCAACGCACAATGCTTCATTCAATGTATCACTGAGCATCTCAGCTTCCGGCTGTTCGCTGGGCTGACAGAATCTAGGAGACAGGGAAAGGACTCCCCCAGACAGGACCGAGTCCTCTCCCGCCTTATCCTGTGAGACAGCCCATCACCCTGCCACACTCTGCTCATCAGAAGCAAGTCACCGAGCCCAGCCCACCCTCGGGAGGGGCAGGCGACACCAGAGCGTGGCAGCAGCTCAGAGGCCGGTGGCCCGTGACCGATGGATCTCCTCGGCCCTTTAGAGGGTGCTTCTAAGGTTGTTTAGGGCAGGGCTGTGTAGCTGCACCTCACAGCGTGGCCCTTGAGGCCCAGCGTGGCTCCAGGAGGACGTCCCACGGTGGGCAGAGGCAGACAAACCCTACCCCGCGCAAACCCTGAGACGCGCCAGTCCGCCAGAGCCCTGGCAGCCGGTCTTCCCTGCAGACCAGCCCCTGCCCGGCCGGCCAGGCCCACCGTGCACCGCGCGTGTCCACAGCCTCAGCCAGGACCCGAGGGAGCCCCGCGGGGCTCCGGCCTTGTCCACGAGGCTCTCTGCTCCAGGCACCCCCACCCCCGGCCCTTGCGCTCCCTGCTGCTCTCCCCAGACTGAGCGCCCCTGCTCCGTGCAGGCTCCTCCTCCCTGTTCACCGCAGAGAGAAGCCCGGGCTGCAGCAGGACTCAGCCCGTTTCTCAACCCCAGACCTCGGCCCCACACCACCTGTCCGACAACGTCGGAACGGAACTGCCTCCGACCTCTGGTCCGGCCTCCCAGCTGCCCGTGGTACAGAACCACCCAGCCCGGACCCCTCACAGCCTCAGTGAGGCCTGAAAAACCACCACTCCTCATCTTGGGCCCTGTTCCCAGGGACACTGCTCACTGGGAGGAGGCCTGGGAGTCTATGTGTTTAAAATTCCACACAACTTTCAGGCACATTCAGGTCTGAGAACCGTGTGCTAACTAAACAAGCACTAAAATGCTACCAACTGTGGCTTCTATTAATAATTACTAGTTTGTTTCCCAAAGTAGAGAGATGAGATTTTTTACCTCTTAACTTTACGAAAGTTTACGAACTGACATCATGAACGTTAAACCTCAGCTGACAACCACTATTTAGAGAAATGTCACCTTACCTGAAGTTTATTACATCTTAGTGCCTTCATTTGCCTTCATTAATATTTTCATGCCTTTAAAAAATCTGATTAACAGAGTGCAAAAAAAAGCTCCCTATAGACAGAACATGGAGTTTCCTCTGCCTTCCTTTCAAACTAAGGGAGTAACACTTCCTACACACACGTAAACACAAGGCCACAGGCACGTACCTGCATGGGGGAGACGGCAGCCGCAGGCGGGGTTTTCATGGGACTTGGGCTCAAAGGCGTTCGGGGGATCGCTGCCGTGGCAGGGCTGGGCACTGCAAGACAACCAACGCACGGTGAGCCAGGGTGCGACAGAGTGCAGCGGAAGCTTCACAGACGCCCCCCGCCAGGAGCACCGATCAGCCAGCGCCGCCTCACCTCCTCAACCCCAGCAGCCCTGCCGCCAGGGGACAGTCTGCTCCCTAGACAAGCGGTGCTGACTCCCAGGCCTGGCTGTGCCGGTCACCTCACTTCTGCTGTTTAATTAACAGTTAAGTGCTCCACAAACCAAGGACTCCAAGGTCAAAAATGCCAGGAATGCTTCTGTGGCTGCAGCAGGTGAGAGGTCGGGCAGGTGGTGGGCGTCCTTGGCGTGTCACACAGAGGGAGTCCGGCTCGAAGCAGCTTTCCTCCCTGCCCCATGGGGCTCGGCACGCCCCTCACAGGGTGCAGTGTCTGCTCACACGTCAGCCTCCCTCTCTAGAGTGAACTGTGCAAAAGGGGGATTCTGGGAACTCCCCGGTGATCCAGTGGCTAGGACTCGGCGCTTTCACTGCCGGGGCCCAGGGTCAGTGTCTAGTTGGGGAACTAAGATCCTGCATGACGTGTGGCCAGAAAAAGGAAAAAATTTGTATCAAAAAATAAAAAGGAGGCCACCGAATGGCAGTGGATGGTGGCCTGAGCTAGCAGCCAACAGCGCCCCCCGAGACAGGAGACCAGAGCAGGTGTGTGCCCGAGGCTGGGTGAGAGGGCTTGACGGTGCACTAATGTCGGGTGAGGAGGAGGACTGAGGAAGCAGGGAGGCTCCGGAGCTCCGGGCCTGGAAACTGGGCGGAACGGCGCTGCCTCCACAGGGAGAGACGGCAGCTGAGGGGCCAGGTCTGCTTCTGGACGAGATGACACTGGGAGACACCGGGGGTCCGTGTCGGGCAGCATCTGAGTACACAGGCCCGAGGGGCTCGGAGGACGAGCGGGCCCAAAGTCCCATGCCTGGAAGTTGCCCAGCTCGGAGAGGACACCTGACCCCTGCCTGGGGTAAGCCCGAGCCTGCTACCGAGATCCCCGTGGCCGAACAGATCCCAAATCTATTAAAACTCTCCTTGCAGGGAGACCAACTCCCCGCCGTGACATGGGGTGCGATGGGACTCGGAGCAGGACGGCAAAGGACACCAGCCCGCCCGGGGGACGCGGGGCAGTCGCGCCGCCCACCCGGGCACAGCGGACGAGCTACCTTGCGAGGCGCTGTCGAAGGACTTGATGAGCGTCTTCACCGTGGGCGTCGGCTCCGAGGACGTCGAGGACCTTCGGCTCAGCCCCATGCCCTGCCTCAGGGCCGCCAGGTCCCTCTCCACAGCGTTCATGTAGTTGTACACCCGGCCACGCTCCTCCTCCTGCCTGAGAACAGCGGGTCAGGGCGCTTGTGTACCTACCCGGAGAACACACGCTTCCCTTTCCCAGCTGAGAGGCATCAAAAAGTACCAGCTAACACCAACAGTATCACCTGAGCTGAGTAAATCACCGGGGCTAATACTCTTATTAGATTCGTGGATGCCAGGAAACGATACTACAATTTTTGTATCAGGTTATCCTAACTAGGTTAAGTCACCATCGGTTTCCATTTTCCTCTGTATTAAGTGTAAGGGGAGAACACTGGTGATCACTTAGCAGTGAGAGGGGAGGTGGTCTGGCTGAAGACCCTGACTCAGACAGGGGGCCGGCGTCTGGGCTACTGGGAAGCCCTGTCCTGTCCCAGGAGGGCGTCTGGCTCCATCTGACGTGCCGTCAGGCTTCCCCAGTGGCTCAGGAGTAAGAATCCGCCTGCAATGCAGGAGACGCAGGAGACCCTGGGCCAGAAGGATCCTTTGGAGGAGGAAGCGGCAACCACTCCAGTATTCGTGCCTGGAGAATCCCGTGGACGGAGGAGCCTGGTGGGCTACAGCGCATGGGGTCAAAAGGAGTTGACACGGCTTCGTGACTAAACACCACCAAAACAGACAGACGAAGAAAGGGCGCCCCAGCCCTTCGGCACACCTCTGTAACGTCTAGGCTAAGAAGGCGGTCAGAGTCTCATTTCTTCTGTGTTCAATCCATTGTGACATGAAAAAAAACCAGCCTCATAGGTACGTAGTTGGAAAAGGGAAAAGTATTTTAATGATACTGCACTGGTCATACGGAAACAAAAACAGGTCACAGAAAGACACGTATTTCCCACTGTTGACGCCTGTCCTTAAACGATTCGTCTCTAAAGTCCCTCGCTAGTGTCGCTGGTGATACCCACCAGTCAGCAAAGTCTGAACACCAGCAGCTGGAGCCAGCCGTTCTCATGCAAGGACCTCCGCTCCATGAGAGTGCGCGGGCCTCTCCTCCGGCCCCACCCCACACCGCTGCAGGAAATGCAGCCATGCGGCCCCACCTGGACCTCAGGGGCCGAGCAAGTGAGGGAGTGACTCACTGCGGCACCAGGGCCTGGAGGGACCCGCACTGGGAAGACGCGAGGGGCTGGGCGGGCAGCCGGGTCAAGGCCCGGGCCGCACGCCACGCCTGCCCTCCCCACAGCAGGCGAGCGGTGCCACGGGGCCAAGGGCAAACTACGCGGCGGTGTTCCTGAAAACACCCTGAGCTCAGAGAGCCCCTGAGGGCCGCAGACCCCGTCCCAGGGGCTCGCCCGGTGAGCGGCTGTCTCAGAGCCCGACAGGCTCTCGGGAACCCGAGGACCGAGCCTCAGAGCACAGGCTCAGTGAGCTGAGCGGCCTCTCAGACGGAGCGCTCCTGACACTCCGCTCACTCATGGGAGAGAGGAGGAAGGGTGTGTACGAGTGAAGAAGTAACCTTCGCACTCATTCCATGCTCTGCTTAGTAAAGAAGCCAGAGAAAAGCAGTTCACCAGGACTCCCACCAGGCCATCCGCTAGACCTAGGCAACAGTAAAATACAGCAGCTTTTTCAAGTTGGCCCGTTAAAGATTTTTCTAAATTTTTTCCCCAAGGCTACTTAAGAATTGTCCAACATAATGAACATCAAATTCTTAATAACAACCTCCAACTCTGACACTTGGAGACACTTGGGGCTGCCCAGGTGGCCCAGCTGGTCAAGAGTCCTGCAATGCCGGAGACGTGGGCTGGATCCCCGGGCTGGGACAATCCCCCGGAGAAGGGGAAGGCTGCCCACTCCAGTATTCTGGCCCGGAGGATTCCAAGGGCTGTATTGCTCATGTGACGCAGAGTCGGACACAGCAACGTTCACCTCCCTTCCCTATACCTAATAAAAGGAAAAATCTCAAAAACCAGCCTCTCCCCTCACAGACAGTCTCCCCAGGGAGCCGGGGCACACCACCTAAGACTCTCACAGGATCCCAAAGATGCCCATGTTGAATGGGAGAAGCCCCCGGGCCACGGGCACAAGACACCCTGCAGGCGAGCAGCAGGGAGCAGTCAGCCTGCGTCCTTCACTCGAGTCTCCCAGACACCCGCTGACGCACACGGCCTGGCCCTGAGCGGCGCCCAGGGGTCTCACTTCAGCCCCACAACAACTCTGGGACGGAGGCAGCACTGTGCCCACTGCAGAGATGGGCAGACTGAGGTCCTGACCGGGACCCCCAGGCCAGCAGCAGCGGAGCTGCACGGGGCCGGGTCTGTCTCCAGGGTCTGCAGCCTCCATGACGACGACAGCCCGGGGAAGAGCGAGGGGCTGGGGCGGGGGGCAGAGGCCAGGCGGGACTCGCAGCGGACCACGTGTGGGCGGCCCCTGCAGCCCCTCCAGAGCTTGGGACCAAGGACGCTGACGACAGCTCAGAAAGCCCCGGAGCCCATGCTGCTTTACAGGGGTCTCTGCCGTTGGGCCCAAACTCGGTCACAGCAGCGTCAAGACACACAGCCTGCCCGCACAGCCGCATCACAGGACCAGGACTCAAGAGCTCCCTGTGGAGACTGAAGGGCACAGCTGGCTTCCCAAAACTTACTTGCGTGACTTTATTTCCTCCAATTCTTTTGTGAGCTTCTCATTTTTCTCTTGAGCTTCATGTAAGCGGCGCTTCAGATCACCAATCTCCTCTTGGGCTTCAGACTTGATGTCATTTGCGATGACCACCGCAGTCTGCAGATCAGCCTGGAACTGCCGCCATTCCGCCGACTCCTCCTGCATTAAAAGACTACGATTTTATTTCCAAAAGAGAGCAATGAATACGTACATTAAAACAATAAAATGTGCTGATGACTAGACTGCTGTAATGCGCCGTCTCAAGTGATGACTGATTTCTTTTAAATCCCAGAGAACTGCTATTACCTATCTCTAATAGATTATGTAATTATTTTCAGTGAACGGTGTTCCTGGTGAGGAAAAGTTGCCGGCTGATCTGCTTGCTGCCGCAGCAAGCACCTGGGCTGCTCAGTAAGGATGCTCAGGTCAGGACTCCCTTCCTTGCGGCAAGCTTCAAAGTTAGTCTTGTGAAAATAAACATATCATCCAAAATATGCCTCTGAAGAGCTCAAGCAGGCAGACACACAGTATGTGAGCCACACTGGAAGATTCTACAGTGAAAAACTATGACTATCCTGACATCGAAAACAAACAGGAAAAAAAAAATCAAAAGGAAAGGAAGAGGAAGCCAGAAGGAAAATACTAAATTTAGTCTCAGCAGACAAAACACACACCAGGAGGAGCTCAGGACTGTCCCGGTGCGGCCCCCGGGCCACGCAGGCTGCGGGCTCGGCCTCGTGGAGCCACGCCGCCAACCCTGGGGCTGCACCCTCCACCCCTCAGCAGCCTGAGCAATGGAGAGAAAGAAAGAGGGTGCTCGGTCGTGTCTGACTCTTGCAATCCCATGAACCGTAGCCCACCAGGCTCCTCTGTCCGTGGGATTCTCCAGGCAAGAGTACTGGAGTGGGTTGCCATTTCTCCAGCGGAACTTCCCGACCCAGGCACTGAACCCAGGTCTCCCGCGTTGCAGGGTCAACCCAAACCTCGAGACCGGCGTCCCCCGCTCTCTGCCGCCGCAGACCGATCAAACCCCCAGAAGACAGGAAGCCCACAAAAGGCAGCTTAGCCTGGGCCCTTCACAATCAGGTGCCCGTGGCGTTCCCTCCCCAGACGTAACCCTGCTCCCTTGCTGCTGCCTGCAGCCCAGCGGGCCTGGGCCACGGCGCCCCAGGCTCGGGCAGAGGGCCGCGCCTCCCGACAGTATGGCCGGCCGCACCCGTCCTACCCGCAGTCGCCTATGGAGGGTCTTCACTTCTCTCTCCATGTCATGTTTTTGGTCCTGGAGTTTTTTAACCGTATCTGAAAAGACCACAAAGGTTTAACTATTTATTCTCATAACCATGTTTAAAAGGAAAAATAGAAAGGGAGGGGGTACTTAAATAAGCTATTCAAAAAGTCATCCTGCCCAAAGACATTTTATTTTTAATACAAAATTTGAAAAGGAATGTCCAATCCAAGTATAAACCAGTGTGACTCTGTAAGGAAAATATCAAATTTAAATCGTGACTTCTGGATGACTTCCTTCCGCAGCGTCCTAATTCTGAAACAAAAAGCTAAGTTAAATCAATTGTTAGAAACACACACACTGTTGGCTCATAACCAATCAAAACAACAGTGACTGCAATTAAAATGGGAGCTTTTAATCAAAAGGGCTATTAACCTATTCTTACAAGCATAACTTACTTTGCACACTGGAATAAATTCCAGAAAAGTTGTGAATTTCCTAAAATTTTTACAAACTTAATTATTTAATAACTTGGGGGAGCTGCTATTTAATTCTATAGAAAGCCTTTTCACAAAGGAGTAAGTCAATCAACACTCAAATTACTTCTTGCATAATGTGAATTCCCTTCCAACAGCGTCATGCACCGTGAGCATCTGATGAGCAGCGCTGATGGGCAGAGCCGCTCCAGACAGACCAGGGCTGCAAAGACGGGCACGCGGGCAAGGCCATATCCCAGGACCCAGGCGTGCACAGGGAAGTTGCTTTCTACTATTCCA
The DNA here is from genome assembly GCA_007570785.1 of Antilocapra americana. Taxonomy (NCBI): domain Eukaryota; kingdom Metazoa; phylum Chordata; class Mammalia; order Artiodactyla; family Antilocapridae; genus Antilocapra; species Antilocapra americana. Next base: position 91,187 of record ML663582.1, read on the forward strand.
AAAAGTCAGCTTTTCATGAAGTAAAAAGCTACTTTATTCACTAATTCAAACAACTGTTCATAAGAACCTACTTTTGTGTCAGATTTTCGCACAGGGTGCCTGAGACACAAGACAAGGAAAGAGTGAGGCGCGGCCCCCACCCTTTCAGAGACAGAACACTTCCACAGCCTGTCTCTGCACAGCTGCTCCAGACCGCACTTCACTCGGGGCCGTCCCGTCTGGGAACACCGGTGAGCGGGCAAGTCCAGTCCCCCAGGGCGAGGATGACTCTGGAACCAGAGGGAACGGAGCTCCGTCTGACCTTTGTGTGGATGAAACTGGGGTCTTGGCAATCTTAGTGGACACAGTGAAGGAACGGGGACAGAAGCTGTGGCGTTTCTAGTGTGGAAAGCACGACAGGCCACACACCCTTCGTCTGTAATACACTTGCGCGCAAAAATAGTTTACAGTTAAAACAAGCAAGAGAAAGGGTGTCTCTCTCCTCTGCTGAAAACCGCTTTCCTTCGCTTCTGGTGGCAGATGACCCATTGTAAGGCGACCTACAGGCGAGACGCGACAGCAGATCTCCCTGCCCTGGTTCTCAGGTGCCGTTTTAGGCTGCAGGGCCATCTCGGGCTCACCGCGACAGCCCAGCTTTCACCCTCTTCTCCTTACCAGCCTCCACGCTCACGGCCACAGGACTCACACGGCCACGGCTCTCAAAGGACATCCCTCTACCCTGAGCACTGCTTGTTTCCGCTGTCGTCTCCCCATTCAAACCGAGCACACTGCCAGCCAGTGGACGTACTCAGGCTGAATAAAGCGCTACAAGAGTCTCCAGGGAATCTCATTATTTACACTTTCACAAGCACGAAAAGTGACCACAGGCTTCCCTCCCTGGAAACACGGGCGTCCGCGGTCCAGTCCCCGCTGTGAGGCGGCTGGGCAGCAGCCTGTCACATAGGGCAGCGTGGGGCTCGGTCACTCCGGGGCCTCTACACAGCTCCCGCCTCACAGCTCTGAGTGGGAGAGTTGCCGCCAGCTACTGCCTTCATCTCAGGCAGCACTGCGTCCATCAAAGAACAGAACTGACACGACCTCACTTTGTAAGTTTAGCTCAACTTCACAACGTCGTTTTCCTCCAGAAATCAGCGCGCCTCTGTTCTGTCACTGGGCCAACCTTGCTCTGAACAGCTCCGGGCGCTGCCCTGCCCATCTACCGGTGGGATTCACAGCGTCTCCACCAGCAAGAGCCACCCAGCATCGGCGAGAAACCGGAACCAAGAGCCGGGCCTCCGCGCCACCTCTGGCCACAGCCCGGCCCTCGCGCGGGCACCGTGGGCAGCAACCACGCGTGGGACCCCCCCCCGCCCCTTGCAGTGTGAGGGGGGCCAAGCCCCCACGAGCATTCCTGCCCCTCACACCAGAAGACAGCAGCGCCCAAGCGGGCGCCTGCGTCCCGTCAGAGCCCCCAGCTGCCATCTGGTGTGGTTTTCAGAGGCAGGAAGGACCGAGGAGCCTGTCAGTTAGAGCTCCGCCCCTCGGGGCGGCCTGCACCCAGCCACCAGGCCACAGCTGTGCCCCGAACAGACCCCGAGGCAGGAGGAGGGAACGCGCGAGTTTGAAACAGACCGTTTACCGCTCTCATTTGTCTCCGTGTTTTACTTTTTGGCCACGGCTCACAGCACACAGGATTTTATCTCCCCTCCCAGGGACTGAACCGGTGTCCCCTGCATTGGAAGTGTGCAGGTTTAATCCAATGGACTGCCAGGGAAGGCCCTGTTGCTATTTTTTAATTTTTATTTTACTCATTTTTATCCCTCCCCCCAAAATGTGGATGTAACTTTTACCCCTTGATTCTAAAAGTAATACACATTTAAAGAAAAAAAAAAACATACGGTTCCTACTGCTTTACAAGCTCTCCCGCAAGTCAGCAGATACTGGACACTTTCATCAATGAATACGGACCCGCAGCACCATTTTGAGGGCCACAGTCATACCCCGTCAGCTGGAATATCACGACTCGCCTCAGCGACCTCCTCCTCACAAACCGTGCAAGTGCCTTCAGCTGCTCAGATGACGCTTAGGGACGCGTCTCTAGAAGAAGAGGTGCTGAAGGCCACCTGGGACTACCAGCAGGCTCCAAGCCAACCCACTCACTCTAGAATGCAGACTTCTTTCTGAGAGGGCACCCGGTTAGAGACTTTTCGGGACAGGCCACACTGGAATCAGGGACGCCGCTGCAGCTGGCTGGTCTGAGAGCGCCGCCCTGCTAGAGCTGCGGCGGCCATCATCACAGGGGTAGCGCAGCCAGCTCATCCCCTGGCGGAGCGCCTTCTTCCGCACACACGGTTCTCTGGCCTCTGCACACTGGCCCGGCTTGTCCACCCTGGCCAGCGAAAGGGCAGCGTGGCAGGGACGCACCAAACCCACGGGCTGCTAACGAGCCCCCAACTGCTGAAAACACAGACGGTGCCTGGTCTCTGCGGCACCGCATCTGCGTGCACAGCCGCACAGTCTCGGGGCCGTCTCTGAAGGGCGGACCCGCACGGCCCTGCTGAGCTTGCAAACGCCCTGACCAACGCTCCAGAGCCCTCTCGCCCCCTCTTACATGTCAGCGCTCGCTCTCTCTCGTTCTTCTCACCGTTTCTTCACTTTGTCAGACGTCAGGCGTCTTCCTGCATCTTTTCTGACTTATCGATCCGCACACTGAGCTTAGCTGATGGGTTACTCTAGTCTTGCTGAGCCGCTCTACGTATTTGATAGATATCACAGCTATTTCTCCCAGTGCCATTTATTGATAATTCTGGTACTTCAGCAAACTGTAAACTTTGTTCACACACAGCCAATGTGACCCTTCTCCACGAAGGCTCCCCAGTGCCCTGCCTCCCAGGTCTTCCATCGCAGGAGGACACAGCTCTCCTCCTCTTGCTCCTGCCCGTTCTCTCGTCTCGAGCTGCCCATGCTCACCATGGTCATCAACTTCCATGTATCAGGATGCCAGGCCCCAGTTGGCCTGAACCTCAGGAACTGCAGAGGGCAGACGGGGCAGAACACAGCTGCAAGCATGCACAAAACAGGGCTACACAGAGTGGGAGGCGAGGTTGCGGCTAGGCTGGACCTGAGGTCTTGCCGGAGCCACTGCTCTCAATACCAGTCGGCTGTGCTTTGCTCACCACGTTATCAGCTTCATTTTGGAGGCTCTGTTGAGCTGTTTCTTTCTGCTAGTCTCCTCTAAGCTCTTCTAAGATGTTAAAAGGTGCTTTCCTAGTGGCTCAGCGGTAAAGGATCTGCCTGCCAATGCAGGAGACACGGGTGCGATCCCTGGCTCAGGAAGATCCCCTGGAGAAGGAAATGGCAACCTGCTCTAGCATTCTTGCTGGGAAATCCCCTGGACAGAGGAGCCTGGCGGGCTGCAGTCCATGTGGTCACAAAGAGTCAGACGTGACTACACAGCAAGGTATTAAGGCGTCTAGTAAGTCCTGGCCAGTCTCCTTACGAAGAGTGACTCGCATCCGAGACCTGCACGCTTCTGGACGGAACACCCAGCTACAGGAAGGCTCTGCTGATGACAGGAGCCCCTGGGGGTGGCCGGGGGTGGGGGACACACTCTGGATGAACCAGAGGGAAAAGGCGGTTTCTGCCGAGGTGACAGGGCGCGCCCATTTCACTGTGGGGCCAAGCTGCCCTGCCGTCTGTGAAGTCTCCTTTTTAAGACAGCACGGCAGCCCGCAGTTACCCTGGCACGGTACAAAGGGCACAGTGCTGGGGGCCCTGGGCCCAGATTCCCACCTTCCTGAGACGAGCCCGGGACCAGCGTCGGCCATCAGCAGGGCTGACGCCCAACAGAGGACGGCAGTGAGGGTCCCCAGTGCCCAACGCCTCGGCCTCAGTGCCACGGGGAGGATCGGGGCCCTCAGGGCCAGCACGCGGCCGAGACGTGCACAGTCCTCTAGGCTGCAGACCTCTCTGCTCCACTGATGCCCACGTCCACCTCCATCGGCTTTATAGGAAGTCTTCCAGAGACTGCTCAGAACCCTTGGCCCACGGACAGGGTCCTGCCCCAGTTTTCTCTTCGCTCTCTTGTTCAGAGTATTTTTATAGTATCTCTCCGGCCATGTCACTAGGACTTTGGGAGGGAAAGGAGGTGCATGTGACCCCAGGCCATCGTCCCGAGCTAGAAGTCTTAAAGAGTATTTACTGGGAGAGTTGCTACTCAGATCTTCCCAGCTCAGACGTGAAGTCCGGGTGCGGGTGAGGAAACCGCAGGCCAGGTCAGCCTGGCACGTCCCCCAGGTCTACATGGCGCTGCGCTCCGGGGGGCTGTGTGGACCTCCGACTACACACACACACTGTGCGGTCCTGTCCCACAGACACCAAGGATGCCCTGCTCGCTGTTTCCAGCCTTCGTTCTCCCTGGATAATGTCTACGGATTGACGTTCAAGGTCAGTGGCTCTGCTACATCTCTGATTTTCAGTTTAAATGACTCAGTAACGTTTTGTATTCTCTAATTTTTCAGTTCCAGAATACCTACTAGGCTCCTTTTTAATAGTTTTTACTTCTCTGTGGAGCTCTGCTGTTTGTCCATCATGACGAGTACGTTTTCCTCCACGTCCTGAGCACATTCACAGTACCTGTTTTGAAGTCCTGTCTATTAATACCAAAGTCAGAACCACACTGGGGTAAATGATCGGTGACTACTAATGGGTGCAGGATTTCTTTGGTGGAGGGAGCGATTACAAAGGTTCTAAAACTGACTATGGTGATGCTTTCATTCCACAAGAAAACCCCCTCATTTCCTAATTAGCAGTATTCCCTTTCATGGACTCCCCTAAATCAAGCGCTGACTCAGCACGCATCCCAAATGCTAGAATTCTTGAGGAAAAAACTAACTCCTATCAGATTATGTAGCTATAACAATAAATTACATGAAACGTGTCTGGATCCTGGCTCCTATCAAACAACTATAAAGGACATTCCAGGGTCAGCTAGGAAAATCTGCACATGGGGTATTCGATGATGCTAAGAGCTTCTGCCTAGCTTTGCTAACTGTGATACTGCACCATGGTTATGAGGAGAAAGTGCTGAAATGTTCAGGAGGTCAGTGTCCACAGCTTACTGCCAACTGGTTCAGCTAAACACCCACTCAGAAGGCAAACGCTACAAGACGCTGCTGACCACCACATCCAGGCAGGAGGTGCTAACTGCCACACAACTCTCCAGGTACTTCTGCATGTTCAGATTCCAAAAAAACTGGACATGTACACACTGCTATATTTAAAATGGATACCCAACAAGGACCTACTGCACAGCGCAGGGAACTCTGCTCAATGTTACGCAGCAGCCTGCATGGCTGGGAAGGGATACGTACATGCACATGGCTGAGTCCCTTTGCTGTCCACCGAAGCCCCCACAATGCTGCTAACCAGCTACTGTTTCCACGCTCGTGCTCAGTCATTTCCGACTCTGTGACTCCATGGACTGTAGCCCAGCAGGTTCTTCTGTCCGTGTGATTTCCCAGCAAGAATGCCGAAGCAGGTTCCCATTCCCTTCTCCAGTGGATCTTCCTGCCCCAGGGATCAAACCTGTGTCTCCTGCATTGAAGGTGGGTTCTTTACCCGCTGTGCCATCAGGGAAACCCATTAATCACCTGTCAGTTCAGGTCAGCCACTCAGTCGTGTCCGACTCTTTGCGACCCCATGGACCACAGCACGCCAGGCTTCCTGTCCATCACCAACTCCCAGAGCTTGCTCAAACTCATGTCCATTGAGTCAGTGATGCCATCCAACCATCTCATCCTCTGTCATCCCCTTCTCCTCCCACCTTCAATCTTTCCCAGCATCGGGGTCTTTTCCAATGAGTCAGTTCTTCCCATCAGGTGGCCACAGTATTGGAGTTTCAGCTTCAGCATCAGTCCTTCCAATGAATATTGAGGACTGATCTCCTTTAGGATGGACTGGTTAGGTCTCCTTGCAGTCCAAGGGACTCTCAAGAGTCTTCTCCAACACCACAGTTCAAAAGCATCAATTCTTCGGTGCTCAGCTTTCTTTATGGTCCAACTCTCACATCCATACATGACTAGTGGAAAAACCAAAGCTTTGACTAGACGGACCTTTATCAGCAAAGGTCTTGCTATTTAATATGCTGTCTAGGTTGGTCATACCTTTTCTTCCAAGGAACAAGAGTCTTTTAATTTCATGGCTGCAGTCACCATTTGCAGTGATTTTGGAGCCCAAGAAAATAAAGCCTGTTACTGTTTCCATAATTGACAATACCCAAATACAAAATAAAACATTTTTAAAAAATTGGGGAGAGAAACTACATGGCTATAAAAATTTTATTAAGGATTTTCAGCCATTTTATAACTAAAATCTGTACCTTGTTTATGTAATTTTTATTTTGGCATTGATACGGAAAATTTTGTCCCTGGAAACCTTTAACATTTTTCTAGCTGTCACCCCAATTACCACAAGGTGTCACTCTTCCCCCATTCAAAGCAAGAGGTTTGCAAGGGAAAAGGCTGTATCATCTGTACTAAAGGAAGACACTGAGCTCCCAAGTTAATCTGAAAGTTGAGAACCATCTGTATTTAGGAAGTAAAATGCAATAACTCTCTCAGTTCAGGGACAATGAAATACAAACTAGACATAAATGTCAAACTAAGAGTTTTCTAAAACTGTAGATGAAAAAGTGAATCACTGTCTCTCAGGAATACAGTCCCACAGGCCACTTCAGTATCCACACACTTTGGAATAGTCTGAACAGCCCTGAGGTCACTGTGCAAATGCCAGGTCCACCACCAGACACCTTTAGGGCTCCTGCAAACAGCCCCCCTAGAGTGGTTCAACCCCCCACACCCCCGCGCCCATGGCACAGGGCTCCGGCCCCGTGCTGCATCCGTCTGCTGGTCCTCAAACAAGCATGGCCCGAAACTTCAGCAGCTCTCACCAAAGCTGGAAAAGGTCTGTTTGCATTCCAATGCCAAAGAAAGGCCAAAGAATGTTCAAACTGCCACACAGTTGCGCTCATTTCACATGCTAGCAAGGCAACGCTCAAAATCCTTCAAGCTAGGCTTCAACAGTACATGAACCAAGAACTTTCAGATGTACAAGTTGGATTTACAAGATGTACAGACATACAAAAGGAACTGGAGATCAAACTGCTAACATCCATTGGATCACAAACATCTACTTCTGCTTCACTGACTACACTAAAGCCTTTGACTGTGTGGATCACAACAAACTGTGGAAAGTTCTTAAAGAGATGGGAATTCCAGACCGCCTTACGTGTCTCCTGAGAAACGTGTATGCAGGTCAGGAAGCAACAGTTAGAACCAGACATGGAACAATAGACTGGTTCAAAACTGGGAAAGGAGCATGTCGTCAAGACTGTGTATCGTCACCCTGCTTATTTAACGTCTACGCAGAGTACATCGTGTGCAACGCCGGGCTGGATGAATCACAAGCTGGAATCAAGAGTGCCGGGAGAAATTTCAGTAACCTCAGATATGCTGATGACACCGCCTTAACGGCAGAAAGCAAAGAGGAACTAAAGAGCCTCTTGATTGCAGCAATGAAATTAAAAGATGCTTACTCCTTGGAAGGAAAGTTGTGACCAACCTAGATAGCATATTGAAAAGCAGACACATTACTTTGCCAACAAAGGTTCGTCTAGTCAAGGCTATGATTTTTCCAGTGGTCATGTATGGATGTGAGAGTTGGACTGTGACAAAAGCTGAGAACAGAAGAATTGATGCTTTTGAACTGTGGTGTTGGAGAAGACTCTTGAGGGTCCCCTGGACTGCAAGGGGATCCAACCAGTCCATCCTAAAGGAGATCAGTCCTGGGTGTTCACTGGAAGGACTGATGTTGAAGCTGAAACTCCAATACTTTGGCCACCTGATGTGAAGAGTTGACTCATTGGAAAAGACCCTGATGCTGGGAAAGATTGAGGCAGGAGGAGAAGGGGACGACAAAGAATGAGATGGCTGGATGGCATCACCGACTCGATGGCCATGGGTTTGGGTGGACTCCGGGAGTTGGTGATGGACGGGGAGGCCTGGTGTGCTGCAGCCCATGGGGTCGAAAAGAGTCAGACACGACTGAACGACTGAACTGAACTGATGAAGGTGAAAGAGGACAGCGGAAAAGCTGACTCAGAACTCAACACTCAAAAAAATGAAAATCATGGCATCTAGTCCCATCACTTCATGGAAAAGAGATGGGGAAAAAAATGAAACCATGACAGGCTTTATCTTCTTGGGCTCCAAAAATACTGCAGACAGTGACCGCAGCCATGAAATCAAAAGGCGCTGCCCCCGGGCGCAACGCTGGACAGCGTAGTAAAGCCAGAACTGTCACTTTGCCCACAAGCGTCCGTCTAGTCAAAGCTACGGTTCTTCCAGTAGTGGCCACGTACAGATGTGAGAGGAGGGCCATAAAGAAGGCTGAGCACGAAAGAATTGATGCTTCAGACTGTGGTGCTGGAGAAGACTCTTGAGAGTTCCTTGGACTGCAAGGAGATCCAACCGGTCAATTCTAGGAAATCAACCCTGAATGGTCACTGGAAGGACTGAAGCTGGATCTCCTATATTCTGGCCACCTGATGCAAAGAGCCAACTGATTGGAAAAGACCCTGATGCTGGGAAAGTCTGAGGCAGGAGGACGGGGCGACAGAGGATGAGAGGGTTGGATGGCATCACCAACGCAATGGACGTGAGTTTCAGCAAACTCTGGGAGACGGTGAAGGACAAGGAAGCCTGGTGTGCTGCAGTCCATGGGGTCACAGAGAGTCAGACACGACTGGGCGACTGAAAAACCACCAAGGCATCCAGAAAGGTTACCTCCATCCTCCCCATCCCTACCAGGCCATCCTTAGCAGGCATTACAACTTAAAACGTGTTAATATTCAAGGAATCCAGGCAAAGAATACATAAAAAATTTTAAAATGTATCATTTGGAGATAACTTGAAAGTTACAAAAAGATACAAAAAGTCACACAAGGACGGGACCTGAACACCACGTCCCTTTCATTCAGCTGTGCCTACCGTAACCGTGCCCTGCTGTCCCCTCTCCCTGCCCATCCGCTGCATTCACCTCTCCTTCCTTAAGGATATGCGCCACGGTCCCTCACACCGGCACAACGCAGTGTGTGGTCCCTACCCACACGCAGACCCAGCGGGCTGCCAACCTCATGCCTTTATGCTGAGGTCTGTCCCCACAGCCTGAGGGCAGTGAGGGGCCCACAGGCAAGGGGGCAGGGGCTGGCCCGCCCCCACTCCTCCAGCCTGGACCCCCCTCAGCCTTGTCCTCACGACGCTGCCACTCATGGCGACATCCGTTCCCACAGCCTGAGGGCAGCCGGGGAACTTTCCGTGAGAGAATCACCAAACCCCCACTCTCTGCCAAAGTCTCCACACAGAAATGCTTGTACTGTGTTTACAACTTTTTTAATAAGTCTGAAATAACTACAAAATAGTTTTTAAAAATCTTTTAAAAGGCAAACAGAGCAACTCAAAATCCGAGTTCCAAATTTACCTGACCATAAAATCTTCACGGAAGAGAGGAAAATCAAACAGATAAACGAAAACCTGTGCTGCAGGCCTGAAGGTCAACAGTTTTTGCTCTCACTACACTTGCCACCACTAGATGTTGATGAGAAGCAGCTTGTCCCAAGAGCTAGAAAGTTAACAGCCCATTAACATCTCACTTAAATGATCTTCACAGTTGAGCAGTTCTAAAGAGATGCTTTTGTCTCACAGTCCTTCAGGAGCAAACCAGAGGCCGGAAACGGGCGACTCCGTGAGGCCCCAGCCCACACGTGTCTGCCCGGCCACAGCACTGCTGCCCCAGGACCCTGCCGACGCAGAGTCGCCCGCCCGCCCATCCGTCCGTCCTGAGCGCTCACCGCCCCGCGCGCGGGGGCCTCACTCACCCTCTAAGTCACCGCCCCATATGCGGGGGGCCTCACTCACCCTCTAAGTCACCGCCCTGCGCGCGGGGGCCTCACTTACTCTCTAAGTCACTGCCCCGCATGTGGGGCCTCACTCGCCCTCTAAGTCACCGCCCCGTGGGTGGGGGGCCTCACTCGCCCTCTAAGTCACTGCCCCGTGGGTGGGGGACCTCACTTACTCTCTAAGTCACCGCCCAGAGGGTGGGGGGCCTCACTCGCCCTCTAAGTCACCGCCCCAAGCGCGCACGGGGCCTCACTTACTCTCTAAGTCTGAGATGACGAGGTTGTCGTGAAGCTTCACCGCCCGGTGCTGCTCCACTTCATCTTCAAGCTCAAAGATCGTTTCTTTCATGTCGCTCCTCTCCGTCTCTTTTTCCTCCAGCTCTGATCGTAACTTTTCTAAGGTCACGTTCAGATCGTCTATTTGCTTCTTAGCTTCCTCTTGGAAGGCTCGGTATTCGTCTTCTACCTGTGTGAAATCGGTGCAGATCAGGAAAGTGCATGCTGCTCTGAGCCAAGGCCCAGGACGGAGGCACGGCTGCCTGGGCTGGGGCGCAAGGGCTCTGCTCTGCGGGAGTGAGGAGGGCCGTGTGGCCTGGGGACGCCCAGTGACTCGGACTGCACACCCCACGCTCCAGCCCGCATGCCGCCCCACCCCTGAGCGTGCACTGGCATCACACTGAGCCTCACTATGTCACTCATGCAGAGGTTTCGGAAGCTTTCCCTTCTCCAAAGTTTGGACTGAAGGCATGCATCTCATCAACGATTAACATGCTTTCCCACAAAAATGATGTCTCCTTTCTGACGGTTTCAATATTAAATTAAAAATAGAAACCGAAAATTTTCAAATACTGTCAAACTGTTAGTTCATGGGGACCCCCAACATGTACATGCCAACAAATCTATCTCCTAAACCATATCCCTGAAAGTCATCCCTTAAAAAATTAAGATTCACGTTACTAAGAACAACAGACTCATACGAAGGGCACGGCAGCCTGACCCAAACTGCTAGAGCTCCACTTGAAAACCACACCCCAGAGGGAGAGAGGAGGCAGACACTGCTGGCCCCACAGACTGAACTCTGGCTCTCCGTTTCTCGTGTTCAACTGTAGCCGCGAGTGCTCTCTGAAACTGCACGACACACTCCCCTGGGCACACCCAGAACTGGGCCAGCTTCTGTCAGGTGTGACTCCAGCCTTAGCTTTCACAGGCAGGACAACAGTGAGACAATGAGCATGGAAGTGACATCATTACAAGAGCACTCTTCACTCCAGCCCAACACAAGCGGCTCAGAAAGACATCCGCTTAGGAAAAGCGAGCGACACCCCACCCGGGCTGCCGGCTCCCGGGGGGCATGCCGTGCCTCACGCGGCTCCAGAACCCTCTGTCTACATCAACAGTACCTTGGCGAGGGCGTCCTGCAGCCGGTTGGCATCGTTCCGGGTGTGGGCCAGGTCTTCCTGCAGGCTGCTGGCCAGAGTCTCTGCTTTCTCTTTGTCCAGCCTGACGCTCTCCAGGAGGTCCTGAATGTCGGACTTGTCTCCGGAGTTATGGATGGAGTAGAGCTCCGCCACCTTCTGCTTCTCGTTCTCCAGCTGGGCCTTCAGGCGGTTCATCTCGATCTGGTCGCTGGCCACGGTGGCCCTGAACTCCTCCAGCGTGGCGGCCAGGGCCACCTTGCCCTTCTGCTCGGACTCGACGACCCGCTCCATGTGGTGGTTGCGCTCCTTGAGCGCCCCGATCAGCTCCTGAGCCTCCTTATTGTCCTGCTCGGCCATCTTCAGTGTGTTGCTCAAGTGCTGCTGGACGCCGAGGAGCTGCTCCCGCTCAAAACGGGTGTTCTCAGCGAGGTCCATGTAGCGCTGCTCCAGCTCCATGTAGCGGCCGCTTTTCACGTCTTCGTCTATGACGTAGGAGATGTGATGCTCGTCCAGGAGGGAGCGGAAATACTCAATCTGCCGGCTGAAGTGCTCCAGCTTGTCGCTCTGCTGACACAAGGACTCCATGAGGATCACCTTCTCCTCCCCGAGCCGCTCGTTCTCGCTGTTGAGCTCCTGGGTGACCTGCTGCAGGTCGGCGAGCTCCTGCAGCGTCGCCTGCAGCTCCTCGCTCGTGCTGTGCTGGTTCTCCTCCATCTGGTGGATCCGCTCCGTCAGGCACGCGACCGACACTTCGCTGGCGTTCCCGCTGCTCCCCTTCCGGGAGCGCTCTGTGCTGGGAACGCCTTCTGACTCCGAGGACGAGGGCGCGTCCAGGGCGTCGTCGCTGGACGTGAGGGGCTGGTAGGCCTCGCTGCACTCGCTGCCCAGGTTGTCCAGCGAGTGGCTGTGCTCGGGGTCCATGAGCGTGCTCCCGTCCTGGCTCAGCAGGTCCTCCACCGACGAGGCCAGCGTGCCCCCGCCGTCGCTCTGGTTACCAGGGCTGATCTCTGGGCTCAGGGACTGGTAGCCAAACAGCTTTTCGGAGTGGTCCAGCCTCTGCTCCAGGGAGAAGCCCAGCGCGTTCAGCCGGTCCTTCAGCATGCGGTTCTCATTCTTCAGCTGGTTGAGCTCCTCGCGGATGGCGCTGTTCTGCTCCTGCAGCTGCAGCAACGTGGACTCCACGTCAGTCGGCTGGTGTGCGACGCAGGCTTCCTTCCCCTCGGACTTCCCGCCCCCCTCGGAGGAGGGGTCCCCGCTGACGCCCAGCTGAGCACGCATGTCCCGAAGCTCGCTCCGCAGGTGTAAAATCTCCAGGTCCTTGGTTTTGGCCAAGGTGAGAAGGTCCTGCACTCTGGCCTCCAGAGCAGCTTTGTCGCTGATCTGACTGTCCGACTTGGACTTGCTCATGCGGACGTCGCATTCCGCAGCCGTGCGACTGCGTGAGCGTCTGGCCGACGCCACGTCATTAGCCCCCTGACCTGCAGAAGGTAGTTTTTTGCTCTGGTTTAGTCGGGTACGTTCACGTAATCTTTCTCTAGCAGAACTGGACTCTTTATTACCTGTGGAAGTGCTCCGCTTGGTTGAAGAACTCGTGCCTACGTGATTGAGACAAAGAGTTTAAGGCAGAAAATTAGCAAGAGACAGGCACACAGTTACGCCCCAGGTGCGCGAGGAACGGGCTAAGGACCCACACGGGGACTGCCACACTAGCCCTGCCTGAGAGTCTGGTTACTGTCTAGTTCAGCTCCCGCCAGACAGGAATCACCCGTTATTCATCAACGAAAACACACGGGACACACGGAGCTGCATGCTGTAAAGGGGCAAGTTTTATGGAATGTGGATGGTATCTCGATAATACACACGGACTTGAATGCTAAACCATGGATTCAACAGGTGGCCAGCAGCCCAGGGTCTGGGGGAGGCTGCAGGAAGGCGCCTCGAGGCATAGCCGGTCACACAGCAAACTGCCTGCAGAAGCAGGAAGCGAAGGAAGACAGTGGACGGCCAGAGGGAGAGGCGGCCTCTGGACAAACAGAAGCCCAGATGCCACAACAGACACAAGACTGAGAGCCAGGAAGATGCAAGCAGCGTTCGCGCCACCAGACGCCGTGCGTGCGCTGCCGCTCAGTCACGCCTGGCCCTTTGCGGCCCTGTGGACGGTGGACCGCCTGGCCCCTCTGTTCGTGGACTTTTCAGGCAAGAATGCTGGAGGGGGCGGCCATCTCCCCTTCCTCAGGGGAGTCTTCCCGACCCAGGGATGGAGCCTGCGTTTCTTGCACGGGCAGATGGATTCTTCACCCCTGGGCCACTCGGGAAGTGCCACACAAGTCGTACAAGACGTATTAATGACAAGAATCATTAAAACAGGCAGCGCGCACTTATCCTCACCACACACACATATCGGCCCCTCAGGCGTCATCACCATCATCCTGTTTTACAGATGAAGAAACCCAAAAAGAGGTGATAGATCACCTGCCAACGTCCCACAGGTAGCACATGGCTGAGCCAAGATTCAAAGGCAGGCAGGCCGTGCGGCAGAATCCGCAGCTTACCAGGACCCACTCGGCCTTCACCGGTATTAGCAAACGACGCGGCATCAACGCTAAGGCCTAATGATACGTCCATCAAACAAGTCACAGTGCTACCACTGCTGACGTTTTAAACCTGTGCAAACACGGACAGGGGCCGCATTTAATGTGAAAAGAAGGTGTTTCATCACCCACAGACACTTAAGGAAATCACTAGACTCTTTCTTACTTTGAAAAGTAAGCCCCAGACCTGCCCAGTAGCTACTCTTAACGAGCCGACTGGTTCTCCACGTGTCAGCACCAGGCTAACCAGGGAGCAGAGAGCGGACGTTCTGCGTGGCGGGGGCGACGTGGGAAGGGCCCCTGCTTCCGCCTCGGCTCAGGTGGGGTGGGCGCAGGCAGGGGGTGCTGGTGGCCTCGGCAGACAAGGACGAGGTGGTGGAAGTGGCATCAAATACAGGAAGGAAAAGCAAGGTCACACAGCAGATGGAGCAGCAGAGGGAGGGCCCACAGGCCCTGAGTGCCAGCAAGAGCTCAGGGGGCCGCAGCGACAGTGTTCAGTGGGTTTCCTTGAGCAGCAAAGAAACCCAGACGAGCACTCTGGTGGCGAGCAAGCCAGAGGACGCCTCGCAGACCAGCAGGAGGAGGGGCAGCAGGAGGAGTGTGGGAGACGGAGCAGTGAGGCAGGGAGAGGCCACGTCCACGGAGAAGAGCCTGCTCTTCGCAAGAACGGAGTCGGGATAGCGAGTCTGCACTAGATTTCAAAGGCAGAGGGGCAACTGCAGACCGAGGCTGGGAAGGGGGACGACGGGCAAAGGCCTGGGGCGGTGGACACTGAGGGCAGCCGTGAGGGTGGGAGGCAGGCCAGCGGGGAAGCAGAGTCTGCACACAGGGAAACCCTGAGGCCGGGGAGGGAGGAGGCGCGAAAGGTCAGAGTCCTGGACCTCCTCGCACCACGCAAGCCAGAACCTTAAACGGGGTGACGACCCGGGCTCAAGGGTAGAGACCTAAGGCCCAGTCTGCCCCATCACCAGCTCTGAGGCCTGGCACAGAATGGGCACCCAGGAAGCACTTGCCAAGCAAATAAGTGCATGGCCTGGGCGGGACACTGAAGCCTTCTGAGTGGGGCTCCCACGATGCTGAGCTGAGAGCCTCTGAATGACGCCGCTGATGACGGCCTCAACCGCCAGGGGCGCAGTGAAGAGACGGAGTGGGCCTGTGGAGCCAAGCAAGGGTGTCCACGTTCCCCCCTGGTGACCGCGCCGCTGCAGTCAGCGTGGGCGGGGGTCTAGGTGGAAGGAGGAAGCCATGGAGGGTCAAGGCAGGGGAGCACGGCTGGCACGCCCAGCCAAGGAGGAAGTCCAGGACACACAGAAGGGACAAGAAGCCGAATGAGGAGAGCAAGAGAAGGCCCGCTCGACTTTCTGCCAATCTGCTTTCATACACTTGACTACAGACACAGTATCTCAAGATTACTGGAGGTTTCCAAGTTTTTTTCTTTCAGTGTAAGAAGCAACATATGAAAGCGTTACTCTCTGAACTACGGAATGAGATCTTAAAAAAAAAAAACTGCTGCTAATGAAGGAAGGAAGAACGGCAGGACTGGAATGAATGGATCTAGCCACTGATGATCAGAGGCTGCTAACTTCAGGGAGCGGAGGCAGCCAGAAACCACAGGCCACCTGATGGCAGGCGGCGGTCCTGGATGAAGGAGCGGACGGGGGTTGGGGAGGCGCCTCGACCTGCCCCATCAAGGCTCTGAATCCAGGGACACGGACAGTGAACAGAGAGGACACAGGGACACAGTCACGGCATCACAGGAGTGTGGGCCCAAAATCCAGATCACCAGAGCAAATCCCCTGGAGGTCCAGGGGTTAGGACTCTGCTTTCACTATCGCAGGCTGGGCTCAATCCCTGGTGAGGGAACTAAGATCTTGCAAATGGCCAAAGAGGAGGAAATAAAATCCAGAAACTCTATAGGTCAAACAACCAGTTTCTACAAAAACTACATTGTAAGAAAAAGGGGGGGCAGGCAGTGAAGTCACAGATTTAAAAATGAAGACTTCAGAGACACCAGCAATTACTCTATGCGGACCTTAAATGAATCCTGGTAAATCCTAATCCAAACAAATAAGTAAGCGTATGTATGTAATATTTATAAGACAGTTGGAAATTTAAATATTTACTGAACAACTAGCAGTTTGAGAAACGATTACTTCAGGGCCTGATAATGGCACTGTGAACACGTTTTTAAGAGCGCTTGTCTTTCAGAGACGATCAGCCACGTGCGAATGACGCCTGGAACTGAAGGTGGCGTTGAGGAGTCAAGCACGGCCCTCATGTGGCAGGGTGACGGGCACGCGGAGAGGGGAGCGCCAGACTGCCGTGCACAGGCCAGACGCCCCCTCGAGCGAACGGCAGCGCCTGAGCACCGCTGCCCCGCCCGCCTGGCATGGAGCGGCGTGGCCCCGCTGAGTGCGCACCTGTGCTGGCCTTGGGCCTGCTCTCTGAGGTGCTCGCTGCAGGGGCGGGCGCGGACGGCGCGGCGGACGAGCAGGTGTTCCTCTTCCCTTTGACACCATTGGTCACGGGCACCCCGCCAGCCATCCCAGCTGGGAGGTCATCACTGCTCTTGGTCTAGAAGCAACAGGAGATTAAAAACAAACAGGTTAGATACCGTGAGATTAAATAACATCCTGACCCTAAACACAGCCCCTGACTTTCACGCTGAGCCCAAGACCTCTGTGAAGCCCCCCTGGCAGTCCCCAAGCAGCACCTGGAGCCTTCTCACTGGCTCATAAACAACTGCAGCTTCTTTTTAAAACTATGAAAATCACAGTGTACTCAGAGGTGTCCTGGGCGCCCACCGTGTGCCCCACGTGCCAGATTCAGTGAGGGGTGAGAGGAAGGGAGGACACCCTCCTTGCTACCCTCCTCTAGGCTGTGACCCACCAACCAGGAGTGCCGGAGTCACATCACGTGCGCCGTCTGAGAAGAATCTCCACTGCTCTAATGGGATCCAGGGATGGAGCCAACATCTAATAGAAGACACTCTGAAATTTTTTTTTTAACCTTTATCTATTTTTTTTTTTTTGGTAGCCTAAGCAAAAACTGAAAGAAGGGGATTTTTTAAAAAGCCCACATAACATACAAATAAAACACTACAGAGACTTTACGGTTACAGTGAGAGTTAAATGATCATTCTATGTGAGAAAGACCATTTGATTTATTTATGTTTTATGAAGATGAATGAAAACCATGAGCTTTTTAAAAAGGAAACAAGCACTCTGGATAATTGGGTTTGGCATAAAATTATTACTTAAGAAAAAATAGTGAAGAAATCTGACTTTACTTTGAAAGAGAACACAGACGGGTTAAAGATCTCTGAGAGAAAAAGCACCTGCTTTTAGATCAGAGAGCCGGGGCCTCCTTGGCTGCTCGGTGGTAAAGAGCCCACCTGCCAGTGTAGGAGATGCAGGTTTGGTCCCAATCTGGGAAGATCACACATGCCCTCGAGCACCTAAGCCCGGGAGCCAGCTGCCGAGCCTGCGCCCCAGAGTCCGTGCTCTGGGCGGGAGACACCACCACCACAGGGAGCGCACGCACCCCACGAGCGGGAGCCCAAACCACAGGGAAGACCCACCACAGCCAAAAACAAACAAATAAAATCATCCTTTGAATAAATAAAGATCCAAAAGTTTTGCCCACTAAAGTGAAGTGGTCGTTCCCTGCATCTCACTAGATCCAGCCACAAACAACATTTGATATAGGAAGTAAAGAAACGCATAAACTTGGGGATTTCCCGGCAGTCCAGTAGTTAGGAACGGGCACTTTCAATGCTGGGGCTGGGCTCAATCCTTGGTTGCAGCCAAAAAAAAAAAAAGAAAGAAAGAAAGAGAGGGGACTTCCCTGGTGGTCCGGTGGATAAGGGTCCGTCTGCCAGCGCTGGGACAGGGGTTCAGTCCCCTGTCTGGGAAGATGCCACAGGCCACACAGGAGCTGAAGCCCTTGTACCACAGCCACCGGAGGCCGAGCCCCTGGAGGCCACAGGCCGCGACTGCGGGGACCGCGCTGCAGCTGCCGGGGCCTGGCCCGGCGCCCCCACAGCGGAGCCTGCGCAGCGCAGCTACGGCGGCCCTCACCTGCTGCAACCAGAGCGAGCCCGCGCAGGGCGGTGAAGGCCCAGCACAGCGAGGGTAACGCAGTGTTTTTAAGGGAGAGGGGCACATCTCCGCACCCCAGCAGTGCGAGAGCAGCACCACGTGCTCCGCGAGTCCTGGGCAGTGACAGGTCTCGTGTGGGCGTCCACGGGAGCGGGTGTGTGGACACGGCACCTAAGTGATCAAAAGCCAACGCTTCATTCGTGGCGCTAACCATCAAGGCTAATCAGTTACAGGAATGAATTCGGGCAGTGGGAAGCGACCACATGCCAGAGAAGCACAGTGAGAGGTGGAGGACAGAGGTCTGCGGGCTCGCCGAGCCCTTCTGCTTCTTCCAGTTTTTCCTTTCTCACTACTTCCTTCTCTCCTTCTGACCTCTTCACTCCAAGTTCTATTCCAAGACCCTTTTTCCTTCTTAAATGGGAGCAGCTGCTGCAGTCAAGGGGAAGCATGCCCAGACAGCGCCGCCTCTCGCCCGCCCGTCCCCAGGGTGCACAGACACCAGCCAGCTGAGCGGAGCCCAGGACACTGGCACACCCAGGCGCACAGCAAGGACACGGCTCTCTGCCTTACAGTGGAGCAGTACTCACTGCTCATGACCAGCTGCTATCAACGGGGTCCACGCCTCTTGAGACCTGACGCGCCCAGGGCGCGCTCCGGAGTGAACTGCAGAGACACTGCCTGGCAGCGAGGAGGAGGCAACTCGGCAGGCGGTGTGCACGTCCCGTGCCAACGCTTCAACCTGCTCCTCCGCCCCGTAGGTCACAGGTCACCCAGCTACACAGGCGCTCCGCTGCAAGGACAGCCCAGCGACTGAGTGACCGGCAGAAAGCCCAGCTCCCCTACAGGAGAGGCAGCTCCGTCGCAGAGGAGATGGCTCAGCGTGCTGATTCAGACTGAAGAAGCAGGGCACAGGTCGACCGCGGGTGTCGCCCCAGGGTCACAGGGTGACACCTGGCCACTCGGCAGGGCCGCGGTGAGGAGAAACCTGGGGGCATCTCCCAGCCCTTGGAATGAGTCTGTCTTCAGGTTTGACAACCTTGGGAGAGAAAAACTAGCACATCCTGCTAGATCCTTCCACACATATGGGAAGTCCCTCATCAGCTGTTCCTGTGAAGTGCCCTGTGAGGCACTTCTTAAAATGGCTAAGTCACAGGCCATGACGCCCTGCGTGGACAGAGGCTTCCAGACAGACTGTGTCTCAGGCGCCACTGGGTTTCTCCCCATCACTCGAGCAGCAAGGCTCCCGAAGTTTCCTGCAGAGGCAGCGTTTCCACCCAAAACACCACCCCCCAAAATAAGCAAGCCAAGAACAAACAAAATGAATTCTGAACTGGAGGAAGACCACGTGGCTCTCTGTCCACTGCACCAAACACCTGAGCAGCAGACAGAGGCCCAGAGCCAGCGTCTCAGGGACACCGAGAGCTCCAAGGGGAGGCTGCCACCGCCAGGAACAAGGCGCGGGCCGAGGGAGCTTCCCGGGCAGGCGGCAGAAGGCCGGCTGCGCGTCACTCACAAGGCCCGGCCCTGACCAGGCCCCAAGCACTGCTGCCTTCTGACGGCAGCCCGAGGGCGCACAGGGCCAGCCTGGCCAGCCAGCCCCCACACCCAGGGCTCGAACACCTCACTCCCCATGACCGGCAAGGAGCAAACCAGCCTCCACAGGAAGGGGTGTAACGAGAAAACCAGTCACGCTCTAACTACACTCGCATCACCCGCTTCTGCGTGGCATTAATACTGGCTCAGCAGGCAGAGTCTTTGGGGCAGTGTGATGAGGTGGCGCGGGAGTAAGAACCGCGTGTGGGGGCTCAGGAGTGGCTGCACACGTGCGCCCCCTCAAGCCTCCTCAGGCAGACGCAGCACCCGTGCTGGAAACGGCGCACGCTGCTCTCCTGCTCTCAACAGCCGCCGGCTGCGCGGCACTCGAGCTGTTCCTGCAAACGACTCGCCTCCACGCCGCGCCCCACGGGCTCCCCGAAGGGGGCTTGGCCCCACAGGCACAGCGCTCTGGCTCACAAGCAAGCTGCCCCCGGCATCGCTGGTAAAGACGGCCGCAACAGCAGCCTCCTGGCAGGCAGGCAGACTCGCACGGTGAGGCCCTCACAGGCAGCTCCCAGCAGAGGCTGAACCGACGTTTGTGGGAGCCGCGCCCCTCCCACACCCGCCCTGCGTGTGAACACGTCACGCGAGTACCTTCGACAAGGCTGCTGCGGCCCCGGGCTTCACGGGTCTGCTGCCCACCGAGGCTGAGGAGCTGTTCTCGGGCCTGGCTTTGTCTGCTGCCTGCACCCTGCTTATCCCCGACACCTTAGGCGCTGAGCCAACACTCCTGCTTGCTTTCTTCATTCTGGGCTGCCTCTTCGTGATGCATTTACAGGCAAATCTGTGGAGAGAAACAGTGTTAAATTGAGAACAAAACGGAAAGAAACGCTTTAGAAATTTGTTTCCGAAGGACCTTGCCGTGAAATAAAAATGTCTGGAAGCTAGATGTCGTTACAGAAAAGAAAGGAGGAAAAAATTCTTAGACTCGTTAATCAGAATGTACTTCTTTCTTGAACACTACTGATGTGAAGTTACCCTGCGCATTCCAGCTCTCTCAGCACAAAGAATACCCAGATCTCTCCTGGAACAAGCGCACACAACGCACACACAGAGCAGCAGTAACCGTCCTGGCAGCGAGAAGGACACTTCACGGGTCTCCACGGGTGACCACGCTTTCCAAATTACCCAGCACAGTCCTGGCTTCAAATATTTGTTGTGACATTGTACATAAACCAGCAGAACAGCCCAGAAACTCCAACGTCAGGATCTAAATATATTTCCCAGGATACCTCTTTTACCAAGAGGAAGCTCCAAAATGCCTTATCAGAACGTAAGACTCAATGTCTCATTCAGAAAGCAAGAGCATTCTACACACCTGTAAGAACCGTGACAGAACTGGGTCTCACAGCTCAGGGGACCTGCACTAACACAGAGCACAGAACTGTGGCCAGCACAGCCCCTCAACACACCTCTGTCAGCGGAGGTGGAAAGCAGTCTCCACAGTAAGATCATGTCTGCAAAGACACACTGGCCGGGTCTGGGATAAGAAAGTCACACAACTCAGAAGTGAAAGTCTGCTGTGAATGTGAGGGCCTTGACATACACCGACGCTGAGCACAAAAAAGAGCCTGGTCTGTTTTCGGAAAGTTTCTACACACTATTAAAAATAAAGGGAAACTTACAGAATAACCTTTTGGAAGAGAAAGGGTTCCTTCCAACAGCCTCAACGACCACTTCACCCAGACGGTGCTCAAACGCTCCAGACTCATCTTGCCCAACCTGACACGAACTGTAGCAACTGGTCTGCTGGCAGGGACAGTGAGACGGAGCACATCCGCCTCCCCGTGGCAGGGCCTCACAGCACCGTGACCAACTCCACACACTGCAAGCAGAGCACGCGAGACCTCCTGCTCCTCTCCAGCCTGCCCCGACTTCTCGGCTGTTCCTTCCAGAAAACGGCGCGCTCGGTGTCAAATCACCAGTCCGCTTGCTCCCCAGCTCACAGCCTTCTCCTTCCCGACCCCATGAGTGCTCCGCAGAGGGTCAACACCCCCTCTAGTTCAGATCCACCAGCTGCTCCCTCTAGGCTCCCAGAGGACGCTGAAAGTGGCCCAGACAGACGCTTCCCAGAACACAGAGAACACGGTTATGCTGACCCCTGCCAACCAGCAACTCCACTCTTCCATCTGTACGAGGAAAGAATTGGGTTGGACCTACCACTAAGTTGATTTTGTAGAAAATCAAGATCCTAAGAACCTTTCCTTCAGCCTCTCACTTTCCTTTTGTATTACCTTCTCTTTTCTAAGTCTCTTGTCTTGTAAATGGTTCCCCAGAGTTTCTCTGCTCCAAATTCCAGGGGGGCCCTCCTTCCTATACCACGCAGCCCGGCTCCCACTCTCTAAACTTTCCCTAGGTCTGCACAACCCAAGGGAACTCACTGCAACGGGAAAAGGCTCTGTGTCCCTCTGTGCTGTCCACCTGCGGCCCCTGAGCACCTGAAATCCACTGGTGCGCCCGTCACCCCCCCTGTCCAGAGGTAAGCCCACTGAACGACCACTTCCCACCCACGAGGATGGCTGCGCGTGAGGAGACAGCCGGTGCCCAACGAGGGCGAGGCTGTGGCGTACCTGGAGCCCTCACAGGCTGCTGGAAGAAATGCAAAACGGTGTCGCCACTCTGGAACACTGTCTGGCAGTTCCTCAAGTGGTAAACACAGACCCAGCAATTCCACTACTGGATACATGCCCAAGAGAAATGAAAACATCTGTCCACACAAAAACTTACGTACAAATGTCCACGGGAATATTGTCCATGATGGTCAAAAAAAAAAAAGGAAAAAACCCAAACAACCTCAAAAATTACCTTAAACCATGACAGAAGTCTTTGCTAGCAGTTAAATAACTTCTACTTATTGGCATGTATTCATCACTTACTGGATACACCTTGTCATACAATTCTCTGTTTACATGCTTTCTGCATACAAAATAACCTTCTGTTTCAATTTTAAATGTCCATTAATTGACAACGGATAGACAGAACGTACGGGCTTCCCAGGTGGCTCAGTGGTAAAGAATCCACCTGCCAATGCAGGAGAGGTGGGTTCGATCCCTGTGTCGGGACGCTCCCCTGGCATAGGAAACGGCACCCACTCCAGTATTCTTGCCTGGGGAATCCCACGGACCGAGGAGCCAGGTGGGCTCCGGCCCAGGGGGCCGCCCGGAGTCACACGCGACTGAGCGCACACACACACACACACACACACACACACACACACACTCTCTCACACACTCACACTCACACAAGTGTCTACCCATCCAATGAACCATCTATTGCTTGGGTATGGCTGGCACAACACGAATGAGCCTTGAACACGCTGTACCAGAGAAAAGAAGCCAGATCCAAACGAACATGCGCTCTGTGACTCCCACTCACCCCAACCCAGAGGCAGAAAGTAGTGCAGAGACTGCCCAGGGGGAGGGGAGAGTCCTAACTGCTAATGGATACAGGTTTCCCTTTGGGACGAAACCCTCTGAGCTTGCCTGGTGACGGTGGTAACCCTGTGAATACACTAAAACCCACTGAACTCACATCTTTTGTTGGCCGCACTGTGAGGCTTCCAGGATCTCAGTTCCCTAACTCAGGGTTTGACCTCGGGTCCTCGGCAGTGGAAGTGCGCAGTTCTAAACGCTGAATCCCCCCCAATGTTACATTTTAGTGGGTGAGCTGTGTGGCACATGAATTACTTCTGAATAACACTATTCTTTAGGAAAACCGATGGCACCAAACCAGGCCTTCTGGAAAGCAGACCCTGACACTGTAAAGCGCCTGACAAGAGAGAGAAGGACTGCAGTTATGCGGACGTCTCGGAGGAGACAGAAGCACAGAGGAAGCACTCAGGTGCTGAGACGCAGGCCGGGCCGGGAGGCTGGCAGCGTAGAGCCTGGGGCGGTCTCTCGGACCAGTGGTCCTCACCCGCTGGACCCGATCCCCTTTCTCTAACAAACACCTTTACTGCTGAAATGAAATCCAAAGACAACCTATTTATTGCACACATTCTTTCTAAAAACGTCTACATACTGTGCCAACAATGTGAATATGATTTATAATAAAAGATAAGTGGATTTTAACACATAACTGTTCAAGCAAGACTACACTAGGAATTAAACAGTCAGATGCCCACTGCTCCGAGCTGAATCACTATGACAGTTACAAACAGTCCAGACGTGGACACAAGGCCCTGGCAACCCAGGTACGCGCCATCTCCCACGCATGCTCTCAATAACGTCATCTTCTGAAAGGGGACCCACTCTCAAGGGATGTGGCTAATCTTCTGTCAACTTAAGCCACGGGGCACCCAGACATTTTGGCGAGCAGTGTTCTGGTGCGAGGGCACTTCTGATTGAGATCAGTAACTGAGTTCGCTGGGTGGGTGGGCCTTACCCAAGTGAGGGAAGACGTGAACAGACCAAAAGGCTGGCGTCCCATGGAGCTCTTCCTCACTGGCTTGAGGTGGGAAGCTGGTGTTTTCAGCTACCAACTGCAGGCCTTGGGACGACTCAGCTCCCATCGCTGCAGAAGCCCACTCCTTTTAACACGGCTGCTTCGTCCTATTGGTTCTCTCTCTGAGGGTGGTTCAGTCGCTAAGTTGTGTCCAATTCTTGCGACCTCTCGGACAGAGCAGCCTGGCAGGCTACAGTCCATGGGATTCTCCAGGCAAGAATGTTGGAGTGGGTTGCCATTTCCTTCTCCATCTCTCTCCGGAGAACCCTAACATACTTCAAAAAGCTGAGAACAGAACAATTTCCCCTCAGTGTCTACAGGAACTGCAATCCTGGAAAACTCCACATATACCAAAAAATATATTTTAAAAAAAGCTTTCTTTGATGCAGTAAGATTCTAGGCTCAGTCATTTGTTTGTTTCTTTCTGTCCACATAAATAATTTAGCAAGATATTCCGAAGTTTCGCAGGTTTCTGGAGTCTATAATGCGGAACTGTCACTTCCTGAAGTCTCGAATTCCGGGGCCCTACCTGTTAAATGCCGACAGAATCCACCAACTGCTGAGACAAATCAGGGAAAAAAAAACCCGGCTACAATTGTCTAAAATGACCCCTATTAAGGGCAAGGATCCTCCAAAACAGGTGGTAACTGACCAAGAGACCCTGGCCCCTGAGCCAGGTTAAGGAGCAGGGATTGCCGGTCGGAAGCCCGGGTCTGGGGGAGCGGACAGGCGGCTGTGAGGTCCGTACACACGCAGCACCCCCCCCCCCCCCGGGCACGCGCACGAAGCACCAGCCCAGGGCCCAAGAGCCAGGCAGAGACAAGGCGCCTCCCCTGCACAGGGCGTCACCACCTCCAGCCCAGAGAAGTCAAGTGTGGGGGAAGAAGCAGCCCTCCTCACAGAACAGGATGGATGCCGTGTCTCTACATGCGCTAAGGACAAGCTCAAATGACAAAAACCCACACGGCGAGCCACATGTACTTCTCAAGTACTGTTTCTTAAAGCAGTAAACATTTCTTTTTTTTTTTTTTAGGGTAAGATTCTTTTTTATATATCCCCATTTCTTAGTAGAAATATCTGACACAAGCTGCTCCCTAAATATCAACTGAACAATTTAGCCTCTATAAAACTCATCATTTAATAGATGAGGTAACCAAAGTCCAGAGCTTCACAAGAATCTGGCTGCCAATGCAGGGGACACAGGTTCGATCCCTGGGTCAGGAAGATTTCCTGGAGAAGAGAATGGCAACCCACTCCAGTATTCTTGCTTGGAGAATCCCATGAACAGAGGAGCCTTGCAGGCTACAGTCGTCTTCCTTCACAGTAAAATTATCTGGTAGGTTCACAGAGAGAATGTTAGAATGAGACTTCAACAGATGAAAAATATCATTCAGTTGTTCTCTACTGATATCACAGTCAACAAAAATCTCAAATTCTGAGCTTCTTCTCTTTGATTTTCGGGACTCGATGTGTAACAGGTTCACATGCTTCTCCTGGAAGATTTTCAATGCCTTTGTAAGTCCTCCAACTTCATTTTTTAAGGAAAAAATAAGGGTTGCTCTTCCCCTTTCAAGGGAATGGTCTTTGTTTTCCTTATTGTCTTCAATCATGATCAATTTGGTGTACTTCTCATTTGTTAATTGTAGTTAAACTGGGTCTTGAATGGCTTTCCTCAAGTGTGTCATTCATACATGGCTTCTCGACTATTAACAGGATCTGAACTACTAGGTCCGATGCCTCTTTGTTAGTTGCAACCTTATACTGGAGCTCTCAGTCCCGTGTTGGGGTTGAGGTGATAAGATGTGATGCTGAGAGGCTTTGCATCAGAGACTCCCTTTTCTTTGGGAGTGGCTAAGGAGAGGTTCCCTCGAGGGCTGCTTAGCTGTGAGCTAGGTCCTTAAAGTAGTAAACATTTCTCAAAAACATCAAAACAGACGCACTGCCCCCCAAACGGGGGAACTCTGATGCCCGAGACCCCCACAGGCAGGCACCCCACGCAGCACAGGTCCCTGAAGCCCACAGGCAGAGTGGACCAGGTGACTCCCCTGGGTCAGCCACGCTTAGGCGACAGCAGGTCCCGTCCACCCCCCCCGCCCCCCAACCCAACCACGCACACTGCGGCCTCGGAAACGGGCAGTTTTTATCTTAGTGAAGACTTTTTCAGGAGACGAATAAAACCTAACAACCTAAAATCACACCCTCAATCTGCCCCTTCTAGACTTACCTACTTATCCTAGGGGTCAATACCGGTACTCCTGACCCATCTTTTTCATTTTGAAGGTGTAATTAATTACGATGTTATTTAATATAAAAGGCACCTTTCGGAGAGATTTCAGAAAACTTAGTACCAGGTCCAAATCAGTATGTATTATGTTACAACTGTAAACGTACAAACCTTAGCCATGATCCCAATCTGTACAGACCTGCAACTTTTTCATTTAAAATAATCCTTTGCCAGGCAAGGGCAGAGATACAACTGCTCCCATTTGTAGAAATGAGCCCGCACTCAGCCTGGGTGGCCAGACCTCTCACCAGGATGTCCCCGGACAGGACGGACCGGAGCCGGCCTAAAGCTAATTACACATCCCAGCCACACAGGAAGTGGGCGTGGCCCCTACAGGTACCAGATCACCCAAGGAAAACAAAGGGCCACCCCGCTTTCCACAGGCGGCAGATCAAACACTATTTAAAAGTCAAACCACGGCTCTTAAAACTGGAAAGTATTTTGGAGGCCACTTATGAGAAACCCCACAGGCAGCGTGTCCTCCCCCCGCCGCCCCGCCAGAAAGCGGAGGGTGCTGACCACTAGGTCCGGAGGGGAGGCACCGCTCACTCAACAGACCCTGGACACGTGTTTGTGCCAAGACGACCCAAACACCAGCTCTCTGGGAAGTGTCGTGGTTTGGGTGAGGGCTGGAAGAGAATTTCCAGACATGAGACACAGTGAGAGGGAAATGAAGTTTATTAAGAGTGGGAGATGCTGTTAGAAGGGCTGGCCAGCTCAAGGGAGAAGCGATGCTAAACAGGGGGCCTTAGTCCACTTTTATACCCAGGGTACAAGGAGTGGCACAGGGGTCTCGAGGGTCATTGGCTGGTTGGATGGGGCGTGTACACTGGGTGGGGGAAGAGTAGGTAGACACCTTCTCCCTGAGGGCAGGAGGGGAGACAGGCAAAGCTGTTCCACTAACAGTCTCTACCTGGCGGAGGGAAGGACACTAAGGGTCTGGGTTTTCTGTTTCTGCATTCCAAGACCCTCCCTGGTTTTATCTGCTCTTTCTGGGTCACCACAGGAAGCAAGTGAAACAAGGCATCCTACAGGGACATCCTAAGGTGATCAAGACACAAATGCCTACTTTTCCCTGGTCTCGGATGGTAAAGTGTCTGCCTACAATGCAGGAGACCCAGGTTCAATCCCTGGGTCAGAAACATCTCCTGGAGAAGGAAATGGCAATCCAGTCCAGTATCCGGGCCTGGGAAATCCCATGGATGGAGGAGCCTGGTGGGCTACAGTCATGGGGTCGCGGAGAGGCGGACACGACTTCAGTTTCACTTGCGCCCACTTTTCAGGGGCTCACAGTCTGGGGGAAGAATGAGGTGCCTAAGTGAACAGGTGCCCACCCTTTACAAAGCCCAATGAAACCCCAAAGTCTGTACGTGTACAAGCTGTGGCGGGAGCAGGGAGGGAGCCACAAGCAGAGGTGGCGACCACACGGGCCAGAAGACTTGAGTCTTGTCAGAACAGACGAGGGCACTCAGGGCGGAAGGCAGCGCAGCCCAGACCCGAGTCTGTCCTACAGAGAAACCTGGGGCCGCGCAGGACAGGGGCTCGGGGCTGGAGGGGCCTCGCTGCCCCAGGAGCAAGCTGCGGCCCAAATCTGAGCTCCACGCTCAGAAGTGCCCACAGCTCGCGCTTCCCTCATCGGCCGCACCCCCACGTCCCAGAGGCTAGAAGGACCCGCCTGCTCCCACGGGCCCCTTCCAGATGCTGGGCCTCACTTAAGAAAAAGCCCTCTTGGCCAAGAGCCACCAGAGGCTCAGACTCAGCTCATGGTCACCTGATACCGCAAGGTCTCTTCACATTCACACAAACTCCTGCTAAGTCGCGTTCCTTTTTTCCCCCATAACATTTTAGTATGAGTATTTCTAAACACACACACAGACACACTGAAGAAAAGGAACAGTAAACACTCCACCCTTTTCATAGCCGTGTAATTTATATTCTGAAAAAGGTTTACACTTGTATCTGTTAAAACTATCACTTGGTCAAATTCAGCTGAAGGTCCAGCCTTTGAGATGTTTTGATATTCTGACCTTGGCTTGAAACCCATTAATTCTCCCTGTAAAAAGTGCTGTTTTCAATCTAAGTAATTTGCCCAATCAGGATCCTCACCTAAAACAAAAGGAGGCTGAATTTTAAGGAATCTCGAAGGTTACCTCCAGATTCCAAAATCCTTCTAATTTAACGCAATTCTCCAACTGATGTTATAGGTAGAGAACAAAACAGGGATTGATCACAGACCCACCCCCGCCCCGCCTCAAAAGGGCACACGGCTGGACCTCCAGCTGGGTTCACACTCCTGCTGTTTCCTCTCCTATAACGAAGAGTTGATAAAACCTAATTTACAGACTTACTATGCAAAATAACAAGTGCAGACCGAGAAAGAGAATACAAATCCCACCACACTTGTTCTATAAGTTATTTTGCCAGGGCTCAAAGGTCAGGAAAGTGTAGCAAGAGCCCAGGATTGGGGACGACAATTTTTCTCAGTGATTCAGAAACCCCACCCTCCCCAACCATCCACCCATAGAAAACACACTAACCAAGTTTCAGAAATAATGCCAAAGGGACCGGAAGAATTGGCCTAACTGTCATTACACTGCATCAGGAAGGCTCCTCCCTGAGAGGGCAGTCCAGGGCTGTCCTGCAAACCCTGAGGGAGCTCTGAGGCCATCCCTGGCGAGAAGCACCACCAGGCCCTGGGACGGTACCCGAGGTGCCCGAGAGGAGCCTGCGTGGTGACCACAGGGGCCGGCCGGCCTCCCCGGGGAGCCACAGCAGGCTCCTGGCCCCTCACCACTTCTCCCTTTGACCGTCTCCGTGCACCTCCCAGTCCCCTCTGAACAGAACCACTCTCCCCCAGTACACCCAGTGCATTGGTATTGACAGCTATTTAAATGGAGCTGTGGGGACCTCCCTGCGGTTCAGTGGTTAAGACTCTGCACTTTCACTGCAGGGGGAGTGGGTTAGTCCTTGGTCAGGGGAACTAAGATTTCACAGGCTGCATGGCTCAGTAAAGAAAAACTGAATTGTTACTTACTTGATAGTTCCTATTGATTTGTTTATTTAGGCCACACTTTGAGGCTCGCAAGTTCCTAGTTCCCAGATCAGGGATCGAACCCATGCTCCCAGCAGCAGGAGCACGGAGTCCTGACCACTGAACCACCAGGGAGTCCCTAAAAAAGATCATTTTTTAAAATCCATTGTGTTATTTAAAAAAAACAGTATTGGGAGATTTTCCTGATGGTTCAGTTGGGAAAGAATCTGTCTGCAGCACAGGACACAGGAGATATGGGTTTGACCCCTGGGTCGGGAAGACCCCTTGGAGAAGGAAATGGCAACCCACTCCAGTATCCTTGCCTGGAGGGCCACAGTCCATGGGGTCGCAAGAGTCGGCCAGGACTTAGTGACCAAACCACCACCACTGGGAGACCGCCCCCCCTGCGGTGTCTGATCAAATCTGTATCCTGAGGCAGGTAAGCTGGCCTCTCCGAAACCTCGGTTTCCTCATACAGAAAATGGGATGGTAATAATACTACCCACCTGTAAGGATTTGGGGAGGATTAAATGAAATAACGAACCCCCAGTGCTTAGCAGGGTGGCCAACAGCAAGGATGGCACCAGTGTGAGCTGTCATAACTCACAACAGCACACACTGCATGCCTCGAGCATGACTAATGCTTTATTAAAACAAGAGCAGCAACTCAAAGGACTCTCTGTCAGAGAAACCCTTCATCAGGAAGGACTAGAGATGATTTCTGCTCACCACTTCATCGAATCACACGCTGTGGCACAAATGACGGCAACAAACTACACTTGCTTCTGGCTCTTTCCCACTGAGAACTACGCGTCGGCAAACACTGAAGTACCCGGCTGGGGGTTCCCTGGAAGGGTAACCAGAAGCCCAGACTGGGCGCTCAAGCCCGCCTGCACAGCCCTGAGACAGTCACGCGGCCTCTGGGGCCTTGCTGGTGAGGCCAGGAGGATGGGTTAGGGGCACTGGGGATTCACACATTCCATCTCGTAATTCATACCCTCAGAACCAGGAATCAGAACCATTAAAAAAAAACGGAAACTGCTTTGGCATTTAAATTATGGTGTTTGGTATTAGCTATGGTGTTTTTACGTTATGTATTGATGACACTCCACCAAAATTCAAAAAAAGGTTTCAACCCAAGCAATCTAAATACATTTATTTCTTTTACTTCAAAAACTCCACATTCAAAATGTAGGAATATTAAAATTTTAAATTATGGATAGAGACTTAAAACACTGAGAAGGAATCGCTGTCAAGGGAAAATGGAAATTTAGCAAAGTAAATTGAAGTCTGTGAGCAAATGTTGCTAAATGGATCAAAACAAATAACCAATTGATAAAATCACAAGTACTACAAAATCAAACAAAATGTTGAAAAGAAATTCGATTAGAAATGTTTTAATTAGCTAAATCATAATGCGAAAGACTTTCTATTCTGAATTCCTCAACATGTACATTTTTAAAATCTTTCTTACTGTGAATTCTAACACAACCAGAAAGTGCATTTAAAGATGTACATTAAAAAATAAAAAAATACGGACTCGGAAGGACTTCCCTGGCAGCCCAGCGGCACGACTCCGAGGCCTCAGTGGCCAAGGCCGCAGGCTCAGCAGGGCTGGAGCGCCGGCTCTGCCGTGCAGGCGTGACGCACGGGCTCAGCGGCCTCACGCACGTCGAACCTTCTCAGACCAGGGGTCAAACCTGTGTCCCCTGCACTGGCGGGCGGGTGTGGATCCCCTGAGCCACCAGGGAAGTTCCTTCAAGTCCATTTTTAATAGAAGCAAAGGCTGCCATTTACTGTTATATAAGTTCGGCTTCCCAGGTGGCGCTAGTGGTAAAGAACCTGCCTGCCAATGAGAGATGGTCAGGAAGGGCCCCCGGAGAAGGAAATGGCAACCCACTCCAGTCTGCTTGCCTGGAGAACCCCATGGACAGAAGTGCCTGGCGGGCTACCGTCCATGGGGTCACAAAGAGTTGGACACGACTGAAGCAACTGAGCTCGAACATTACATAAATTACAGGGGTATGGTATCGTGATCCACAATATTTACAGGTCATGTTGCTGCTGCTCAGCCACTTCAGACTCTTTGCAACCCCATGTTATAATAAAACATTTAAAAGACTCACAGAGAGAACAAAGCAGTGATTAGCAGCGGGAAGAGGGAAGGGGATGGGTAGAGAAAATGAAATTTTCTCATTTTTCAGACAGATTTTATTGCAGCCTAAAATCAGGGTGTGACCATCGACTAACGTGCACAGTTAGTAAGGTGTTCTCCCCGTTCCCAGAAACCAGTGATGCAAACTCTGGCCCTAAGGAAAGGCGGTCTTCCCAGGGACCTCTCCTCCACATCCACCACGGACCCCAGGGTGCTTGCCCCTCCAAACGCCACCCTGCCCACAAAGGAAGGCAAAGGAAAAGAGCAGCCCCTCTCCCATTTCCACCCCCACCCCTCCAGCCACCACCTCTCTGCCCGGCCACGCTGGTGGGGAGGGGTCTGGGGGGCGAATGCACAGGACCAAGTGCCCAAGTGGACACTGAGGCCAGCCAGAGGGGGCGACGGCAAGCAGGGCCCAGACCGCCCCACAGGGAAGGTTGGGGGTCAGATGTCACTGGAGTGGGGTAGAAGGTTGGGCGGGAGATGAGAGGGGAACATGTCAGAAATGCAGCTTTGGGAAGGGCAGCGGGTCAGACAGTCACGGGGCAGGGGGACCTCAGCCGGAGGTGCTGCTCTCTAGAGCCCAGGGCGGCTTCGGGGGAGGGCCTCGCTGCCCAGACGAGCACGCTAGACCAGAAGCCACCCTCCACACCTGGGAAGGATGAAGGAACCGAGGCGGAGCACTTTTCACCAAACTACAACTACTGACAGGATGCTAGGAAAAAGGGGAGAACCACCAGCGACAAAAATCCAAAACTGTGAGTCTGTTTCTCTTTGTTCTGGTCACAGAAAAAGTCACTCATACTGATTCACGATTTCTATTACTCTGCAGGGTTTAACACAAGGGAATATCTGGAAACAACTAGAAGCTCCCTGCATTTTTTCAAACTTAGAACTGTAAGTCTTCTCCTTCTTATTGCTTTGCAAAGACTAACAAAAACAAAAAACAAACCCACCCTAATCTTATACCAAGACCTCTTCAGATCCATTTCTGGAGACCTTCTCTTTTTTTAATACAAGCTGCTAAAAGACCGTTAAACTACTGCCAATACTTAACATTCCAGATAAGTGACAAGGCTGGAAAAAGACAGCCTTAAAGAATTTCTGGCTATAGTACACAAATGATTTCTCCAGATTTAGTCCAAAACAAATCAGTTCCCAAAGTTCAAACTCCCAGAATGCAAGAAATTTTGAGTCTTCCCTCCCTGCTCAGCCAAAGGTTTTGAATATTTACAAAAGAAAATGTTTATTCATGACCCTTTCAAACCATGGCTTTATGCTCAGATTTTTGGCAGGCAGTTACAAAATTGCACAATACAGTATTCATAAAATTAACTGTTGGCCATACTTTTAATTAAAAATACCAATTCGATATATTTGAACATTTTTAACTCTGAAATAAAGAAACACTTTTTGTAATTCACTAATTATTCAAATTGTAACAATGTAATAAATCCCTTTTAAAAAAAAGCTAAAAATTTTAGATTTGAGAAATGTTTTGCCAATGGCACAAAGAAAGTCTTTCCAAATTACATTAAAATAGATTAGAACTTGAGGTCAGATTAATAAAAATGAAATCTTTTCTGAGTATTTATCTGATTAAATAAAGTGAAAATTCATAAAACACAGAAAGGATTCCTTTTTTCTTTGTCCATGGAGGTCGCCACATGGGCAGTTCTGGCCCATCAGGAGACATTTTTTTTTGTCACAGTTGAGATGCTGCTAAACATCCCACAATTCAAGGACACTCCTCGCCCCAAAAATCAACAGCGTCAAGGCTGAAAAACTCTGGCATGAAAAGACTGGTTTAAGCCCAGGAGGGAAGGAGCTGTCTCTGTGCAGCAGACCATAAATAGGGTCTCATCTGCACAGACATCCTGTTGAGCTGAGAAAGCCAACCCAACAGAACTGGCTGGAAGAACAGGGAACAATCAGACACAGGCCAGTTACACCCCTGATTTCCAACCACATTTTCCGGGAAAGGACAGCCACTCAGAGGCGGCGCTCCCTGATCTCCCAGGATGAGATGTGAGGAGCCGCAGGGCCTCAAGCTGACCTGTGCCTCCCGCGGTCCCCTCGCTGGCTGCCTGGCAGACCGGCGGCCCCAGAGGGATGGTGAGGAGCCACCACAGCCCAGGCCCCGGTCCTCACCAGTGAGAGGGAAGGCAGGGGAGTGAACCCTGAGGGCCCTCTGCCAGCTGGGAGCGGTGCCAGCGATTCCACACACAGGTCACTTCCCCACCGTGCCGGAGGCTGGCCGAGGGCAGGGCGTGAGCATGCCGACAGGGCTCCCCACGACAGACGCCGAACCCCAGTGGAGACAAGTGCCCACTCCTCCTGGCAGCCCTGTTCCCGCTTGTTCTGCGTAAGGAAAGCAGCACAGCCTGGAGACCCCCTGCCCCAGCACTCCACGCCACAGCCGCCTCCAGGGCGGGACAGCCCCCAGGGCGGGCACACTCCCCTGCACACCTCAGGAGAAGCCCCGCCGGCGCCACCCACCCAGACTGCGGGCAAGCTCCTCCAGCACCCACACCGTGCCCTGTCCAGAGCCCAGTCTGCCCGCCTGAGACCCAGGCTCCAGCGCTGGGGCCACAGCACACTGCATGCCGCCCCGGCAACCTCGGGGACGCACCTAGGCTAAAAACATCCGCTCCTGGCCCGCAGGGAGCGTGCAGCGGGTGTCCCGCAGCTCGCCTGCAACCCTGAGCTGGGCACACGGGCTCGCCAACAGGGAGGCAGGGGCGGTCGGCCAGTCCTCCCCAGGGCTCCGGACCCAGAGCGCTGAGGCCACGCGCCAGGGCCCCGGAGGGGCCCAAAACCAGCCCCGGGGCTGGGCCCAGTGCCCGCTTCACACACAGCCCTCCCGCTGACAAGTCCAGGGTCCGCCGGGTGAGAGGTCTCCCCGCACCTTCGAAACCATCTCGGAGGACAAGCCCAGCCCCGAGGACCCGGATGGCAGGAAGGCTGGCCTTCCAGCACCGTCAACACCAGGACAGCCGTGGGCAGGCTCCTCCCGGCCCACATAGGAGGCAAGGCAGGGCCAGTGCCAAGTGCATCTCATTAAGGACCACAGAGAGAGAGGGGGGAAGCGAATGTTCGAGAGACGGAATCGAAGCCAGGACTGGAGGGGCCCGGTCCGCCGCTGGAAGGACCCGTGTGTCAGGGCAAAGCCTGGACGCACTCTCCAGACCCCTGTAACACTGGGCATGGCCCGTCACCACAGCCCGCAACCGCGGGCACTTATCAGTGGCAGGACGAGGATGCGAGAGGGAAAAAGAGGAAAGCTGAGGCGAGCACTTCCTCCTGAGACCCAAATGTCACGGCGCACACTCCTTGTGCAGCGCCGAGACGCACCATGCAGCTCAGCCACCCGCTGCTGCCAACCAAGGATCACGCTGTTGGTCTTTCCTGCCTGGGGAATGACTGCACCTCCAAACACCAAACTCCATCACGTACAGAAATTCAATACGACAAACCAATCGTGGGTCAAGAGGACAACACGTGAAATGAATCTTCCTAACACGTCATTCTAATTCTTAACAAGTAAAACCTGAGAGCAGCATTGCCTGATTTAGCAGACTCTGGGCTACCAGTACCAGCTCTCACACATAAGAGCCATCCCAACAAAGGGCAAGCAGCTCCCCGCAAACTCAAGCTGAAGGGAGGGTCTTTGGATTCTATTCCTACAAAACTATTTCTTAGATTCAAAACATTTCCCCCAAGTGACCAGATCCTGTCTCTGAGAACGTTGCCCATCTAACCTGCTTTACGTAAGTGAAACAATCAGCCCTTCTAAGGACTTCAGAACACAACAGGGAGAGAACTTGGATCGCTCAGGTGGAAGCCAGGTTCAAGTGCCAGCTCGACCGCGCACCAGCTACACGACTCTGGACACATCGCTTGTGTCCAGGAGTCAGTGCCTGCCCCTCTGCCAGGGGGCTGAGTCCCACCAAACGGGGGGCCGCACAGGCTTCCTCCCTGCCCCACAGAGGCGAATCCCATCTGACCTCTTACTTCCTCTTTCCAAACAGCCGCCTTCACACTTCACACACTTCAAAAGGTCCGGAAGGCAGGAAGAGCACTAGTCAGTGAAAGGTATCCAGCACCAGACTCTCGGGCGGCTAACAGTCAGCGAGGCCCCAGCGCCAACTGCACGGCTGGGCCCTCCCCTCAGCAAGGGCTCCAGCTCGCGGGGCCGGGCCAGGAGGGCACCGGCAGACACCAGGCGAACGGGGGCTTCGGGCACTAAGCTGGGCTAGCGAGACCCTCAGACAGGCACAGCGGTGGGGGCAGTGGTGGACGTCACCTTCTTTCATGAGCGTCACAGGGAGCTTCTCGCAGGGGAGTTTGCCGGGCTCAATTTCTCACTGGGCTGTTTCCTGAGGGAATCACCTTTTCCGGGCAGCCGCCCATCCACCCCTTCCAGCCTCAGTCACCAAAACGTCCCTGGTTCACTTCTGACGACGCAGCAGGGCAAACATGTCTGAGCTCCAGGCCCCGACAACAAGGCAGACAAAAGACAAACAGTAACTGCTGTGCAGAAATTCATCAGCGGCTTGCGAGGGAACAGGCCTTTTCCCTTGACCTCACTATGCTCTGCAGCTTCACCGGCAAAGCAGTTCAGGGAAGGATAACCCTGCTCGGAAGTCACTCTGCGGCCTCGATACAGGCGCGGCCACGGCTGACCACCCTCTCCCCGCCTGCAGGACGCCTTAGCCGGACAAACCCAGCGCCTACACAGTCGGCAATCACGGGCAACGAGGAATGAAACAGCACAGGGACCTTGTGGGGTTAGTTCTGAGGATAATAAACCCTGGGTGAGAAAGGAAACCCTGCGCCAGCCGTCCAGCAGAGACTCTCATACGATAAATCCCCTGCCTTCAATTTTTATTTCCAGCTTAAAAAAAAAAAAACCCTACTGAAACAGCATTGGAAAAAAAATGATAAATTCCAAATTCATACCTTACTCTCACTTTATTTAAAACATGGAAGGAGTGAAGACAGACTGCATACGTGAGAAAAATGAACCAAAGTCATCAGTAACTACTGTCAGATGACCATCCCGGATTTAAAACTTGCCTCTGAGGGGCTTCAGGGAGAAGAGGCGGGAGACTCGGAAGAGGAGGGGGCCCGGCCAAGCGCTCAGGAGAGGACGCGGGCAGAGGGAGGCGGGCGACCCGAGGCCAGGGCACCGCGGTCAGCGCCCCCGCCATCCCACCGCCCCTGCAGTGCTCACACGCAGAGCCGAACCTCAGTGCGGCTGTGACTGCCATTCACTAGGGGACCTGCCAGAGCAGCACAAAACCAATCCAGTTCTCTTTCCACGTGAAGCTTCTCAATCTACTCACAAGAGAAACCACACCCAAACTTCTGCTCTCCAGGCTGAGTGGTGCTGTGGCTCCTTCAACCACAGGGCAGACAGAGGCACTCCAGGTGAAAGGCAGGGGAACCCCAGTGGCAAGAACACAGGAAACGGAGCTCAGATCCCAGCGTGGCCCCTAGTTAACTCTGAATTCTTAACCCTGTTTCCTCATTCATAATGTAAGGAAAATGACAGTCGTGCTAACGACTTTAAAATGTGTTATGAGAGGACCCTCTGTAATGAAAGGGACACGTGAAATGTATGGTTTTTCAACCATGTTGCCATGAAGGCTCACTAGGTTCCACAGTACTAATAACCTAACCCTCATAAATCTTAGGAATTAAATTAGTTTCATAAATAAAGTGCTGGAACCCAACCCCACTAAGCACCTGTGTGGTGGGGTGGGAAAGAGGGCCAGGAGCAGAACCAGGAGAGGGGGAGAGGAAGACCCCCGCACATCGAGACAGAACCTGGGTTGGCATCTATATTATACTAGACCTTCAGAAACAGTACTTCAACAGAGACTTGCAGGCCGTGTTTTGTTTTGTTGCTTTTTCAAAATACAAGGCACATTAGTAACTGAACTGCCCCCAAAAACTTCTGCAGAATAATATTTTGTTCCTTAGAGTGACATTCTGATTATTGATAGCTGCCCAGCATCCCATGATGATGAAGCTGGCCAGTCACCTGGATGGGTAACATGAAGGGTAACTGTGTATCTAAATGTGCATTTCTAACTTCATTTCAAAGTCAAATAAAAAAAAAAAATCAGAACCAAAGCGTTTATTTTAACTGTGTAACCCCTAGGGCCAACACAGAAGGATTAGTGCAGGCCCAGCTAGGCTGCATGTTAATACAAAGCTGCCCTCGCTAGAGGGAACGCCCTCCAGGCCTAACCATTTCAGATGATCCAAACTGTTTTTCCCAGGCATCACCATGAGTAATTAAAGTAGGCTTTACTGGAGGGACAACCTCAATAATTCAAGGCCAACATATTAAATACAGAAAGTTCAGGAAGAAAACAAGGCTGGGCTGGGCAGTTCTGCCACGTCCCCCAGAAGTCCTCTCAGCAGCCCCCATCAGAAAGCGCCCCCACACTCTTCACCTGGCTCCCGGGGAGGGGTGTCTATCACTTGGCACCAGGGTAAGAGGTTCAGTTAAGTCTCTCAGTTGTGTCCGACTCTTTGCAACCCCGTGGACTGCAGGACGCTAGGCCTCCTGTCCATCACCAACTCCTGGAGCTTGCGCAAACCCATGTCCATCAAGTCGGTGGCACCATCCAGCCATCTCACCCTCCGTCGTCCCCTTCTCCTCCTGCCCTCAGTCTTTCCAGCAAGTCAGCTCTTCGCCTCAGGTGGCCACAGTGTTGGAGTGAGAGGGCTTGGCGGCAATCCATAAACGCGCTAACTCGGTCACCAAGAACGCCAGCCCTGACCAACCTCAGGTGATCTCCCAGAACTCTTCAGCCACATTAACCAGTTGGGTCTTTTATTTATTTTCTCCTATTTTTTATTTTACGAAAACGCTTCCACCTTCTCCTTAAGGTAACCTGCAACAACCTTTAGGGCCGCCCAGCCTCGGTAGCTCATACGCGCTCCTCAGAAGGCTGCCACAGGCCCAGACGGCCCTGGTGAAAGCCCGGCTGTGCTGCCTGTTCGTTCCTTGACGCCCGCCCCCACCCCACCAGAAAGTGGGCTCCAAGAGCACAGGGCGTCTTGTTTTGTTGTCTCTGAGCCTAAATCAGCGCCCGATACACAGCAGCCTCTTACTATGTGCTGAACTGAATCAATACACAGTATATTTACACTGTGGAATATCATCAATACCATGAAGCCATTCATCATGAGTCAGAATGGTACAAGCTAATAGAATTTCCAGAAGTATCGAGTGAGAAAAACAAAAAGCAGAGGGATCAAAAATGTCCCATGTTTTTAAAAGTATCCCCGGAACACCCATACACTGAATAGGAAATGGGGAACTTAGAACATGACACGCTGCTGGAGGGGCTGTAAAGTGGAGCGGCTGCGGAAAAGTCGGTGACGCCTCTAAAGGCCCAACGTTGCTACGATATGACCCAGCGATTCCACTCCTAGGTACACAGCTAAGACAACAGAATGCGTCTGTCCACGCAAAACTTCGTATATGGATGCTCACGGCAGCATTATCCGTAACAGCCAAAAGCGGAATAAAGCGGGGATGGCCCTGGGGGTCCAGTGGTTAAGACTGAGCTTCCACTGCGGGGATGCAGGCTGGGGAACTAAGAGCCTGCAAACCTGGCAGTGTAGCCAAAAAAATGAATAAAAACGAAGGAACCGGGTTGAAAAATCCAACAGGTAATGTGGAACACGAGACAAAGCACACCTGAGTAAGGGCGATGGTGTGAGGGGTCTGCAGAAAATGCCGACGCCAGACAGAGAGAACAAGGAGCCGGGACAGGGGGGTTAAGACTGACGTGAACCATGGGGCTCCCTGGCCCCAGGGGTTGGAACTCGGTGCTTTTACTGCTGGGGGCCCAGGTTCAATCTGTGGTCAGGGAACCAAGATCTGGCAAGCCGTGAGGCCAGGGAAGGGCTGAGACAAACCTATCAAGGTTTCTTGTTCTTTTCTTTGAAGTATGTATGCAAGGAGCAAACTCAGTATCTCCTGCTCAAGAACTCTTGGGCCTGGTGAGCACAAGCTATGACCAGGAGACGCTTCCAGGAAGAGAGGAGTGGGGCTCAGGGCAACGGCATCTCCTACACGAGATGCAAAGGGCACCTCGTGGGAGAAAGGAGTCCAGTTGTGACTGCTGTGGAAAAAAGCAGCTTTAACAAACTGCCTCAGGACTTCCTGGGGGACAAGGTGTCCCGGGAAAATGGCTGAGTTGGGACTTTCTCCAAGAACATGAGAAGGGAGAGAGGAAGAAAGGGACAACTTTCATTTTTAACAAGTATTTACTGACAAACTTTAACCCTGCTGCCAGTTTCTTTGCGTTTTCTAAACTTAATCTGGATTTCTCTTATTTTTTTGTATAAGCTCAGTTCTTTTGAAAAGGAGTGTAATACGGGTGTTTTTTTAAGAGAAGAAGTATTTTTTCCCCTTTAACATTCCTGTTTTCCCTGGGCTATATGCACAAAAGACAAACTTGAAATTTGATATCTTCATTTCTTAAAATTTTACCATCCAATAACATCAAATTTAAAAAATCACAAGGCAGAAGGTACACAAGGAGGGGAAAGCAGACAATACGCAACAAGACGATGCCCACCTGGTTTCTAGTTGATAAAACAGACATTACAGAGTCTCCTCTGTCAAGAAGGTAGATTTGAATTAATTACTAAGACATAATTAAATGGACTCTGCAAGTTGGTGTGCGTGGCTGGGAGGTGTCGAAGGGCTGGGAAGGCCGGTGGACCTCTTGAGGGGCAGGGGCTAAGTGAGCCCCGTCCTTGAGGGCCGGGCCTGAGGCTCTCTGCACCCTGCTCTGTGTCAGACACCGGGGGCCAAACCCTAAGGTGAGGGGGCTGGGCCAAGAGCTCAACAAGGCTCTGGACGATGCCTAAAAAGAGGCGGGGGCAGGGTGGGAGCATAGTTAGTGACACGGAGCTACAGACAAGCAGATCTGATTGAGAGCAGGGCGGAGGGCGAGGGCAGGGGACATCGAAGGATTTTAAATTGTGCCGGGGAGGGGCAGTAACTCTGAGCAGATTAACATTTTAGAAAGACAGGCAGGAGCAAACCTCAGGATTTAACCAAAAAAATAAAGACAGGACGACAATGAGGATGTGAGGAAAGGTCAGAAAACACACCTGCCCTCTTTTCTTGTGAACAAATGTCCTTCACAGAGGTACCGCGTTATCCTCTGAAACTGGAGCACTCAGGTGATCGAGAGCAGTCCCTTCTCCAAGGCAAAAATGAGTATTTCAAGAGTTAAGAGATTATAATATCTTGAGACACTTTAAAAATGCATGTCTGA
This sequence comes from Antilocapra americana, assembly GCA_007570785.1. Classification (NCBI taxonomy): domain Eukaryota; kingdom Metazoa; phylum Chordata; class Mammalia; order Artiodactyla; family Antilocapridae; genus Antilocapra; species Antilocapra americana. The sequence goes on from ML663582.1 coordinate 132,056, forward strand.
TACACATTATACATTGCAGTTTTGTAAGTACAAAAAAAAATTTACAATAACTCTAAATCTGTTAGGAGTTTTAAACCTTAAAAAGTGTTTCAGACTTCACGGACACAAAGGTCACCCACTCTAAGACAAACGGGCCAGCCACTTCCCCAAGCAGCACAGCCTAGGCCCTTCATGGTCGCGGTACTTCAGCCAAGCCTGGGGCCACAGCCATGACAGATCTCCCAGCTGACAGCGAATCCCCGCAGGGGTTCTTCACCCCAGCAGCCAGTCCATTCAACACTAACAATTCCAACCACCAGGAGGAATTCCCCTGCCTGGGCTTACACACCCACAAATATCCTGACATTTTATATCTGGTAGAAAGGGTGATCAGAACAGAAGTATCTTTAACACATAACAGAGCCTTCTCACTTGGCCTGTGGATTGTGACAAACGAAGTACCACAAAGTAAGCTCATACTTACTCTTAAAAAGTAATCTATATTTTAATCTTCTCGGCAGCAAAAGCCCCAGGAACTTTTTCCTAAACTCCCTTACTGCAATAGCAAAACAACAGATTCTAGGTTCTCTTTTCTAAAACTATCTTATTGTGATAAGGAAACGAACCTTGTACTTGCCATTTACAATCCCACATACCACCACTTACTATTACCATCATATAAAAGATGCTTTAACATCAAGAAAGTAACATTTTTAGAAAGAACAGCCTTTTAGTTGAATAAATTTAGTTTTACAAAAAAATCTCTACACTGTCCTTGCTTTTCAATACACTGAAGCTCACTCGACACTGCGTTTCATGGCCTGACCAAGGAAGTCTCAGGTGCGTTCACACCAGCTTTACGACATCACTTCTCCAATCTTTAAGGAAGAATCACAATGTCACGGAACTGGTGAGAAGGCCCAGTTCTACCTCTGGCTGAAGAGGACTAAGTAGGCAAGGAGCCACTGAACATTAAAACTGACATCTCAAGCAGAGACTTTCCATCTCTGCTTCCAAATCCCACCTTCATTTCCCACACCCAGAAAGGAAAACTGACTTGCCCAAAGCCACAAAGAGAATTTATCTCGCCTATTGACACCTTGTCACTTTTCCTCTACTGCATAATAAGTATGCATAAGTGAGCCACGTGATTTAAATATGTGTATGGTTATACACCAAGTCTTTATGTATTATGAAACCCAACCCTGATAATTATTTTGAACCAAAGCAGTATTATCATCTGAGTCATCTGAAATACGGGCTTCCCAGGTGGCACTAGTGGTAAAGAATCCTCCTGCCTATGTAGGAGACGGGGGTTCTATCCCTGGGTCGGAAGATCCCCTGGAGTAGGAAATGGCAACCCACTCCAGGATTCTCGCCTGGAAAACTCCAGGGACAGAGAAGCCTGGCAGGCTACAGTCCACGGGGTCATGAAGTCAGACGCGACTGAGCACGCACACAGGCATCTGAAATACAAGATGCAGTGGGTCGAGTCAGCTATGAAGAGAACTCTGCCTCAGAGAAATCCCATCTCAGGAGGACACAAGGCAGACACACACCCCCAAAAGTTACGTTTAAACCAGAAATTCTGATACAGGCCTCCCCTTCACCACAGCCACCGTCATCACTTTCCACTCACGATGATGCAGAGCTGGACGCTCAGGTACCTGGACTGTTGCCGAGGTGCGCAGTGATAAACCTTTACCATGGCACAATAATCACTGTCTCACTGAAAATGAATGTCAAGAAAATCCCTACATACCGAGAATGCTCACAGGCGATTAAAGAGCGTCCTCCAGCTGCCTCAAGTTGAGTCTTTAAAGACTGCTTGGAGTGCAGTCAATCAAAGGAAGAAAGGAGACATCTTCGCAGAGGGAAAACAAATCAGTGGACCAGCTATCTCTTTATAGGGAACAAAAAAACCAAACAGCGTACCCAGGTCAATACCCCACTTCTCCTCACACCGTACACCCTTCATCAATGTCTTTATTGGATAAGCTACTCAAAAGGCACTGATGTCAGCTAGTATCTACCAAGCCCCCAGGCTGATTCCATCTCAAGCTGCAGCTCCCAGGGTGAGAGCAAACATTCTCTGTAGTTTCTTGCATCTCTTGCAAATTTACAAAACATTATCAATGTCTGGAGATGCCTTAAAAAAAAAAAAAAAAAAAACAGACATTTCCCCCAAAATCGATACAGGACGACGAATTTATGGGAATTTCCCTCGGGTCCTCGCGTGCTTGCCGGCGAATTACCAAGGGCATCGGCAAACCCAGATTCTCTTGGTTTGACTGATCACAGAGATTCTTCCTTGGTTTTGTTCAGCAGGCCGAAACTATGTGGACACCGATTTCTTTTTCCCAAGTCATCTATCTCCAGGGGAGCTGCCCCAAGACCAACTCTGATGTCTTAAGCGTTAACCACTGAAGCCGTACAATGACCGGATTGCGGGCAATGCAAAGATTTCCACGGCAACAACACAAGGGTGTTCACGTTCAACCGGAGGCGATGAACCGGGTCTGGAGAATCAAGGCGCCTCCGCCCGCCCCGGGCTGACCCCGCCAGCAGAGAGCGGCGCGCAGGTGGGGGTGGAGGGTGGGGGCGCGCGGCCGGCGGAAGCGGGGCCCGCAGGAGGCCCGGGGGGCCCGAGCGCCGCCGGCCAGGGGGCTGTGAGCTGCGGCCGCCGCCGGCCAGGGGCGAGG
>ML663582.1:135136-197357 GCA_007570785.1 Antilocapra americana
GCCGTCCGCCCGGCCCGGCCCGGCCTCCCTCGCAGCGCCCCGCCCCCGGGCCCGCCCCCCGTCCGTCCCCCGCGGCCGCCGGGGACCGCGCAGGCGCGGCGCAGGCCCCGCCCACACGCACCGCTGCGCAGGCGCCGGCCGCGCGGCCCCGGTGCGCGTCCCTCCGCACCGCGGCCCGGGATCGCGCAGGCGCCGTACCACCCGACGGGCCTCGGGCGGGCACTGCGCATGCGTCGGGCTTCCCGTGGTCGCTGCGGGTGGTGGATGCCCCTGGCTGTGGATGCTCCGGCGGTGCATGCTCCTGGCGGCTGTCCCCTGCGTGGCCGAGTGATGCCTTAGCGTTTCCCCCATCCCCTCCCAAGGCTCGGCTTAGCGCAGCGGTCCAGCCTTCGTGCAGCACGTATCTCCAGCGTGCTAGGCACAATGCTGGGCTTGAGCTGGACCGTGGTGAGAAAAACTCAGAAGCCCTGCCCTCCCAGTACTCCCCGGACGTCTTGGAACGGATGGGGTGCAGGTTTTAAAACAAGCACATTAACCGTTCTGTCTACACAGTTTCTTTGTCTTCCCGTGTCATTTTTACGGAGTTATATATTTGCAGGACAGTGTTCATGTTTTCAAAACCATCGGAGTAAAGTTGTTCACGTAATTCTCTGGTGGTTTTTATTCATATAAATCTTTGTTCCTTTTTGCTTCTGAATAATTTTCTAATACATTCACATTTGTAAAAGTTCAGAGAGCGCCTTCTCCACCCCAACTGCCTTGCTGTAGTTCCTCTTCCCAGCTGCAACTAAATACATTGAGTTTCTTGATACCCACCTAAAAAATATTATGAATATAAGCAAATATCCAAAATAACCTGATTGTTTCTTTCAATTAATGGTAGTCTACAATGGGCTTCCCTGATGGCCTCCTATACATGATGACCTGTACCTTTTTTGAAAAAAAATCAGAATAGCCACAATGGTTCAATAGCCTGGAGATAATTCAACGTGTGTGTAGGACTCGAGACATGGTTCTCATCACCAGACAGCCTGGGTTTAAATCCTGGCTTCCTCACTTTCTAACCATTTGTCTTTGCATTTCAGTTTCTTAATCTACAAAATGGGAACTGTTACAGGTTTGGGGGATTAAGTGGGATAATGCATGAAGGGAGCTTGGCATGATGCCCAGCAGCCAGCAAATGCCTGGTGACTGTGAAGGGCATTCACGTTGCATCCGTTTTGGCCTTTACAGTTCAAACAGGTCTCAGCATCATTTAGATCCTCATGCCAGCTCTGTAATAACTGCACAGAGGACAAGACACTCTAAAAGACTAATATATTAGACACTGTAATATAAAAGGGCCCAAAACAAGTCTGCAACTCAATGGAATACAGAAAACCTGAAGGTGAGGAAAAAGCACTTGAGCTGTTTGCCAGGTTTCTCTCCCTTGCCAACACTGCAACTTCCCCAAGAGGCACCACATTCTGACCTCTAACTCAGGATAAATATGGGCCGATTTTGAACTTTAAACAAGTGGAATTCTATCGTATTGATTTCCAAGGGCCGAGGTAACTAGTTACCACAACCTGGGTGGCTCACAGCTACAGGAACATATCTCACAGTTCCAGAGGCAGCAAGTCCAACCCCTAGGCGTCAGCAGCTCTGAGTCTCCTTGGAAGGCCCTTGTCTCTCCTGCCTTCTGCCAGCTGCCTGCATTTCTTGATGCTCCTTCGCTTGTTGCTGCTTCATTCCAACCTCTGCTTTGGTCTGTGGTCTTTGCTGTGGTTGTGTGAAACCTCCCTTTGATTCTTACATAAGGACACTCATGATGGTGTTTAGGGCCCAGCCCGATAGTCTGGGATAAGCCCTCCATCTCGTGACCCTTAATCTATCACATCTGCAAAGACCCTTCCAAATAAGCCAACATTTACAGGTCCAGAGAAGCACTGGATGTCTTCAGGGGGCAGTATTCAGCCTATAGCAAGCATCCTTCTGTGTCACCCTTTTCATTCAACATTAAGTCTGCAAGAGGCATCCATCTTGTTGCATGCGATCTGTGGCATGCAAAATGAATATCACTACACTGTATGAACTTACCATATCGTGGTTTATCTATTCTATTGATGGACATTCGGGTTGTCTCCAGCTGTGAGCTGTTTGTGGAATGAAAACTGGGTTAAACAAACAAAAAAAAACATTCCTGGTGTCGCCAATGGGAAGCCATATGCATCCTTGGTACACACCCTTCTAGGTTATCTGATTCTGAATTCTGGGGGGCTCTGGGCCTTATGGGCTTCTCTGATGGCTCAGGTGGTAAGGAATCTGCCTGCAGTGCAGCAGATCTGGGCTCGATCCCTGAGTCCAGAAGATACCCTGGAGAAGGGAATGGCTACCAAATCCAGTATTCTTGCCTGGAGAATTCCGTGGACGGAGGAGCCTAGAGGGCTACAGTCCTTGGGGTTGCAAAGAGTCAGACAGGACTGAGCCACTGACTTTCTTGCTTTTTCACTTCCCTGGGCCTTGTATTGTCTTTGAGGTCTTTTGCAATACAGTAGAAGATTGATAGCAATGCAAATAATTCTTGTCCTGGGACAACCCTCCCCCACAGCGGCAAAACCAGTTTTGCCTCCAAGTTCATTTCAACATTTCTGTTCTGTAAAAGTGTCTGACCTTGGAATTCTCCTTTCAACTGATGGTAACATCTTGCCGGTTCCCTCACTTAATGAATAAGTTCAGTAGACTCTTTGATATATGTTTATTTTATATTTGTATAAGAGTCATGATTTTACTTTTTAAGAAAATAACCCTTTCATGTTAGAAATCAAGTTCCCATGAACCTTCTGATACACAGCAAATTACTTTTCATGAGCCAAAACTATGAGGCTAGATTTTCTGCCATTGAAATTTCAAAGTAAAAGGGGCTGCTGACATTTCCTGAGTAGCAACCAGGTCTGCACACCTGTGCAGGGGGTGGGTGGGCATGAGAGATGGCTTTGACCAGGTCCCCAGCCTCCAACAGCCTTCTCCGGATAGCAGCCGTGTAACTTGGTCCCGAATGAGCTGAGATGGGGCTCAGGTGTCCTGGAGGCATCAGCAGGATTCCAGAAGGAAATGGCATTTGAGGAGGATCTGAGGCAGAGGGTGCTTCCCCCGCTAGACCTCAAACTTGGCCTCTATATTGTGGGCAGAAGCCGGTCACTGCAGCTTTGGGACCGGGAAGTGACATGCGTCTTCTGTCTTCAGGAAGACTGGCCTCGTGGCGTGTGCAGGATGGGGAGGGAGACCCTGAGAGTCTGCAGACCTGGAGAGGCCGGGCGGCCCCGTGTGGCACTGGGGTCAGAGGAGGGCTCACAGGCCTGAGGGTGGGCTGCACAGACCTGTCCAGACTTCTCCCCAGTCTGTGGTGGGCCTCATCACACCTTGTTCCCTCCTCTTCCTCAGCTGTTCAGGAGCGGGGGGCGCAGAAAGAGCAGGCGATTTGGGCAGATGCGGGCTAGGAGCAAGAGGTGTCCAGAACATCTGTCACCATGGGAGCCCCCACAGGGCCCAGCCTCCACCGCCCCTGACCACCGACTGGTGGGATCTGGGACGCTGTGATGACCAGCCTCAGAGGCCAATGTCACCCTTGGTCAGGTGCTGCCCACCCTGCCATTTTTTTTTTTTGCTGAGATGGGTGGAGCTCTGCAACCTGGAAACCACCCCCTCCAGCTCTGTGCCTCTAGTTCCCCCTGACCGACTCAGCTCCCCAAGACGCCCACCCCCAACCCTGCCCGCCCTACTCAGGCCCAGCTGCTCCATCTGCTCCGCAGCTGGAGGAGCCAAACAGGGAGGGCCCACAGGCCAAGTTTTCATCAGAAAACAGGTGTCCCCAGCAGTTAGCAAGTCGTCAGCTCCTAGCACGCCAGGACAGCAAGCCCAGGATTCCGCACGTTCCTCTCCAGGAGCCAGGAGCCAGGAGCCGGGGCGCTCCACGTCCCAGGAAAAGTACAGCGGTCAGTGGTGCAAGGAGGTGTCTGCAGACCAAGACGGGCTGCCCAGCCTCCGCAGCTGCAGTGTTGGCCCTGGAAGGTACTCGGGTACCCGGCAGCCACGCTCTGAAGCCTGGCCGGGAGGGGCGGGGGGCAGTCCAGAGGAGACACGGGGGACACCGACTCAGGACGAGGCGGCCACCCTCCCTCATGGCCCACAGAGATCAGAGATCATGAAACCCTCTTAGGGACTTCCCTGGTGATCCGGCGGGTAAGACTCCATGCTCCCAGTGCAGGGGGCCTGCGTTTGATCCCTGCTCAGGGAGCTAGATCTCCCACGCTGCAACAGAAGGTCCTCCACGTGGCAGCGAAGATACCCATGTGCTCGCACTGAGACCCGGTGCAGCCAGAAAAGGAAAGAGGCCCCTTAGTCCACAGCCAGGGAGGCTGACGCCAGAAAGAAGGGGCCGACATAGCAGCTCTGCTGGCCCCCAGACTTGAGCCCGGACTCTGGCCAGGACAGCTGCATGACCTTGAGCACGGTCCTCAACCTCGCTGCGCCTCCAGTTCTTTTCTGAAGAAAAGAACCAGTATTCCCACACCGGTCAGGGATGTTGGAGAGCTAACAATAGGTCCATCTCAATAAGCACCCCTGCAGACTATGCTTCTCTGCACACGGCCAGTAAACAGTGATGTCTGGAGACTTAGAGTGGGCATTTCAAGGACAGGGCCTGGCACACGCCAGGGCTCCAGAAATGCTTCCTTTATGCCAGCAAACCTGGAAACCTCAGCAGTGGCCACAGGACTGGAAAAGGTCAGTTTTTATTCCAATCCCAAAGAAAGGCAATGCCAAAGAATGCTCAAACTACCGCACAATTGCACTCATCTCACCGCTAGTAAAGTAATGCTCAAAATTCTCCAAGCCAGGCTTCAGCAATACATGAACCGTGAACTTCCAGATGTTCAAGCTGGTTTTAGAAAAGGCAGAGGAACCAGAGATCAAATTACCAACATCCACTGGATTATAGAAAAAGCAAAAGAGTTCCAGAAAAACATCTACTTTGGCTTTACTGACCATGCCAAAGCCTTTGATTGTGTGGATCACAACAAACTGGGGAAAATTCTTAAAGAGATGGGAATACCAGACCACCTGACCTGCCTTCTGAGAAATGTGTATGCAGATCAAGAAGCAACAGTTAGAACTGGACATGGAACAACAGACTGGTCCAAACTGGGAAAGGAGTACGTCAAGGCTGTATACTGTCACCCTGCTTATTTAACTTATATGCAGAGTACATCATGAGAAATGCTGGGCTGGATGAAGCACAAGCTGAACTCAAGATTGCCAGGAGAAATGTCAATAACCTCAGATATGCAGATGACACCACCCTTATGACAGAAAGTGAAGAACTAAAGAGCCTCTTGATGAAGGTGAAAGAGGAGAGTGAAAAAGTTGGCTTTAAGCTCAACATTCAGAAAACTAAGATCATGGCATCCGGTCCCACCACTTCATGGCAAATAGATGGGAAAACAATGGAAACAGAAACTTTATTTTGGGGGCTCCACTCCAAAATCACTGCAGATGATGACTGCAGTCATGAAATTAAAAGACTCTTGCTTGCTTCTTGGAAAAGCTATGACCAACCTGGACAACATATTCAAAAGCAGAGACATTACTTTGCCAACAAAGGTTCGTCTAGTTAAAGCTATGGTTTTTCCAGTAGTCATGTATGAATGTGAGAGTTGGACTATAAAGAAAGCTGAGCGCCAAAGAATTGATGCTTCTGAACTGTGGTGTTGGAGAAGACTCTTGAGAGTCCCTTGGACTGCAAGGAGATCCAACCAGTCCATCCTAAAGGAGATCAGTCCTGGGTGTTCATTGGAAGGACTGATTTTGAAGCTGAAACTCCAATACTTTGGCCGCCTGATGCGAAGAACCAACTCATTGAAAAAGCCCCTGATGCTGGGAAAGATTGAGGCAGGAGGAAAAGGGGACGACAGGATGAGATGGCTGGATGGCATCACCGACGTGATGGATATGAGTTTAAGTAAGCTCCGGGGGTTGGTGATGGACAGGGAGGCCCGACGTGCTGCAGTCCATGGGGCTGCAAAGAGTCAGACACGACTGAGCGACTGAGCTGAACTAACTGTCTCTCAGCCCTGGGTTCCCGTCCACAGAAAGCACTCACCCTGGTCCAGCCTCCTGGTTCCACCTCCACGAGGACCCCGAGAAACCAGGAACACGAAAGAGGAGGAGGGGTATTGAGCCAGGTCAAGGGATTCTGCTGAGAGGTGCCTGAGGCCCCAGTCGCCCCCCACTGCCTGTGGCCCGCCCCCAAGAGAAATGCCTGGTCAAACCCCGCTTTTACAGGGGGGCGGGGCACCCTGGCAGTCCGGTGGTGCTCTCACTGCCAAGCTGAGCCTGGGCTCAACTCCTGGCTGAGGAGCTAAGGTCCCATAAGCCACCTTTCGGCCAAGAGAACCTGAAACAAGCCGCTTTACAGGTGAGGAGGGTGAGGCCCAAGGACCTTTGTGAGTGGCCCACGCCTTGGCCCGTGGGGCCAGGGCCCCTCCCCCTTGCAAACGAGCCTCCAGCCAGCCTGCTCACAGCCCGAGGCTGTGTCTCCTCTTTGAGAATCCATCTAAGGGCTCACAGCCCTTGTTTGAAAAATTCTCCCCGTGAGCGTAGCTTTCACTTTGAGGAGACAGGAAGCAAATGGGTAAAGAGGGTGGGCACAAGAGTATGTCCGTTATCCCATGTGGAAGCCAAAGCAGGGCTCTGTGTAAATATGCCACGTCTGCAGGAAGACCTGAAGGCAGTCCCAAGGAGTTCTGGAAAGGCCCGGAGGAAGGACCAACCTGTTGAGAAAGCATAAGCCGCCCTGGGGGGCTCATCTAACACTGGGTCAGCAGGCCTGCCTGTGGCAGCAAGAGGGGCCGGAAGTGGCTGTTGGCCTGGCCCCGAGGGGCCTGGGGTTCTGGCCAGAATCAGGCCGGCCTGGGCCTGGTGAGGGAAGTGGGCCATGGCGGCGAGGGGCGGGGGAGCAAGGGAAGGAGGCCCTGCCACCAGCCTGGTGGAGGAGGTGGACGGGCCACAGCTGGGAGGCCTTGGGGGTGGAGAGAGCCTGCGTTCTCCCTGCTCTTGGGGACTAGAAATGAGCTAGGAGGGTGTAGGGGTGCCAAGCCGAGGAGGGCACCTCTGCAGAGGGGACAAAGGCCCAGAAGGCCAGGGAGCTGGGGGCCCAGGCGGGGAAGGGGACCTCTGTGTTCTCAGGGCCTTCTGTGGGCAGGAGGGGCTGGTGGCTGGGGTTAGCGGCAGGGCTCGGCCACGCGGCTCACTGGCCTGGCCCGCACCAGGGGCGGGGGTGACTCTCCCCGTGCTCAGGGCGGTCACTCGACCACCTGGGGCCGTGCGGGGAGGACTCGGGGCCCAGGCTTGGCTCCGCAGCCAGGGGTCAGCACAGCCAAAAGGCCAGCGTCCGGTGGCCCCGGGCGGCCGCGATGGTGAAAACCGCAGGCCAGGGCCCACAGCCGGCACAGCTGTCTCACAGATCTGGAGTCCAAGGTCAGAGTGCCGTCCGGGCGGGTTCCTCTCCAGGCAGCTCTTCCTGGCTTGCGGCTTCTCTCCGTGTCCTCACACGGCCTTTCCTCTGTGAGCAGCGGAGACAGAGCTCTGGGCTCTTTTTTTTCCCCCTAGCCGTGCCTCATGGCTTATGGGACCTTAGTTCCCCAACCAGGGATCGAACCTAGGCCCTCCACTGGCCAGCCAGGCCACCCTCTCTCGTCCTCTTATGAAGCATCAGGCCTGTGGAATCAGGGCTTCACCCTAATCTCTGGGGGGCCTTAGGGCTTCAGCACTTGAACCTGGGAACACAGTTCCGTCTACAACCGCACGGAACTGCCGGCTCTGGAACTCCCGGGGTGTGTGTGGGGGGTCGGAGGCCGGGTTACACCAGGTGGCCTGAGACTTAAACGCGCCAGAGGCCAGCCTGCTGGGCGGACAGGCTCCTAAGGCCGCCGCCCACTGACCACGGGCCCCCGGAGTCTCTTCCTGGCCATCGCCTTATGAAAGCAGCCTGCGTGAGGAGTGTACCTCAGGGGTGCGTTATCTTAACAGGGGAACACAGACAAAAGTCAGGTGTCACAGCCTCACACCCTCGAGCCCTGGGGAGGCCCCAGGTCTGGGCCGGCCACCATCCAGGCAGTGCCCAACCCCCACCCATCCCAGGAGACCCCCGTGTAGACCCCCACCCCTCAGGCCCCTTCCTCGGCCAGAACCCCACTTGCAGCGACCCTTCCCCAGCAGCTGTGCTTCTCAGTGGGTGCTCCTGGTAAAAGAATCTGCCTGCCAATGCAGCAGATGCAAGAGACGCGAGTTCGATCCCGGGGCTGGGAAGAGCCCCTGGAGGAGAACATGGCAAGCCACTCCAGCATTCTTACCTGGAGAATCCCCGCGGATGGAGGAGCCCGCCACGGTCCTCCTGGCGGGCTCCTCCGTCCACGGAGTCACAGAGTTGGACATGGCTGAAGGGACTTAGCACGTACACATAGCTTCTCCCAGCAGCCCGGCTCCCCTCCACCAAGGGACTTGGAAATCCCAAAGGAGAGTTTCCTGTCAGGTCCACCACAGTAGGGGACCGGAAGGGAGCTGGTGTGCGGACTGAGTCCTCAGTGATCTGGCTAGGTGGGCCCAAGAGGCCCCCAGCAGGTCTGTCCTGGGACACATAGCCTGCAATACGGGGACACACGGAGGAGCAGCCCTGCCCCTCCCGCCCCAAGCAGCAGTCTCCACCCCAGCCTGGGCAGATGCAGCAGGGCCCCATCCTCCTCGGGACCATTCCTGTGGCTGCCTGCTGGTCGCGCTCTGTGGGGCTCTCCCCGCCGCCCTGGGAGAGCGGGATGACGCAGGGCTCTCCCCGACCCCCGAGTCTGACACTGCCCTCCCTCGCCCTGGGGTGACTCGTGGCCCCCATGCTGCCCGCTGACCCAGGGCAGCTGCTCCTGGGAGGTGTGTCTGCCGCCCCTTCGCTTTTTCTGTCTATCTTTTCAGAGCTGTTGGGAACAGCCCATTATTTGCTCCATCGTGGAAATAATTCCTTTTAAGGCCACTGGGGCCTTCTTTTTTTTGGGGGGGGTGAGGGGTGAAGGGTATACAAGCTCTCTTGAGATCTCTACACAAAATCTTGCCCATCTTCATCCGCCCAGGGTACATGTGTGATGCCAGGCCTTGGCCCGAGGCCAGCACGGTTGGCCACGTCTAGCCCAGCAGAGAGGGAGCCGGCCTGTGGGGACCTTGGAGACACCACGTCTCCAACCTGTCTCTGCTCTTCAAACAGCGGAGATGGTGGGGGAAGAGGGGCCTCCGTGCAAGTCCGTTTACCCACCGACCAAGTAAAGGGATTGACCCTGAGGGTCTTTGAGGTCTAAGGCCTCAGACCCCACAGTAGCGAACGGTCCCGCTCCCTGGCCATGCCACTGGCCTGGGCTGGGCTGGACAAAGGCCCTGCTCTCAGAAAACATGGGCAACCGTCAGCTTGTCCCCAAATCAATTCCTAATGAGAGAGATGCATTGGAGCTTTTCTTTTGTTAAAGGTTTTCAAATAGGACCCAGAAGGCAGGGATACAGAGATCTAACTAGACTTTCGGGAAGATCCCCTGGAGGAGGGAATGCCAAACCACTCCGGTATTCTTGCGTGGACAATCTCACAGAGGGGCTGGGCCTGGTGGGCTACAATCCAGGGGGTCTCAAAGAGTCAGACACAACTGAGCGTGCGCACACACACAGGACTGCCTTTCGGGGGCCAGATCCTGGGCGGGGGGCGTGGAAGCCTTTTCCTTGTCAGCGGGCGTCAGGAGGGCAGCACCATGGTTCCCGTGCAGCTTTGCAAACGGCAACCCTTACGCCTCACGGAAGGCCCCCGGGAGGGACCTTGGGGTGATGATGACAGACATTGAGGATGGCAATGCAGGCCCCCATGGCTGTGGCCCAGTTTTTCCCCAGCAGAGCCCACCTGGCATGCCCATCTCCATGGGGGCATGGCTTCCATGGATGCTGAGTGGCTTTTTCTAAGAGCAAGGCTGGTGGCGGCTAATGGGCTCACACCCCGCAGCTGGCAACCCAAAGGCTGGGCCCGGCAGCCGGTGGAAACCATGGAGGCCAAGGGGCTCACGCAGGGCTGGGCTGGGCATGGCTGGACCCCCCCCCCCACAAGCTGGGCACGGCCCATGTCCCTGCAGCTGTTCACCCCAAACCCAACGGCCCTGTGCTCAGCAGGGAGGCAGCCCGTGGGCAAGTGGATGCTCCAGGCTGGGCCTGTCCCCAGCAGTGCCCACCTCCTCTGCGAGGCCTCCTGGATGCCCGCCTGTCCACTCCACTGGTTGCTGCTTCCAGCCCCAACACCCACCCCCAGCCCTGACCCGGCGGCCCTGTCGGGGGCACTCCCAGAGCCCCTTGTCGCGGCATTTCTACAGCAGCCACCAGTAGGGACGCAAATCGTCTCAAGGAACTTTAATGAAAGTGTCAGCAGTCTTTCCCCCCCATCGCGGCAGGAGAGATGGCTGAGCTGGAACTCAGACACGCGGCCACCCAGAGGCCCACAGCCAACCCCAGCGCTCGGCCGGGCTCCAGACGTAGGGCCTGGGGCGGCGATGGAGAGTCCGGCCACTGAGCCTCGTGGAAGGTCATGTCCGGACCCCAGGCGGTCACCCACACGCCAGCTTCACCAACCATCAGGGCTGGAGTGTCAGACGGGCGACAGGGACACCTGGGGACCCAGAGCGCCCCCCGCCACGGTCCGCCAGCAGAGTGCCTCGACGGCCGTGGAAGAAAAGGACATCCCACCACTCGACGGCGCGTCCTACATAAAGAAAGAGCTCCAAGAGGGGAAGGAGGTGCGGCAGGGAACCAGGATTGGCACATACGCTGAGAGACGGCTTTCCAGTTTCAACGCGATGGACACAGATCGTGAAGGCGCCAAGGAAACAGAGACCAGGCCAGGGCTTTCTAGGCAGAGCGCGTTCCCCCCGCAAGGCTGGAAGGGATGGGAAGCCAGGCTAGAAGAGGTCAGGGGCTGGAAGCTGGGGAGACCCACCAAGTCCAGAGAACATTCGAGGGCAGAGGACAATGCCCCCGCCATCCGCTACACCCTCATCCCCCAGGGGGACTACAGCTCTCCCCAAAGTACAGCTAAATAAATACAGTACAAGGACATAAGACCTTCAAGTGGCTTCCTTTCCTGTCCCCTGTGTCAGCAGGTCCGTGAGCAGAAAGGAGAGGGAGGAGCACGCGGCCCCCACGTGCCGGGAGCTCCTGCCCGTCGACATGACGAGGGAGAGCCTCCTGTCCCGCCGGGAACACGGGTCGGGGCCTGGGCAGCGCCCTGTGGGACTGGTCTAATCACCTAACGAGCGGACGCCTTTTCCTGAGTCGTGCCTCTGCTTCCTTCCTCTGGTTCAGGGACAGCCTCTCTTCCCGCAAATCCAGCCTGGAAGCTTTGCCTGTTTCTTTTCTCCCTGCCCCCGCCCCTTCTTGGAAAGAAGCGATGCAATTCTTCACAGACGAGTGTCTTCAAAATACCTAGAGGTGTCTGTCCCCGGTTCTGTCTCCTCTAAGCCAGACAGCTGGGAGGGTGACCAGCCATGTCCTGGCTGCGGCACAGGGAGGCGGAGTGTGGGGGTGCGGGGGGCTTGGTCCCTCGACCTGCTCTGGGGTGGGCGCCCCCAACCCTCGGCCTGTGCCCAACCTCCCCCCCAATTCTGGGTGCCCAGGAGACTTCCGGAGCAGCTCCCGATGGAAAGACGGCTGGCACATGGAGGGACATGAGATGCCGCTGTGGATACCACGTGTCCACAGAGTACATTCTAACATCTTAGTGGGTATCTGAATCTTGTTAGGAAAAAAAAAATTAGAAACTATGTATAAAACTTAAAAATATTCAAGTATCAAAAGGCTATTCGGATCAAAGTTTAAAAGGAGCTGTGGGCAAGCTGCCACCCGCCACCAAGGGAAGAAAACCTTTACAAGAGGCTGCGGGGTGCGTGCGGCGAGGGGGCGCAGTCCATCTGGGTGTCAGGGGTGGGGGGGCCGGGGCGTGATCAGGGGGCAGGAGGGCAGGGGGCAGATGGGCCACGGGTGGGAGGAGGCCGGAGCCCTTCTGAACCAGCGAGGCGAGCGTGCGCCCGGCGGCGGGCGGTCTGGAGGGTGGGCAGGTTTGCCCTCCCCAGAAAGCCAGCTGTAGGTGCAGCCCAGGGCCTCCTCCCCTGGTGTCCGGGTCCCCCCTCCCCTGGTGTCCGGTTCTGGGCACGTCAGCGGGTGGCTGCCCATGCAATGGGCAGAGACAAAGCAGCGGAGGACAGAGCAGGAGAAAGGCCCGGCACGGCCGCAGAGCCTTCTGCAGAAAAACAGAAGCCAGGGGGTGGGGGGGTCGGGTGCCACACGGTGCAGACTCAGCTCCTCCAACCCCGCCACAAACAGGGATCGAGCGTCCTGGATCCAGGAAATGGGCCTGCTCCCACCCGCACGGGGCTGGGCCTGGCCCCCCGGGCGCGAAGCGGCGGTGGTGTTTATTCTGGGAATTCGCTGCTGCCCGCTCCCTTCTCCCCGAGACGCCATCTCAACAGGTGATCCAGTGGAAATCTTTCACCTCTCTTAAGTTCAAACCTCTCCCTTCGCCCGGTCCCACCAGACCCACGACGGGCGGCGCGCTGGCTCGGGGCGCCCTCTGGTGGTGGCGCGGACACGGTCTGAGGCCTGGACTGCCTCGCCGCTTCTGCCAGGGGTGGCTGTCTCCGGCAGCAGCGGGCCCGTGGGGGTAGCCCACTGACTCTCCCAGGAGGCTCAGCCCCCGCTCTGTGGCTGGATGGCCCGTGTCCCTGGCAGGGTCCCAGGCCGTCCTCTGCTCTTTCGGGGCTGGGCCGGGGCCCTAGACTTCGGTGGAGAAGAGGACGCTCTGTCTCCTGCTGTCCGGGGCGGGGATGGCCTCCAGCTGCAGGAAGTACAGCAGCACCTGGACCTGCGGGGCGGAGCGGGAGTAGGGGGTGGCTCAGAGCAGGGGAGGTGCCCCCCACCTCCGCCGCGGCAGCTTGGTGGGAACCACTGGCAGGACACGCTGGTGTGGGGGCAGGCAGGGGCCACAGGTCCAGACCACGTAAGCAAGGCCACCGTAGTACCTGGGACATGACCTCCAGGGACCAGCTGTCGGTCATGGAGATGGCCTGGCTGGGGTTGGCGGGCAGCTTGTTCTCCTTCTCCGAGGGCCGGAGCAGCGTGGGGCCGAACACCGTGGCGAGGTTGTGCAGGGACATCTTATTCACTGTCTCCTTTTCTGCCACCCTGTGGGGGGAGGGTGGGTGGGGAAACTGCCGTGACACCCACCGCCTTGGGGGTGGGGGCAGGGAGGTGGGCAGGGAGGGCGCAAGGGTACCTCCCCAGCTGACCCATCCTGGCTCTTCCAGGTGGGAAGCACTGAGACACAGAGAGGTGGAGGCCGGCAGGGGGAGAGCGGGGTGGGGAGGGGAACCCTGAGCCCGCAGCTGGCCACGGTGCAGGGGGACAGGGGTGGCGGTGGTGCTGGTTCCCGGAGGAGCACCCACAGATGGTAGCAAGCACTACAGAGGGAAGGCCCTGGGTGCCGGGGAGTCTGACGGGCGAAGGGGACCCACTGGAGCCGTGAGCACCCCATAGGAGGCAGGGCTTACCTTTTCAGGTGGTCCAGGAGGAAGAGGAAGGTGAGCAGGTTGGCCTCTGGGAGCGACAGGAGCAGGTTAAGCATGCAGCTCTCCTTTGCCACAGGGTCTGAGAGCGCTGCAGGGTGTGGGTGGGCGGTTACTTCTCACAGTCACAACCTGGGGCTAGAAGGCTCCCCCAGGGCCCGAGCTGGAGGGCTCAGGATGGCCCGGGCCAGTCACCGTTCTGCCACCCACGGTGCTGGCCCCTGGTGAGGGCCCTCGGGGTGGGAGCCTGACCACGCTGGACGCCCTTTCTGAACCTCAGAGGGGTGCTGGGCACAGCTGCCCTCCTGGCCCCCTTGGCCCTTCCCACATCCTGCTCAGGGGAAGCGGGGGCCAGAGACCCCCCATCACATCAGCTTTTGCACATGGGTGGGGGTGGGTGGGGGCAGGTCCTCTGCTGAGTGGCCCTGTGGGGGGCGGTGCAGAGGCTGCAGCCTCCCCGAGTGCCAGCGCCCCCCACCCTCCAGGTGGGTCCGGGGTCAGGGTATACCCCAAGGCCTGACTGATGGGCCAGGGTCAGGGGCCAGTGAGGGAAACAGTGGCTTCCGGACCCCACACAGGTGCGTCCACAGTCACACGGTGACCCCAAGGGCCGGCCCGGCGGTCAGCCCGTGGAGGCCTCCTGGGACGGCCGGGTTCCCAGTCCCTGGCACATGCAGAGTCTGTGCTGAACAAAGGCAGACAGGAGGGGAGACGGGGTGCCCTGTGCTCACCGATGGCCTCGGCGAAGCTGGGGTAGCGCTCGTCGGTGAAGAGGGGCTCGGGCAGCTCGCGGAAGTAGAGCTTCAGCGTCCCAGCGATGGCGTTCACATCCATCTCGCTCATCATCACCGACACGTCCTTGTCATCTGGGGAGGAGCGCAGAAGTGGAGCGGGCCCGCTGGGACGCGAGTTGGCTCGGCCCTCTGAGGCCGCGCGGGGCCCCTGACAGGGGCTGTGACTGCGGAGGCGGTGCCCCCCACCCCACGCCACAGCGGCCAGGGCTCCAGGTCCTCGCAGCGGGAGGAGCAATCCACCGAGATCAGCCCTGGGGTCTCCCGGCCGCGTCTGGCAATCGGGGCGGTTCCACCAGCGGCTTGGCACCAGACTCGCTGACCCCTGGGCTTGGGCGGCACCTCTTCACACCCACCCCCGGGGGGGCGAGCTGAGCCCCCGGGGGGTAGAGCTGAGGCCGCGCCACAGAAGCCCACGCACGCGCGGTCAGGATGCGCTGGGACCCGGCCTCTGCGGACCTGCCCTCCCCAGCGGCGCACGCACCCTCCCGCCGGCCGCTGAGACTCACTGACGTCGAAGGCCGCCTTCAGGGCCTGGATGTCCGTGGCCACTCCGGACACGCGGTAGATGCCCACCTCCTCCAGGCCCCGGCGCTCGATCTCCTCGACGCACTGGCGCACGATGTAAGGCACCTTGGACCGCTCCCTCCTGCGGGGATGGGGGTGGGCCTCAGGGTCCAGAGTCCCGCCCCCTCGGTGGGGTCCCCCCTCGCCATCCTGCAGTGTGTCCCCTGGGCTCTGCCCCCTCACGATAGTCACTGCCTCCATCTCATCAGGGTCTTTCCAACAGTCCCAGTGGCTGGACACCCTCCGAGCACACCCGCCCTGGGGGTGCGGTCGGGAGGCCCTTCTGAGCGAGGTCAGCCACAGGAGGTCAGTCGGGAGCTCCCCGGGGGGTGGGTTGACAGTCGACTCCATACAGGGGGCCTGGGAAGCAGTCTGGTTTCCGAGTTGGACGGGGTGGGGGCCTCTGGCCGACCCCTCCAGGCCTCAGGCAGAGGGGAGCCCCGCGCCCAGCAGGACCGAGTCCGCGGGACTGCCTCACCCCGCTCTCGGCTTGGAATCCTGTGACCCACCCTTCTGTCTTCCGCGTCCTAACGGGAGAATTCCAGCCCCTATAGGCAGGACGCCAGAGTAAGACAAACACAGGAGCCATGCTGGCTGGAGGGTCGCTTCAGTCTAGTTTAGCAACTGGATCCGGGACCCAGGAGAGCCCTGTCCCCAGCCCCTCTCACGAGGGGTGCTCGTTTGGGTGTCCCTGCTCCTGCCCAGAGCCGCCCGGAGGAGCTGAGGGACGGCTGGGGTGTAGCTGGCAGCCAGGGGGCAGTGCTCGGACACAACAGTGTCCCCACCTGACAACCAGTGAGGTCAGGGCCAGGCCAGGCTCCAAACCGGGGAAAGTGGATTCCGGAGGGAGCAGCTGTGTCCCCAAGGCCCACCCTGAACCTGCACACAAGCATCTCCTGACGACTGACCTGTGATGGGGGCGGGCAGGACAGGCGCTCGGATCCTGACAAATTCCAAGCGAGGGAAGGGAACCCTGGCGAGCCTGGCTCTGGGGGTGGCACAGGAAGGGGGTGGGACACCCCCGAGCTGCTGGGGACCCAGTCCGTGGTCAACACGGGAGGCAGCCACGCAGAGGGCTCCATGGGCCTGCGAGGGGTCTACATGCCACGACCGTGACAGAGAGGGAGACCCACACCGACGCCTTCCTGCAGACACCTGGGAGGGAGCACCCTCCGCCCTCGGGGACGGGCCCCCGCCACTCACTTGGTGACCACGGCGATCTTGACCCCGAAGACGCCTGTCTGTTTTCGGGAAGGCATCCTCTTCAAGCTAAACTCCCTGCTGGTGAACTTGATCGACAGCTTCACTTCAATCTGCAGGAGGGCATGACCCTCTCAGCCTCCTGGTCCTCAGAGCCTGCTCCCAGGGCCCCGTGATCTCAGGCCAAGGTCCAGGTCGGGGGCAGGCCCTGGTCCAACTCTGTGGCAGCCGGGAACGGCCAGGGCCGTCCAAGGACCCGCTTCTTCACAACCTCCCCCCATGACCCTGTGGCTTCTGTTTCTCATTTAATCCTGACTAAAAAGAACCACTAGACTCCATGTTGCGTGGCAGCCTGGATGGGAGGGAAGTTTGGGGGAGAATGAATGTATGTATCCCTATATGTAGTCACCAACTCAATGGACATGAGTCTGAGCAAACTCCAGGAGTTGGTGATGGACAGGGAGGCCTGGCGTGCTGCGGTCCATGGGGTCAGACAAGACCGAAGGACTGAACTGAACTGGATACATGTATGTGTGTGGCTGAGTCCGTTCACCTGAAACTACCATACCGTTGTCAACTGGCTATCTCCCAATACAAAATAAGAAGCTTAAAAAAAGAGACACTAGAGAAAACGTATAGAGAACAGTGTAACAGAAACCCACGACTCGCCTGTCAAACGGTAGCACCGTGTCCTACATGCTAACTCACTTCAGTCCGCCCGACTCTGTGCAACCCCAGGGACTGCAGCCCGCCAGGCTCCTCTGTCCATGGAGTTCTCCAGGCAAGAGCACTGGAGGGCTGCCACGCCCTCCTCCAGGCATGTCCTACGTGCCCAGACCTTTTCTGGTGAGTGGCAGCACTTTTTCTTAAGGTCTCAATTCTTACGGGACACTGGAGTCTAATCAAGGGTCTCAGTCTCTATGGGCAGACCCCAGGGTCCAGGCCCCCTCTGTCTCCATGATGCCCCTGGACCCTGCTTTGAGGAGGGATGCCCAGTGCCTGACAGGTGACCCGAACTTCAGCCACAAGACCAGCCTGAGTGGACTCAGGCCTCCATGCTGTGGTTCTGCCCTGCGGGGCCTCTGCCTCCTCCAGCCCCGAGGGTCTCAGAAGGGACTGGGACCACCCCAACCTGCTGCAGGAAGCGGGCGCCAGCAGAGCACCGGGGGGCACGTACCCCGTTCATGGCGATGACGGTCCGCTGCCAGTCTCTGTCCTGCAGGGTCTGGGGATCCAGCTGAAAGCAAGGGGTCATGGTTACCCGAAGCCCTGGGCGTCCGAACAGAGGCCGGGCTGGGCAGCGAGCCCAAGCCCGCGACTCCTCCACATCCAAGAGGAATCAACGGCAGGCCTTGGCCAGCACCTCTCTCCAGAGGCCAAGCAGGGTCCAGACGGAGGACCCGCTGGAAAAATCCTGGAGCCTCAGAGCCCTCCCGCCCCCAGACCCTCACTACCCGCAGCCCAGACTCGGCTGGGGGGCGAGTCAGCAACCACCCAGGCCCTGCCCCCTGCTCCCCCGGGAACCACCCCTTCCCAGTGGTGCTCACTCCCACCCCGGCAGCCTGGGGGGCTGGGAGCTGTCCTGCATCACAGGGGGCTTCATGCAGCTCAGAGGAGGCTGCTCAGTTGTGTAGGTGACACTTTGGGAATCCCGATTTCAACAGCATCTTTTGGGGCCGGTTGGGGGAATGTGTGATCTAAGAGCTGGGGACCCTGTCTTCCCCTTAGTGTGCCCCTCTGGCGTAGGGGCCTGTGCAGGCGGGGTCTTTAGTCTGGGCTAGGCCCACCCATGGCGAGGCCTCTCCCTCCTGGGCTGGGTGGTCCCAGGTTCGCTCTCCGTTCCAGGAGGTTCTCAGGGCCAGCCACACTCAGGGGCCGTGGGGACCCCAGCCTGAGGGGCGGGTCACGAGCAGAGAGCCATCACAGACCACTGCCCCATGGGGCTTCCTGGCCCCCAGCTGTGGTCACACCTCCGCAGGGGCGCCTGTGGGCAGGGGTTGGGAGGACCCAGGGCCCTCGAAGCTCTGGGGCCAGTGGAGCTCCCGGCTCTGGACCAGGCCAGGTGTGGCAGGAGGGAGGAGGCTCCCGTGCCCTGGCTGCCCAGGAAGCAAGGGGGCAGGCTCAGTGCCCCCAGCTCCCAAAGAAAGGGACAGGTTCCCTCCACTGATGGCAGTTTTATTATTTTAATTAAAAACAAAAAAAGTTCTCTGGCCATGCTGTGTAGTGTTTGGATCTTAGTTCCTTGCTTAGGATCGAAGCCTTGCCCTCTGCAGTGGAAGCATGGCATCCGAACCACTGGACCACCAGGGGCGTCCCCACGGGCAGCTTTAAAAAGAGAGACAGAGCAGCAGAGAGACACTCTTTCTGCTTCCCTCCAGAGGCTGGTAACCCCTGGGACCTTCTCCTCATCCCTCCCCTCCCCTCCTCTTCCAGGACTGAGACCAGCACACCAGCAGAGGGTCAGAGCCCGGAGCCCGCCCGCGCCTCCCACCCCAGGGATCCCGGGCGCCCCCCGCAGGCCCACCTTGCCCTTGCGCACGAGGCTGCGGATGTGGGTCCAGAGGGCAGCGCTACAGGCAGACACGTGCCCCTCCACCGAGGCCGCCCAGCTCCGGCCCGCCAGGCCGGGCTGGAGGTGCCGCAGGAGGGCCCGCAGGGCTGCCGTGCCTGGCGTCTCCTGCGTCCTTGGCCCCGCTGCCCGAGGGGCAGGCGGTGGGGCGGCGGCACGGTGGACGGGACAGTGGCTGGGCAGCAGCATCAAGGCGGGAGTGCGCCAGGCTCGGCCCGCCGCCTTTTGACTCGGCTTCTCAGGAAGCCCCGCCCCTGCAGGCTCGATAAGGTCCGAGCTTCCCATAGCCTGGGTTCTCCGTTTTGTTTGTGTGGGAAAGCCTGTTGGTTACGGGAACCCTGATGCGTCACGCTTTCCCTCCAGAGCCCAGAAAAGCCAAGCTTCCTTCTCAAGTGGCTGGTTTCCTGCTGGGCAGTTTGGAGACGCTGAGTAACCCGTCTGCCCCGCCAGCCGGCTGCACCGCTGGACCTGTCCCACCTCCTTTCTAGGTCCTGAGAGAGCCACAGCCGCGACCCCTTCCATCCCTGCCGGGCCGGACTCGGGTGGGAGAACACCCACAACCCGCGGAACCGGCCGCTCGGCCCAGGGACGGGGGCTCAGTGCCGCCATCCACCCCTCCTCCACCTGCCTGCCCCGCCACCCCGGGGGTGCGGGGAGACCGTCCCCAGGGTGGCCCGGCTCCAGCAAACAGTGGGCGGAAGCCACGTGAGGACGATGCGCTGGAGGCAAGGCCGTGGCCTGTCGTGCCACGAGGCTGGTGCGCTCCTGCCTGGGCTATTTAAAGCACAGAGAAGTAAACAAGCAACAAGCGGAGACCCGCGCTGGGAACCAGGCACATGGGGGCGGGGGCGGGGAGGGCCAGGAAAGGGAAAGCCCAGGGCCACGGGGGTCCGGGGAGGAACGCACCGCCTCCCGGGGCGCCCTCCTCCCGGGACAGAGGTCTGTGTCTCCACTCGCCTCCCCCAGGGCTGGGCACGAGGCACCCCCGTGGAACAAGGGTGGATGGCAGGCCTGCTGGACGGCTGCCCCGAGGTCTGCCTGGAAGGCAGAGACGGTCAGGGATGGACGGCCTGACGGACACACTCAGAGCATCCTCTCGTCTACTCCTGCCCGGGCGGTGGCAGGACCAAAAAAGGGGATGTGGCTCCCTCCTCACCCACCTCCTTGGAGGCTGTGGTTTCCTCTGGGAGGTGGTCAGCACCCAGGATGGGCCAGCGGGGCCTCCCCGGCCCTGCGGACCGAGCCCCGCATGTCTTGCATTGTAACCTGCTCCCTGGGATGGTCCCGAGAGGGGACGAGACGCCCCGTCCGTCCACCCTCCCCACCCCCTGGCAGGGGACGCCGCCCTCCAGCCTCCATTCTTGCTAGTGTGCACCTGGAGCTCTGACCTCTGCATCCTTAACTCCTTCCCGCCCTTTCCCGGCCCCAGCCAGGCTCCAGCGTCACCCAAAACCCAGAGAACAGCTCTGATCAAACAGACAAGATAGGGGACCTCCCCGGGCGGTGCTGTGGTTGAGAATCCGCCAGGCAACACAGGGGACGTGGGTTCGAGCCCTGGTTCGGGGAACTAAGTGCCCACGTGCTACGGGGCAATGGAGCCCTCAAGACGTAACTGGGGAGTCCACGCGCGGCGGCGAGAGAACCTGCATGATGTAACGGGGATCCCGATGCACCCCAATAGTAAAGAAACAAACAGTGACAGGGGCTTGTCAAGGATGCTGAGAACCAGGAGCCCTTGGGCGCCTCCACCGGGACGTGAACTACTGCGGTCTCTCGGGAAGCGCAGGTCCACAGCTCACAGCCAACCTGGGCTGCCGGACCCAGCGAGTCCCCCCACGGCCCTCCACACAGGGAGGAGGAGGGCGTCTGTTATCACGCCGACAGTGACGCGTTCACACGGCACTAACCGCCACGGCCGCGAACTGCAAACAACCCAGGGGTCCATCAACTAGAGAACAGGCGGGTAAGCAGAACGCGGTGGTGGACACGCCTGTGAGACATGGTCCAGTCAAAGAAGGGCGCATGGTGAACGCACCGGGACGCGGGTGACCCTCAGAAACGTTTTGCTAAGTGGGGGAAGCCAGTCACGGAAACCGCGTCAGAGCGCGGGCGTCTGTTTATACCAGACACGCGGAATGAGCAACTGTTGAGTCAACACATCGTGTCCGACTCTGTGTGACCCCAGGGACTGTAGCCAGCCAGGCTCTTCTGTCCATGGGATTTTCCAGACAACAATACTGCAGTGGGTTGTCATTTTCTTCTCCAGGGGATCTTCCTGACCCAGAGATCCAACCTGTGTCTCCTGCATTGCAGGCGGGTTCTTTAGACTGAGCACATCTGTACACAAAAAGCGGATCAGCCTGGAGCTGGGGGTGGGAACAGGGAAACTGCTTTGAGAGGACGGAAATATTCTCAAACGTGACTGTTGTTAACGGTCGTAAAACACTGTAAATTACTAAGATCAGTGACTTACCTCCCTGGTGGCTCAGACAATAATCTCCCGGCAGCGCAGGAGACCTGGGTTTGATCCCTGGTTCGGGAAGATCCCCGGGAGGAGGGCATGGCAACCCACTCCAGCCTTCTTACCTGGAGAGCCCCACGGACAGAGGAGCCTGGCGGGCTACAGTCCAAGGGGTCCCAAGGAGCTGGGCACGCCTGAGTGACTAACACTTTCACTTTTCACTGACTTCTCTACTTGAAAGGGATGCGGTGGATGTCAGTCAATAAAAAAAAAACATGCAGGGTCCCAAATGGGACCAGAGCCAGAGCAAGGAGGGCCTGGGCCGCTCCGCACAACTCCCCACGGCGGCAGGGCGTCTGGGACAAGTCCCGGGGGAAGCCGACAAGGAGCAGCTCTGTAGCTCCAGGCGGTCTCAACTCCTACAGCCTGAAACCAGCCTCAAAGGCCTAACAGCCGTCTGCACCCTCTTCACGTTCGTGGGGCCGGAGGCCCCGTGGACCTGCCCACTCCAGGGGATGTCACCGTGGACGCCCTGAGGCAGGCTCGCACCTCACTCGTCTCTGACCACCCCCAGCACCGTGTGGCCCTGGCACGGTGAATGGCCATGGGGAACAGGACGCGGCCAGCCCCGAGATAACCCTGATGGGCCTGGGGACTCCGTGACACTTACCTGAGGCCCCCTGCCATCTTCCTCCGCCTGATGTGTCTCCAGAGCCCTCGTCTGCACTCTGGCTGGTTGGGGTCAGGGGTGGAACGCACTGCCCCGAGGGCGGGGCTTTCCTGGTGCCACTCACGGTGGTGCCTCTGTGCCCGTGTAGGTGTGCACGTTGACACAGAACGTAAGCACACACGTCCATAGCGTTGTACAACCGTCCTCACCGTCCCCCTGCAGGGCCTGCTCACCTTCCCTCTGGGCAGAAACTCTGTTCCCATTCCAGCAACAACGGCAGTGACTCCTCTGTCCGACCCCCACCCCCTGCAGCCTCCATTCACCTTTCTGCCTCCGTGAATTTGACTACCCTGGGTACCTTGTGCAAGTGGAGCCAGCAGCATTTGCCCTTCTGAGACTGGCTTGTTCCACTGGGAAGGAGGCCTCAGGGTCCACGCACAGGAGGTGCGTGTCCCAACATGCTCCCCTTACGTGGCCGCGTGCTATTCCACGGCGCCGCCATGTCTTCTGTGTTTTTATTTTTGGCCATGTCACATGGCTTGCGAGATCTTCGTTCCCTGACCAGGGACTGGACCCAAGGCCACGGCAGTGAAAGCGCCCAGTCCTAACCACCGTACCACCAGGGAATCCCCTGAGCCGAACTGTGTTTATCTGCTCTCCAGTTAGTGGGCCCTTGGGCCGTTTCCCCTGAGGCGTGTGCCCTTGACATTGGCGCGCACTTCCCTGGGTTCCTGGGGCACAACTGCCCAGAACTGGCAGTCAGACGGGGAGACTGACTTGCCGAGGGCTGGACTGGGCTGCCAGGACGCCTCAGGAGGGGCCCAGTCAGAACCCCCGGCCTCCACCCAGTCAGACCTTTTCCTGCACGAGGCAAGCTTACCCGTACAGAGGAGACGTCTGGGAAACCATGTCCAGCCCTGAGCAGCCCCGAGTTGGCAGTCTCCAGTAAAACGAGTGTCAAACACACAGCTGAGGCCCCAGTCTCACTGTTGAGGCTCATGTGAGACTTAAAACATTGAAAAGATAACAACAAAAACTCTGACGCTCCCACGGGAATCTGAACTGTGAGCCCAGCAACACACGTGAGAGCAGGGGGAACGGGGACAACATTCTGGGACGTGACGTACGTCGGTCCTGGGTGCTCAGCGCCAGGGCTGATGCTGACACTGAAGCTCCAGTACTGTGGCTACCTGATGCGAAGAACCGACTCCCTGGAAAAGACCCGGATGCTGGGAAAGATCGAAGGCAGGAGGAGAAGGGGATGACGGAGGATGAGATGGCGGGATGGCATCACCGACTCCATGGACATGGGTTTGGGTAAGCTCCAGGGGTTGGTGATGGACAGGGAGGCCTGGCGTGCTGTGGTCATGGGGTCAGAGTCGGACACGACTGAGAGGCTGAACAACAATGCGAAGTTACCCCTGAGCAGAAGAGACAGAACACTGCATGGGAGGCAAGAGAAGGAAGACGGAAGGAAGGAACTCGTGACGCCTCGAGGCTCCACCTTCCCTGGGCTTTGCCGACCCTGCGATGCCCCTGGTCCCCAGGCCAGGGGTTCCTGAACCCAGGACTCCCCAACACCGTACAACCTGGGGGACGGGGACCTGGCTCCCCAGATGACTGGGACGTCTCCGGCCCTGACAGCTGTGTTCGCTTTCCGCCCCCAGCCTCTTGGGGCCCGCTGACCCCTGGCTGGCTCCACCTTCTCCCTGGCTCCCCGCCCCAGACACCGCAGGGTGCAGTGCCTGCTGTCTGCTCATGGGAAGGGCTCTGTGCTCAGCTTCTGAGTTACGGTGTGCACAAGGGAGGGGCAGAGGACTGGGGGGGGGGGGCGTGGTGTAGCCACCCCTCTCCCACAGCAGGACGCACAGACCCACATGCCGCTCACAAGAGGCCCAGCTGGGAGACCACCGGAATTGCTGGGAAAGCCCCAGTTTAGGCAGGCTGGGCCCGGGAGTCACCGACAGCCTCCCCGAGGAGCCCCCCACAGAGAAACGTGTCCAGGGGGCAAGGGGAGGAGGCCTGGCTGGGGTCCCAGGGTGTCGTCAGCATGACCGGCCTCCCCTGACTGCCTTCCTTCCTCCTCCTGAGGATCCAGACTTGTAAACAAGCCCGGCAGCCACCAGCCTGAGTCACAGACCCCCTCCTGCCCCTGGGACTGATGACGTCCCGGCTCTGAGTCATCCCAGGTCCCAGGAGGGGCAGCAGGGCTAGGGGACCCAAGTCTGGAGGCTCCTCTGACCTGTTTTCCAGCTACAGACAAGCCCTCGTTTGTCTGTGCTCCGCCATTTGCGGTTTTACAAGGTGAAGGCTTGGGGCAACCCTGCATTGTCAGATGCCGGCTGGCACTTTTTACAAATAAAGTTCTTTTCCTTTTTAATTAAGGCACTCACACTGCTGTTTTGAGGCGTGACGCCATTACACGCTGACTTCAGTACAGTGTCAACATGCCCTTTACACGCACTGGGAAACCACACACTTCACGTGGCCTGCTTCACCACAGCATCTCGGAGGGAGGCCTGTAGGTCTTGTCCCCAAGGGACCAGTTTCAGCAAGAACCCTGCTAAGTCAATTAAGCAAAAATCCCCCACCCTAGGGACTTCCCTGGTGGTCCAGTGGTTAAGAGCCCGCCCTGCAGTGCGGGGTTCGTGGGTTCAATCCCTGGTCGGGGAACTAAGATCCCCAAGGGCCACGACACAAAGTCCAAGCCCTGCGATGAGAGATCTCAAGTGCCGCAAGTAAGACCTGACGCAGCCAAATAAAGGGTAAATATTTAAGAATAAAAGCCCATCCCCGCCTTCCCTGGCGACATCTGCACCACCCGGACCCGCCTCCAGCAGGAGCCCCACCAGACCAGCATGGCCGGAACCCACTCAGTCCCGCGGCTACTTGGTCACCGCTGTCCTCTCCCTGGTGGTTCGGACGGTAAAGAATATGGCCACAACGCAGGAGACCCCAGTTCGATCTCTGAGCTGGGGAGGTCCCCTGCAGAAGGAAATGGCACCCCGCTCCGGCATCCCTGCCCGGAGAATTCCACGGACAGAGGAGCCTGGTGGGCTATGGTCCATGGGGTCATAAAGAGTCGAACATGACTGAGCGACTAACACGCGCCCCGCTGTTACTGTTCTCAGTCACTTCCCTCCTGCTTCCCCGCCCCACCGGTGACAAGGTCCCAGCCCTCCTTGTTGTTTTCAGAGGGCCAGGGTGCACAGGCTGGGAGCACACAGCGGAGCAGCAGGGGGCTTGGGGAGGCGCCCCTGCCTGGTGCCCAGCTTCACCACGCCTGTCTTCCCTGGGGGCAGCAGGGACTCACCCGGCAGCTGTGACTGTTGGAGAATGCCGGCTGTGGGCAGGAGGAAGCGGCCTGTTTAGGCCCGGAGGCGTCAGGCAGAGGGTTCCCAGAGAGAGCCTGACTCCGTAAAGCAGGAAGACGGGCGCTCGCTTTCCTGTCTGAGGCCCCCGGTCACTCAGCAGCAGTGCTCGGAGGCCCCGCTTCAGACCCTGCCGCCCCTGGGACCCCAGTCCTGCAGGAGGATGCAGACGAGCCCAAGGCTGGAGGAGCCAGAGCCGAGAAAAGGAGTCGGGCGCCCAGCCTGCCAGCTCACTGTGGGCTCGGCAAGGTGTGGGCAGAGCCCAGGTGTGGGGGCCGGACGCTGGGCCGAGGCAGGAGGGAATGGGGGGCAGGGACAAAGGGGGCCAGCCGGCCTCGAGCGCGGAGGGGACGACCGAGGCTCCGACCAGTGCCAGGCAGCTGCCCGACACTGCCGCACTCAGAGGCATCCGACTCCGGATGCCCACGGAACAGCCCCGTTTGGACAACGCCCCGGCGTCCATCAAGGACAGACCGAGCAGGCCTCCCCCCGAGCTCAGGGGTCAGAATCCACCTGCCAGGGCGGGAGACACGGGTTTGACCCCTGGTCCGAGAAGACTCCATTTCCTGCCGAGGAACGTGTTCCACGCTCGCTGCTCACAACTACTGAGCTTGTGCTCCAGAGCCCGGGGAGGCTAAAACCACTGAAGCCCCCAAGCCTAGAGTCCACGCTGCTCTGAGACGAGAGAAGCCGCAGCGGGGAGAAGGCCGAAGCCTGCAGCCAGAGAGGAGCCCTGCTCGCTGCAGCCAGAGGAGCCCGCGCTGCGATGGAGACCCAGCGCAGCAAACAATACATGCGTGTGTGTAATAATAATGAGATAAGTGATTTTTTTTTAAAGTAACCACTTAAAAAGAAAGAACGACACAGGACGGTGGGCGAGGCTGGAATCCCTGGGACTCCATGCAGAGTCACGGCCACCCTGGCTGCCCCCACCTGAGGAGCGCGCAGCCCCAGGCACCGTCAGCTTCCCGTCCTTGGGTCTCAGCGCAGCCAGGACTGCCCCCCACCCGCCGCCCTTGCCCTGTGGTGCCAGCTGGCAGGTGGCGGAGGGCGGCAGAGACAGATGATCAGAGGGGCACCCGGTTCTCAGACCCGGTCCCAAGGGACACAGGGGTCCCTGGAGGCCCCAAGCTGGCCAGTTCCCTCAGCAGCTTCTCAGGCACTGTGCCCCTCCCGGGAAGCCAGCGGGCCAGCTGCAGCGGGGACGGAACCCCCAGCTGGGCGAGGAATCCCCAGGGTCGCGGGGTGTGAGTCACCCTCTGTCCCTGGACGGTTTTCACTTCCCGCACTGGGGAAGGGAGGTGGGGCTTGCTGGGGAGCCCTGTCCTCCATGGCCACCTGGCACGTCCAGCCACTCCCCACCGGAGGCCTCATTGTGGGGGGGTCCCAGGGCACCCGGGGAGCAGTCAGGTCCACCTCAGGGCAGGGCAGGGAGGAGCCTGCTCAGCTGCCCTGTGAGGAAAGAGGGTGCTGGGGCTTCCTCCTGGCATGCAGAGCCAGCCGTGCATGCGAGGCTAAGAATCACAAGGCAGGGGCTTCTGTGAGAGCTGGTGGGCGCATCCCGTCCTCGGAAGGCTGAGGGCCCAGGGGGCTTGGACCTGGGGCCTCCTCGCCGGTCCTCTGCGCACACTTCCTCCTGACCCACCAGGGGCTCCTCTGCCAGCTCCCGGGAGGACCGGCGCCCACCCCACGGAGGGAGGCAGCTGCAGGCCTGGAAGCGGGGTCTGCACGCCAGAGAGGGGGCGTCCGTCGGGAAGCCTCGGACTCTCCTGTTTTTCCAAGAGGAGGCGCCTGACTGCCACGGGCAGCCCTGCAGGGCGCCACCTCGGGCCTCCTGGGAAAACAGGTGGAGCTGGAACTCCCTCGGGGACAAGACTCTGAGTGACAGACAGGCAGGGGCGGAAAAGGACCCACGACGGCGCCAGCCCAGATCTCCCTCGGCGGAGCCCCCCAACCCCTGCCGCGGCGTCCCCCAGCATCAAGCAGGGAAGAGCACGGGGCACGGAGGCGGGGTGCGTGGGTCGGGGGGAGCCCCCAGAGCCCCTGGAGTGGAGGGGCTGCCTCCCCTGCACCTGCCCCTTGCCCCACAGAGGCAGGGTGCGCAGGTCCGGCTGCCCCCGGAGCCCCCGGAGCCCCCGAGTGGAGGGGCCGCCTCACCTGCACCTGCCCCTTGCCCACGATCCGGTCCGCGCTCTCGCCGCCGTCCTCCTTGCTGAGCCTGGTCTTGTGGTAACACTTCTCATAGCACAAGATCCTCAGGGTCTGTGAGCCCTCCAGCTCGATCTCAAACTCCTGCGGCCCAGAGAGAGAAGGAAAGCCCCCAGATTATCAGGTGGGCCCCGCAGAGGGGCGCTCAGCGCTGCCGGCGGAAGGGGCCTCGGAACTGTGGCCCCTTCCTGTACAGACAGCTTCCCTGAGGCCTCGTGGCGAGACTCTCCCCACTTTTGTCCCCGAGATGCAGAAGGGAAAAAAGAAAAACTGGCCCAGGGAGGTGACCCAGGCAAGGCGAGAGAGGGGCCCTGGAGGAGAGGTTCTCCTGCAGGCCCTCAGCGTGTCTGCTGCGGGGGGGCGTGGGGCCTGCTTCCTCCTCTGTCACCCCCAAGACACCTCGGGAAATCCTGCATTTCCCAGCAGGGTTTCCGCTGGCATGGGTTCCTGGTGGGGAGATGGGGGTCAGGGGATCGGGAGAGCAGGTATTTCTGAGCCTGAGTGGGGGTGGGGATGGTGCGTGTGCGGGGAACCTGCGAGAACTCAGACGGTCCACACGAGGAACCAGGGAGGTGGGCTGCCCTGAAGGCCCTCACCCCAAGCTCGTCTCTGCAGCCCCCTTGGCAGTGTCCAGAACCCACGTGCGCTGCCTCTGTGGGGCCACGCTCTCCTGGGTGGGTCCGCCTGGCTCCGACAACCCCCCGCCGTCCTTAATCACAGGACAGCCCTTAGCGTGGGCCAGGAGTTCTAAGGACCGGGCAACTCCACCGGCTCCCCAGGGCCCCGGCCCAAGGGCGGCGTGTGGTGCATCTAATGATCACGAAAGTGATGCTGAGAAGAGAGACCAGGGTCCTCTCCAGCCCCACTGGCCCCAGGAGCAGAGTCCCGGCTTCTGGGTCTCAAGAGAGCCACGGGCGCCCAAGGCTCATTCCAATTTCCAAGCAAAAACACCATGGAAACCTCCTAGGTAAACACTCAGCAACAACAGGGGCCTAAATGGGAAGAGGCCCTTCGAAGCTCTTTTTCCAGACACTCTGCCAGCAAAGCCAGTGTCTCTGTCACTGGCGGTGGGGGAGCGTGTGCAGGCGAATTCTCAGGAACACGGAGATAAAATCTCCTGGCCCGCCTGCTCCCCCGGGAGATTCCGGGAACGGCTGCTGGCACCGAGGCCTGCGGGAAAGCCCTCGGTGGCCACACCCCGTGGAGGGAGCACCTCACACTGGCCCGGAAGCGGGGCCTCACCTCGTTCCAGTTGGGCTCGGCCGTGTCCCTGTAGACGCGCGTCTTGGCTTTATTTACAAAGTAACCGAAGGAATCCACCTCCAGAGTGCAGTACAGACCTGTGGGGGAAGCCACACAGACAGCGGGACTGACCACATGGCCCTTTGCCATCCATATTTTTCATAAAAGCAGGTGTTAACTTTCTAAATCATAAAAAAAAAAAAACCATTTTTTTTTTTTTTGTGGCAGTAAGACGCGCGCAGGATCTCGGGACCCCAACCTAGGATGGAACCGGTGGGACTCCCCCACCCCCGAACAGTGGAAGCTCCAAATCCTGATCTCTGGACCGCCGGGAAAAGTTCTCGATTTTCTTTCTAAAGTAAGACACCAGACCAGTGCCGTCGACAGCCTTACGTCACAAGAGTGCAGCTAGCAGCCTGCACCCGTCACGACACCCGCTCCCCTGCTCACGGGCAGGAGCTCGGCGCTGGGAGAGCAGCAGTGTAGGGCCGCCGAGGGGGGCTAGGCCCATCGGCGTCTTAGCGAAGCTCTCCAGGCAAGAGTACTGGAGTGAGTGGCCGTCCCCTCCTCCAGCAGATCTTTCCCAACCCAGGGGTTGAACCTGGTCTCCTGCGTCACAGGTGGATTCTTTACTGTCTGAGCCCCCAGGGAAGCTCTATTAACAAAGTTACTATAGGGTCCAGCAAAAATGTGCATTTGAACAAATATCCAGGCTTATTCAGACCTAGTTATAGTTACAACTTATCCAACAGAAATTGTGTCGAGTTCTTTAATGAATGACTCGACTGAAGTATCAACGGTCGTGCCTTCACGTTCAGCCACTGTGAGTGTCCAGGTGGGTGCTTTTGGGTGAGTTTACAGAGTTCTGCAGGCATCACTGCCATCCCATTTTAGCGCATTTCCGTCATTCCTAAAAAGATCTCTTCTGCCCTTTTCCCGTTCAACCACAAATCCAGAAATCTGCTTTTTCTGTCTATCCAAATCTTCTGCTCATTTTTAAAAGACTGGGTTGTCTCAGGGAGGGCACTGCAAGACTTCTCGATATATTCTGGATGCAGAGCCCTGATTGTATCCACCCGGTCTGGAAAGAGCTTCTCTTCTGGGGCTCATCAGGGACATCTCGTTCGGTTTCGTAGCAACAGTGGCACGGTCAGCAGAAGGGTGCCTGCCCCATGTCCTCCTTCAAGAGGCCTAAGAGCCTGGGGATCAGGCTGACAGAGGAGTGTACGCTGAGCCTGCGTTGAAACGCAACCAACCCTCACCACTCCAGAGTGGCTGGGACAGGCGTCCCCAAGGGGAAGGATTAAAAGGGTATCCCTTTGGCACATCAGAGCAGCAAAACCTCCCCGGCATAGCGTCGGGGTGCCAGCCCTCGGCCTCCTGGAGACGTAGGCTGCATTTTGTTGTTCAAGTCGCTAAGTCGTGTCCAACTCTTTGCGACCCCATGGACTGCAGCACTCCAGGCCTCACTGTCCATCACCAACTCCTGGCGTTTACCCAAACCCATGTCCATCGAGTCGGTGATGCCATCCAACCATCTCATCCTCTGTCGTCCTCTTCTCCTGCCTTCAATCTTGCCCAGCATCAGGGTCTTTTCCAGTGAGTCAGTTCTTCGCATCAGGTGGCCAAAGTGCTGGAGTTTCAGCTTCAGCATCAGTCCTTCCCTTGAATATTCAGGACTGATTTCCTTGTCTGTAGCAAAACCTGACCTCTACAATTGCATGACCCGCCTGCAGGGGGCAGCTCCTAGCGTCTGAAGAGCCAGGCGTGGGCAAGGGCAAGGTCCATCCCGGAAAGCAACCCCATGCCCAGCAGGCGTTACTGAGCACCACCCCTCCGGGCGGTCAGCCGCCTCCCTGGTCCCCGCACCCTCCGGCTCAGGGCCCGGCCACCTTACTCCCCACACCAGCCACCTACTTGAACTCTGCTTAAAGCCGGTGGCAGAGTGGACGATGACATTCAGGAACCCGTAGAGCCCAGGAGACTCGTCATCTGTGCGAGAGACCAGAGGAGTGAGTGTCCGTCCTGGGAGAGGCAGGCAGGCGGCAGGGCTCTGCTTCAAGGACCCTCGCGGGGGCCGCCGTATGACTGTCACTCGCTTAGCGGGGGACAAGGTGACAACGTGAGCAGAAAGACATCCGCTGTGGCCCCTGTCCTCGGGGACCTTAGGATCGAGTCCTAAGTTCATAACGTGGGCAAACCGGGGACGGAGATGCGGTGTGATGGGTCCTCAGGACAGGAGAGGGGTCGGGGAGCACGCCCCATGGATGAGGCGCAGAGTGTGCAAAGCACGCTCCTGTGTGCGAGCACGTGTGCAGGAGTGTAACAGTGCACGCAGGCGCCGCACGACCACACGGGGGGCGGGGGGGGGGGGGGGGACGGGGAGCAGGGCCAGACCCGGAGCACAGAGGGTCTGAGGAGCGGCTTGGGACTCGGGACCACGTGTCCGGTCTCCTCAGTCACCCCACCTTGTTCCGTCCACTCCAGGGAGAAGCCGACAGGAGCACACAGCCCCGGGCATGGAGGCCCCCAGCCCCAGGACAGCGCTCACAGCAGTAAGGAACGGCGGCCTGGAGGGTGCGCGGAGGGGGAGCGGGCGGCCCACCTTCCTTGTTGATGGTCAGTGGGATGCTGTGGACTGTCTGGAGTTTGACACACGAGTTCGTCAGCATCTGCAGCTCAACGGACGTCAGCGAGAAGCTCTTGAAACCTGAGATGGGGGCACAGCGGCGCCAGCTGGTGAGTCCACCCGGCTCCTCGGAACCCCCGGGGCATTTTCTCCAACGACCCTCACAGCGGGCCCTCAGCACACCCCAGTGAGGAGATCCACAGGGTCCGCGTGCTCCCAGGGAGGAGCCGCTAAGGGACAGAGGTGGGGGGTGGCGGCCCAGGGGGCCCGGGCTGGGCCGATCGGGGGAGGGAATCTTTGCAAGATGCCCACAAACACAGGGCCACCTGCCACCTCGGCTTGGCCTTACGGCAACTGTGAGGGGTGACCCGGGGCACCTCCCTGTGGGGCCTCCCCAGACACCCAGCGCAGCTCTGTCCTCAGCATCCCTATCTCTCCACCAGGTGAGGGAAGGGGGCTCATTTCTGAGCAGAGGACAGACGCTGTAAGCGGTCTGGGCCCCTGGTTACAACAGGCCACCCGAGATAGGAACATGGGCAGGGTCCCAGGCACTGGCTGTCAGAACCACCAGGAGCACCCCAACCCCAGAGACGGCGGCCCTGGGCGGACAGGGCAGGGGCGTGTGGAGCCCCCCACCCACCCGGGATACGGGGATCAGCCTGGCTCCCCCTGCAAGAGGCACATGCGGGAACCTCTCAGCAAGGATGGCTCGGGGGTCCCAAGTTTCGTGGGGAGGCGGCGGGAAGCGGAGGAGGGAAGCAGGCAGCCACAGCCCCAGGTCCCGGGCAGGGTCTGCCCTCGAGCCCTGAAGGCAGCCAGGCAGCACAGGGGGACAGCTGTGAGCTGAACAGGAGAGACCTGCTAACACAGAAGAAAGCGCCCAGAGAAGGGGCCATCCTGGAGTGCGATGGGTGCCCTGTCCCGACGTGGTCAAGCACAGGGGAGCAGGGCCAGC
This sequence comes from Antilocapra americana, assembly GCA_007570785.1. Lineage (NCBI taxonomy): Eukaryota > Metazoa > Chordata > Mammalia > Artiodactyla > Antilocapridae > Antilocapra > Antilocapra americana. The sequence goes on from ML663582.1 coordinate 167,461, forward strand.
AGAGTGTGGCTGCCCAGCCAGGCTCAGCCAAGGGCCCCGTGGTGCCAGCAACTGCTGGGCTGTATGGCAGGCCTGGGGGGCAGGAGAGGCAGGGGTGGAGGAGCCCCAGGGGCAGGCAGGTGTCAGGGCAGGAGACCCATGAGGCAGGGGGGTGGGGTGGTTCAGGGAAGGCCAGGGGAGCAGGAAGGGTTCACGGGTGGAGATCAGAGAGCAGGCTGGTGGTGGGCAGTTACGGAGGGCAGGGGGTCTTTTCAGGACAGCCCCTCCTCAAGCATCTCCTGTGTCAGCGCTCCATGGCACACCTCACTTGGAGGAGTTCCACAGCCCAGCCCACTGGGAAAAATGAGGTCAGAGACCACAGTGCTGACGCCCCCAGGCCTGCGTCTGGAGCCCTCGTCCCGGGGCCACTCACACTTCTTCTGCTGTTCCCGGATGTTCTCTCTCCACTCGGCCCGCTCGTAGTCGGAGGAGATCAGGAACGTGTAACTCTGCAGGCGCAGGGAGAGCATGCCCGTTATCCCTACCCTGCTGACTGCTGACCAGGTGCCCAGCAGGCCCAGGCTCCGGCCTGGCCACCACGTGGAGCTGGCAGCGAGCCTGCTTGGGGAATCCACAGCCCCGCGTTGCAGGCATCAGAGCTGGTGGGGTGGCAGGGTGCATTCGCAGGGGTCAGGGTGACGCGTCACAGCACGGGGCCACCAGGTCGCCGGGACGGATGTGCCTAGGGGAGGGCTCATGCCCACCAGCCCGGGCCCTGACACGGAGGCAGGGGCCCCCGTGAACCCCCTGGAAGGCGCGTGATGTCCACAGAGAAAAGCCCTCAGTGTAAAAGTGAAGCAGCCCCTCCGGCCCACAGGCCCCCAAACTGCATGCTTGCAATGAGCCTGCGAGCCCCCAACCCTACAGAGACGCCCTTGAAATCCTCACCACCTCCCAGCTGTGAGGGTCTGGGCCAGAGCCCCAGAGAGGGGTGCCCTCGGCCAGTGTGCCATGCTGCACAAGCCTCTGCGCCGAAGTGGGACCACGGGAAGCGGCGGGGGGCGTGACCCGTGGGCGTGGCCTGGCCGTCAAGTAGGGGCGGGGCCGGCGGGCGGGGGCGTGGCCCGCGCGGCGGGGTGGAGGTCACTCACCTTCCCGTTGCGGCTGTGCACGCGGAAGGCCATGTTCGGGGACATGAGGAGCAGTAGCGACTCCTGCTCCGAGAGCTTCTTCCTCAGCCTCTCGATGGCCTTGCTGCCCTTGTTCGCCCTCTGCGGGGAGAGGATGCGGCCACGTGTCCAGCCCCAGCCCAGTGCTGCCCGCTCCTGCTCCGCCTGCCCGCAGGCACAGACCCTCCGCGCGCAGAGGACAGAAGCCCGTGGACAGGGCCTCGGCCACAGTCCAGGCCGGACTCGGGCTGCCAGACATGCTCAGGCCACCCTCCTTGAGGGAGTAAGTCCTTCCTCTCATGGACCTCCCTTCTTTCACTTTCTCCAAACTTAGGACAACGTCCAGGGGCCTGTCCTGACCCTGAGGGCTCCTCCCTGCTCCCAGGTCTGCACATTTCAACACCACATCCCCTGGGAGTGAGGGGCCTGTGCAGGGCGAGACATGCCCCCAGGACCTGGCAGGGAAAAAAAACCCTCCCTTCTCCCTGTCGTGCACCGCTCTCCTGAAGCCTCCATCCCAGGGACATGGCCTGGACACTTGCAGCAGTGGACAGGGCTCAACAGCCCTTGGGACACTCTGCCCCGGCCAGACAAACAGACAACCCGGAGTTCACGCCGCTCCGGGGCTCCCCTGTCCCCCAGGGTTTGTGGTGCAGCAGGGCGGTCAGGGGCGGCCATGAAGGACGCCTGTCGCGCTGCACCCACCGAAGCAGCTGGTGTCCCTGGACATTAGCCTTCTGGGGACCCAGCCCGTCTTTTGGCCGCCACACTACCCACAGACTGACCCCCAGGTTGGGGGCTCGTCCTCGCTGTTCCCTCAAAACACTGCTCCTCTCCACAAACAACCAGGGGTCTGCCGGGTACAGGTCAGACCCCCTGGAGGGGCTGTGTCCCCCACCTGGGACTTGCTCCCCATCGGGGCAGTTGTAACAGAGACAGTGAGGCAACCGCCCCCGCTCCTCGATCCTGGAGGGCTCCATGTCTGATGGGATGGCTGGTGCTCCGGGTGCCCTCGGGGTCCCAGCAGGTCCCAGAGACCCGCAGTGGGTCAGAGGCCCAGCAGAACCCGCCACTGGGAGCTGCTGCTGCCCCCCTGGAGCTGCAGAGCCAGCCTGGTCCCCTCCCCACCCGCCCACCTTCTCTCTCTGGATGTCACTCTTGATCTGGGAGATCTTGATCTTCATGGCGTCCAGCTCCTCGTCCAGCACCAGGGGGATGCTGGGCGCAGCCTCCGACTCGTCCAGCGTCTGGAAGCTGAGGTCCGTGAGCGGGGTGTACCACTTGCAGTCGTACTGCTGGGCTTTGCTGAGTCGGGGGTAGGGGGGCACGTTAACAGGCTGCCCGCCTTCCTCCGCTTAAGTCACTGCTGTCCAGTCTGGGGGCCCTAAGGTCACAGCCACGACGTCTACCTGACCTTCAGACCCTGCCCGTGGTCCCCGAGACAGGCCGGGATGAGGTCGCAGGCAGACACTAGCCACCACCTAGGCTGCCACTGACAGTCAGGACAGGACTGCAGATGCCCCCAGAGCTGTAATTTGAGGGGCTGCAAATCCACCCAGTGTAACCCCCCTCTCTGGACAGACAGACAGAGAGACTGAAGCTCTCTTCTGATTAAATCCACTCAGCACGTCCAGCAGAGGGGCTGAAGAGCTCAGTTCAGTGACTTGTCTTTTCCTCCATTGCTGCCCCTGCATCCTGGCCGGTCTGATCCCCGAGGGGCTGGGTGGGGTCTGTAGGCCAGGGCTGAGAGCCACACCAGCTGGTGATGTCTGCCAAAGGCCGGGTGGGGCAGCACCGTCCAGGCCCCACCTGCAGCAGCCCTGCACCCCAACCTCTCTGGGTCACGAGCCCCCCAAAGTCAGTTAGGCTCCCCTTTCCCTGGTAAGAGTCAACAGCCCGGTCACTCACGCTGACCCAGGACATCGGCTAATGACGACCTCTAACCGTGAGCCTGCCACCACGTCCAGATGGAAACAGACTGTAGCCCAACAAGAGTGGCCTGGCCCACAGGGGGATGACCTCTCCAAGCTGACTGACAAGAATACCCGGTCTTCTTCTGTAGAAACCACCCCGGGTGCCCCGGACCCTCCAACGGGCCTGGGGGCCACGTGGTCACTCACCCCCCGCTCTGCTTCTTGAGCTTGGTGCAGAGCAGCAGGTCGGTGAAGAGGAAGACGTGTCGTAGCTTGCGGGCCCCCTCCACCAGCTCCACCATGAAGCTGTCCTTGAGCAGCTGCCGGTGCTGGGGGCAGGGTGGGAGGGGAGCGGTCAGGGGCGGGGCGGGGGTGGGGCCTCCCCTCCCCCTCCCCTCTCCCCCTCTCCTCCCCTCCACCTCCCAGCACTCCCTCTGCCTGCAAACCCCTCACGCCCCTGGCCCTCCGCCCTCTCTCCGTCAAGCGCCCGGAGCATACGGCCTGTGGGGGAGGGTTCGTGGACAGGATCCTAGCCGCCTGTGTGGAGGCTGGAGGGCACCGCGCAGCCCGGGGGTTGGAGAGCCCGGCTGAGCAAAGGCGGCCCGCGTCGCCCTGCTCAGGAGAGCCCGGGAGACCTGGGCGGGAGGCCGGCCAGGAGAAGAGGGGACGATCTCGTGTGGGGGACCGCCACCACGCTGGCGAGAAGGGCCTGGTGCTCGGCGCGGACAGTCGCCTGGTGGGTGGGGAGGAGCTGGCCCGGGAGGACTCTTGAGAGATGGGCGGTCACGCTCAAGGCAAGGTCTGGATCTGTGGGCATCAGAAGGCCGGGCAGGGGTCCCCCAACTGGGACCCCACATTCCAGTCCTTCTCAGGTCTAGGCTGGCTGATGAACAGAAGCCCTCAGGGGGTCACGTCTCTGATGCCGGCCCTGGGCCCAGAGGAGGCCTTGAACAGCAAGGGGACTCAAGGCAAGCCCTGTGCCTCCGCCCTGGGGGCTCCACTGAAACACAAGGGCGGGTCCCCCGAGCTCGCGAAGGTTCAGGGCGAGTGGCGGTAAGTCGGTCACCAGCAGCCACCGCCTCATCACCTGGACCAAGGCTGTGCCATGCGGAGGACAAGAGAGGCTGGCCCACGCACGCCCCCAGGGAGGGTCCTTGTGCCCATTTTACAGACAGGAAGCTCCACCACCTGCCCCCAGCAGTGCAGAAACCAAGCAGGGACTCAGGGGTCTGTGTCCCAGGCGGAGAGGGACCACGGGCTCATCGGGGACCCTGCCCACCCAGTCTCAGGGAAGGCCCCTCAGAAAGCGCAATGCCCCCCAAGTCAGCGATGGCTGGGGGTGTGTGGGGCAGTGCAGAGTGTCAGGCCCGCTCATCGCACAGAACCCCAGAGCCGCCTCACCACGGCCGCCCCTGGCAGATCTGGCACCTGGATCCACTGCCACCCGCACTCTACATTCTTCTTGGGGGGGCTGTGTCTCCCTGACACCCCTGCCAACACTCAGCCAGAGTCGCCCCAGAAGCGAGTGCAGCCTGGGCGAGGCGCCCCAACACACCCACGTCACCATCACCTATGGCTGGGCTCACGGCAGCCCGCCAGGCCCTGGCATGAAGCGCGGATGGTTTACACAGGTGCTGCCTGCGCTGACCGGACCAGACATGCTAGGGTGGGAGGGCTGCCCGTGTGCCAAGGCCACGACGCGGGGTCACCGTCCTCTGCCCACCCGTGCCCCCAGGAAGTGAGGGGACCTGGGCACTGACGGCGGGGTCTATGCCGGGGGGAAGGCAGGGGGCAGGCCCCGGGACACAGAAGTCCTCGAGGGACAGACGGGGCGACGTCCCCTCAGCAGAAGGTTCTCCAGCCCAGGAGGCAGGACCCGGGGACCTTCTGTGAGTTGTGGGGGACTCAAGGGGCTGAGCTACTAGCTATCGCCAGCAGAGGGCGCCCGATGCCAAGCTCAGAGGCAGACTGTCCCCGGGCCACAGGGCCCGAGGGCAGGAGTCGCCCGGGGTCCCCCGCGAGCACTCGTTCTCCCCGCCAGGTCCCGCGGCTCCCACAGTCGCCCGGAGGCCTGCCCCAGGCACCACCTGCATCCCTCAGTCCCCGCAGCGGCCCCTCCGTGTTAGTGGTCCCGGCTCAGATGGGGGGTGGGGAGACTCTGAGGGGCAGACTTGGGAGCCAGGCCCCCTGGGGGCCACGACGGACTGTGAGCAGGGATGTGCGGCTGAGTGTGTGTCGTCTCCTTGGGGTGTGTGGGTCCGTCTGCGTGTGTGCCCACTGCGTGTGTCCCGGTGCGTGCGGTAGGGCCAGGGGGGAAGGTGCCAAGGCCGCGGGCTGGCGCCTGCTGCAAGAAACACGCCTTATCCTCGGGTAACTGCGTCCGCTGGGCCTGGCCCTGAGTCCTCACCGCCCTTCTCTCTCTGCAGCAGTGTCGCTGGCTCGGCCGCCTTGTTTCCCCAAGCCTCAGTGTCCTTCAAGTCGGGGATGAAAAGACCTCCCCGGTGGGCTACCGGCCTCTCTGCTGAGTCCTGTGGGGGTCAGGGCCCTGGTCCACACTCTGCCTGTCCTTAGGTCCCCGTCGATCCTCACAACACTTCTGCCAGGGAGACACCATCACTCCCATTTCCACAGACAAAAAGGTTACATCGTGTGTCTCCAGAGGAGCATCTCTTTCCCAAGGGTCTCCCCGGGGCCGGCTCCTCGTCGGCCGTGTAAGAGCGGGAGGCAGCCCCCACCGGACCCCGAGCACGCCGCACCTGAGCTCCGCTTCAGCCTCCAGAGCAGGGAGAAACCAACGTCTGGGGTGGAAGCTGCCCTGGTGGATGGTGCTGTGTTACAGCCTGCCCCCCAGCCCCAGCTGGTGAGGACACGACGAGGACACGAGGGAGCACCGGGAGGACAGAGTGACCACAGACGGCCCGGCGGGGGCCGAGAGGACAGGACGGAGGTGCTGGAGGCGAGGACCAGGGTGGGTCCGGCTTGGCTCCGAGCAGGGTCTGGATTCGGCACGTTCTGGCCCTGGGGTTGGGGGTGGCCGTGGCCCGGAGAGGGCTCCGCTGTCACTGCATCAGCGGAGAGAAACCCAGGGCGGGCGTCCTTAAGGCAACAAGGGTGGGGCAGCCCGGGAGGGGGCTCCCTGGTCCATCAGTCGCTGACTGACCAGTCTTGTCTTCCCTGGACCAGCCAGGCGGCGAGGGCACAGGTGTGCACCTGCCTTCATCCTGGTCTGGTGGTGATGGTGGAGTTGCTCAGCCGTGTCCAACTCTTTGGGACCCCATGGACTGTAGGCCCCCAGGCTCCTCTGTCCATGGGATTTCCCAGACAAGGACACTGCAGCGGGTGGCCATTTCCTTCTCCAGGGGACCTTTCCCTAGATGGAGCCCGCATCTCCTGCTTTGGCAGGGAGATTTCTTTGCCACCGAGCCACCAGGGAAGCCTGCATCCTGATCTAGCCACCACCCACGTCCCTTACTGTGCTCCCAGCAGATAGCCCTGAACGGAGGGCCGTGGCGAGGCAGACTCACGACCTTTCAGGGTCACTGGCCCTCCTCCCCGCTTTTCGCGGCCGAGGCACCCATGTGACTCCCCTCAAAGAGCAGACACCATGGGCCACCAGGGCCGGACACTGGTGGGGATGGAGGGGCAGGTGGAAGCCCAGCCCGCAGAGAGCCCCAGCCCGTCCACACGCCATCCCGCTTAGGTGCCCCGGGACCCCGGCCGTGGTCCTTGGGGAAGGACGCCTGTGACGAAAGACGCAGGAACAAGGGCCTGGCGGCAGACTGCCAGCCGACACCGGACCACAGGCAGCTGCTCAGCGATGGGAGGAGGCCTGCTGCAGCGGGAGGCACGGCACAGACCCGATGCGCCCTGAAGCTGCTCCCCGGAGGGGAGACAGTGTCCACGGGAAGGCCGTCTTGGCGGAAGCAACTCTCGCGTCTGCTGAGGTCACTGAGGACCAGGGAGGCTTCCCCCAGAGGTTCAGAGCTTAGGGCGACCATCAGGTTCACCGCGGCCCACGCGCTGCCGGTCCACACGGCTCCACCCCTAACTGCACCCGCCCGTCCAGCAAAGGGCGCTCACACTGGATGCCGGGCCCCTGACTGGCCCACCCCTGCTGTCTCAACTGCAAGCTGCCTGGCACGAGGCTCCTCCAGGGAAGGGGCAGAGGCAGCCAGGGTGGCGCCTGGCCCCTCTGTGCCACACCCTGTCCTCCAGGGACACAGGAGGGCAGGAGGGGCTCTCCGTGGGGAGGGGGGAGGAAGGGAAGGGGAACCCCCGAGGACAGCAACCCCATTCTCAGCTATGAACACACCACCCCCCGCTCCCTTTCTTCCCTGGCAAGTCCTTAAACCCGCAGTCAACTGTCATCAAGAAGAGTCAGGGCCGAAGAAGCAGTCTCCAGGCAGACAAACGCCGCCTGCCTGTGGCCCACCTCCCTCGCAGGGGCAGCGGCCTCTGCGCTCACCTCCCCCTTCTTCACGGTCATGGACAGCCGGCGGGGCGTGATCTCCTCGTTGATGCTGGACAGGAAGTTCTGCGAGATGCGGAGCGCGTCCTGCAGCAGCGGGTGGTCAGGGTGGCTGGGGGGCGTGTGCTTCAGCAAGTCCTGCGGCAGGGGGAGGGCGAGTCAGAGCAGCTGGGCCGCAGGAGCCGCAGACGCCTTGGGGTGGGTACCCGGGACCGCCCCTCACGACAGCCGGGGTGGCGTGGCGCAGCGCCGTGCCTGGGGGAGGCCCCGAGCAGAGCCCACAAGCGGATGCTGTCGGCGTGCTGCTGAGGGGGGCGCTCCACGCTGCGGGGCTGGGGCTGGGGCTGGGGAACTGGGTGGGGGCGGCCCCGTGCCCCGCAGGAGGCTGGCACCATCACTGGCCTCAGCCCGCTTGATGGCAGTGGTACCCCCTAGAGTGTGGCGGTGTCAAGCGAAACTGCCTCTGGATGTGTTTCGTGTCCACCTAGACCACCCTGGTCCGCTGGTCTGTGTGGAAGAGGAAAGCCCCCAACCTTCTCGACTCCCGCTCTCTTAGGTCAGAGCCTGGGAATTCCTCTCCACGGGGAATGCCCGTCATCTGAGCTCAAAGTCAAAGGCTCTCTGGTCCAGAGACACAGAACCCTCTTGGCTCCCAAATCCTACGGCAACAAGAGCCTGGGGAGACAAGATAAGCCAGGAGAGACTCCGGTGTGGGGGTCCCAGGCCAGCCCCCTGCTCCTCGAGGCTGCGGCTTCCCTCGCCAGGCCTGGGTGCATCGCTGCCAGGAGTGTCAAATGAAAGGCCTCCAGGGCTCCAACGCCAGGGCCTGGCAAACGTGTGCGAACCGCAAACCTCAGCTCATCCCCCTCCATCCGTGCACTCTCTGTGACGTCAGACACTATGAAAGGGGCACTGCGTGGGAAACCACGTAGCTCAGAGAAGAGGCAGAGCCGTCTGGGGCACAGCCGCCCTGACAGCACAGAGGGCAAACGCCGAGCGTGGAACGGTAGGCCCAGCACGTTTCTGAGTGATCGACAGTCACGTCAGTCACGTGTGTCAGCATTAAAGATCCTCCTGGTGGTGGGTCCATTGTGGGGAGGGAGCAGGAAAGGAAATGCACACTTGATAGCTTCTGCAAGCTGGTCGTACATTTTTTAAAAAACGTCCACCTAAGACTTGCTCTGAAGACCTATGGATGGGGTTATGGGGCAGGCGGCCTGGGGACCTTTCCTCCCTCTGCTCTTGTTTCTCGGTATTAAGACGACCGGGCTGCCCAGGAGGCACGAGTGGTAAAGAGCCCGCCTGCCAACGCAGGCGACGTAAGAGACGTGAGTTCGATCCTTCGTTCGGGAAGATCCCCCGGAGGAGGGCAGGACAACCCACTCCAGTATCCTTGCCCGGAGAATCCCACGGACACAGGAGCCTCCCAGGCCACGGTCCAGAGGGCCAAAAAGAGTCGGACATGACTGGGCACACACACACACACACTAAACAGCGGCCACTTGATGACGTGAGTGACTCCCCACTGTCCTCAGGAGCAGCCCCGCCGGGCGGCCTCCCCGCACACCGTCTGTCTGGTGGAGGATGTGGTCCGACCGCGGCCCAAGGGGCACCTGGCATCCGTGCCTTGTCCCCTCCCCCGGGAGAGTGTCTCCATCCTCGAGCCCCTCCCCACCTCCCACCCCTGGAGCCCAGGAAAGGAGAGGCACCTCACTTCTGCATGCTCAGTACAGGTGCGTGGCAGAAAAGAGGGCAGGTGAGCAAAACCGACAGACAGTGGCATCAGCCCCAGGACAGCAGAAGCCAAGAGCCTCAGGGCGCAGAGGCCCCGGGCCCGAGGGACTCACATGCAGGACCAGCGTGCTCCGGGTCACCCGGTCCACGGGCTTGTACAGCAGGGCTGTGGGCAGACAGGCAGGGTCTGAGAGGTCGCACGTCACTGCAAGAGTAGAGGAGGGGCGGCCCCCACCCACACATCCCCAGGGCACCCCACACCTCCCCTCTGCTTGGGGACCAGGGGGAACCCGGCGCCTTGGAAGGCTGGAGACTGGCTGTGAGCTTTCGCTCTGTGATATCAGCACCAGGTCGAGGGCTGATCCAGGACTCAAGCCTGCAAGGCTGACTCGGCAGCAAGCACTCAAAGGCAGGGGTCAGGGAGCCGGCCAGCTCCCTGGGAGGATGGGCCGGCGAGGGTCCCTGCAGGCAGACCAGCTCACTGGTCTCCACACGGATCCAGGCCTGGTGCTGAGACTCGGCTCTCGGTTTAACGGATGGGTCATCTTGTTTGCTTTTTAGTATTTAGGTAGGCATGCTGTGCCAGGTCTTGGCTGAGGCAGGATCTCTGATCATTTTGCGGTGAGCAGGACCTTCAGCTGCCTTACGGGCATTTTTGGACCCCTGGATGCAGTGGCCTGGAGCCCCAGTGGCCGGCGCTGTCCCCTCTTCTCCATGGCGGGCATGGCCCATCGCAGGCACAGAACTTAACGTGTTCTCCTGCGTCAGGGACATCTCTGCCCATGACCCCCACAAGCAGTGCAAGGCTTAGAGTCACCCCCATTTCATAGACACAGGGGAGACTGGCTCGGAGCAGAGTGAAGCTCTGGTTCTGGCTCACGTCACACGAGCTGTTCTCTGTGAGTGAACATCCTTCTGAGACCCCAACAGCCAGAAGTGAGAAGGACCTGCTCGTTCCTGAGCCCACTCTGCCCAGAGGAAGGCAAACACAAGCCTGGGTGCCTCACCACTTGGCTCTGACCCCTGCCCAGCCACTGGGGACCGCCTTCTACACTGTTCCTTCCATCCTAAACCTGTCGCATCATCTGGAAGAAGGGACGATAAGATCCCCCTGCAAGGTTGCTGGACGACACCATGGCGCTGGAGATGTGCGGCAGGGCGTCCTGCGTGATCCTGGCAGTGGCCACAGGTCCTGACCGCGTCCCGCCGCACCCACCACTGTCCACTCCCTACTCCCCCTCCTAGCGACTGGAGGTCTGCAGCAGCAGAGGGGGGCTCGGCTGGGTGCCCTGTCCCCTTGCAGGGGCCACCTCCTCCCCCCAGGGCACGAAGGGGCATCAGCACGGAGAGCTCACTTTCCAGAGAGTTCTTGGTCGTCTGGTCTTTGGCCTCCTTGTTGCTCCTGGCTCTCAGGTTCTGCGGAGAGAAAAGCGCGTTTTCACGTGGAGAGAACTGAGCGGCCTTGACAGTGGCAGCGAGCTCACCCTCAGGAACCTTGGGCAGAAATCTCGCCCTCCTCTCATGCTGCAAACCTCAGAGGTGTGTCTGGGTCACAGTGTGAGAGGCGGGGTTGGCAGAGCTCTAAGTCCCCCTCGTGAGGCGCCCTGGAGGCTGAACAGGAGCAGCAGCAGCCCCTCCTCCTGCTGGGATGTCCCCAGGCATTGCTAAGTGTCCCCAGGGAAGAGGACCTTGCAAACCCAGACCAAAGGTAGCACCCCTCCTAGGAGCGTGGACTGGCTTCTTGCCTCAGTTAAACAGCGTGCTTGGAGACCCAGGGGCTGGGGGGGTGTCAGAGCACCCTGCCTCGGGGCAGCCACCAGCAGGCACGCTGCCTCCATCCCACCCTCTCCGGACTTTGCAAACATCCTTGCCTGGGAAGCGAGCAGAGCTTTTTTAGTGGGTGGGTCATTTTTCAACATAACTGCATCACAGGAGCTGCCGATTCGGTCCGAGGTACCAAGAGAAATGGAATGAAAGGCCCCTGTGTGCCTGAAATAGTCTCTGGAAAGACGCTGTGGTTCATCCCAGTGTGAGGACTGGGAGCAAGAGAAAACCCAGCAGAGAGACGGAAGCGGCCTGGAGTCAGCGTTCCTAACCTCTCAGGCCAGGAAACCTCCAGGACCCCTCCTGGGCGTTTAGCTCTCCTCAGGGGCTCCTCCATCATCTGCCTGCCTCGTCTGCCTCAGCAGTTCCCAGAGGGCAGGGGAGGGGGAATGGGGAGCGGGCGTGAGAGCTCAAATCTGCAAAAATCAGGTGCTGCTCTGGTGAGCCGGGGTGGCAGCCCACGCTTGGCGCCCCTGAAAGGCACGATGCGCGTGGGCCCCTTCATCATCTGGGGGCTTGGGCGGGGGAAACTTACAAGTTTGGTTTAACCCCGCAGCTCCCAAACCGACTACAGACTGCAGAAGCCCTTTCCACTTGATTCCCGTTACCTACTTATCAGGGGCTTCCCTGGTGGCTCAGATGATAAAGAATCTGCCTGCAATGCAGGAGACTTGGGTTTGATCCGTGGGTTGGGAGGATTCCCCTGGAGAAGCGAATGGCTACTCACCTGGGTTATTTCACGGACAGAGGGGCCTGGCAGACTATAATCCACGGGGGTCACAAAGAGTCAGACAGGACTGAGTGACTAACATTTCCACTTTTTTTTCCCTTGCCACCTGTGTATTACCCGGGGAGCTCCGGCTCATGGAACCCAGTTCATGGAACTCCGGTCTGACCGGACGATGCTGAACACGGATTTCTCAGGCCGGTCCCGGGAGAGAAGAAGCAACATCGCTCTGTGTCCTTGGAGGCGGAGCTCCCGGCCCCACGGCCGAGCTCTGATGCCCACCCAAGTGCAACCCCTACACCTACGGCCTGCTCCTTCTGTGTCCTTGCGGTTCGTTTCATGCTCCATGTGCTTCTAATTTCTCTGGGCCTGTTTTTTGTTGCTTATTACTTATTTGGCTCAGCTGCAGCACACAGGATCTTCGTTGCTGCATGTGGGATCTAGTTCGCTGGCCAGGGATCGAACCCTGCATTGGGAACACAGTCTTGGCCACTGGACCACCAGGGAAGTCCCTCTCTGGGTCTGTTTTGAAACAAGGATGGAGAACCCGAGTGGATACCGCCTGATGGTACAAAACTTCACGGAAGCCTGGGTGCTGGCTGCCCCCGAACACTGTCCTGTTTCCTGTGCCCGGGTCTCAGCTCAGATTGCCTCCTGCACGTGGTTGGTGGGACCTCGTGAGCCCAGGGTGGTGTCCCATCGCTTCCTCCCTTTTCTGTAGAAACCTGACTGGGTGGATGTGAACGTGGCCCCATTTAAGTGTAGCCTGATCTTAAAAAGGTTACGACTCAATGTGTCAAGGTCACCTGGGGACTCAGCACCCACACCCCAGCTGTTGGGGGTGTGAGAGCTGCTGGTTTAATGAGCGAGTGACAGGAGCAGACCCAACGCTCCAGGCCAACTGGGGCGGCCATGGAGGGCAGTGCAGAGCCAGCCTGCGGCCCTGGGTGTGTGTAGCCCATGGGCATCAGCACCAGGCTGGGGCGGAGGGTGGCCACCCACGGACTCTGGGGGACAGGGTGGCACGTGCTGGCACCCTGGGGGGACGTCAGCGCCGGGACCCGCAGGGCCCCCCTCCCCGATGGGCCATGAAACGCACGAATCCTCCGCAGCAAAGCCCAATGTGGCTGTCGGCATGTACGATCAGCCTCCCGGCAAGAGAGCCTCCCTCTCTGTTTCTGGCTTCCGTTTCTCTTCCTAAAACTGAGTTCTTGGGGCTTCCTTGGTGGTCCACTGGTTAAGACTCTGCACTTCCAATGTAGGGGACATGGGTTCAATCCCTGGTCAGGGAACTACGATTCCACAAGCAGGCAAAAAGTAAGAAATTAAAAAAAATAAAAGCAGCTGAGTTCTCACTCAGAGGTCTTCCCACGCAGAATCCTTGCTTGGCGGGGCAGGCAGGTCAGGGCTCTGAGGACGATGGGCCCCGGGAAAAGGACGGTGTCCCTCCCACCCCCATCCCCCACTGCAGGGAACAGAGGGGTGGGCAAGGCGGGGAGGATCCGGCACAGCCACCAGCATCCCCTGGTGGCCCGTCTCCTGCCTCCGGGGGCTCTTCCAAGACCCCTCCTTGTACTAAGACTCCAGGGCTCAAGGTTTCAGAGTGCCCGTGCAGGTGGGGAGCCCACCCTGCGCCAGCTGTAAGCCCCAGAGAGTGGAGCACGACGCCCCCCACCTGCTCTCCGCCCGCAAGGTGCAACATCAGCCTCAGGATCGGGTGATGAGACCCTTCTGTTCCTGGGGACCTCACAGACAAGCACAAGACAGTGTCCGTCCGGGGTGCCCAGACGAACCCCAGACCCGCACCCTGGCTGCTGGGCGGGCAGGGAGCTCCTGAGGCTGCTCGGGACAGTGCCCCCCAAGCCCAGCCTGGGGCTGACGGAGCCCACCCGCAGGCATCTGGAAACACAGCTGAGGTTCCTGACCAGACCTCGGTCTGCAGCGTGTGTTCTCTGGGGTCACGGCGTGCCCAGGATCGCCCACGGCGCCACCCCCCCGGCCCCACCTAGGAAGGTGGAGGGGCACACCACTCTGAACAGCATCACGCGTACCTCAGAGATTTCTGCAAACTGAGCATTGGCTTGACAGCACTTCTCGGCTGTTTCCATGGCAACCTCATAGTTGTCCACAAAGGCCCGGTACACACCCAGCTGGCTGGCCTGCGGGAGGAAGGGATACAGAGTTGGACAGGCGCAGGGCAGGTGGGGGGCAGGGGGTCTCTGACCGGTCTCTGCCCGGTGCAGCAGCCGGCGTGGGGCTGCAGGAGCCTCGGCTCCCTGCGCACTCACCGCCTCCCACCTGCTTCCCTTGCCCACGCGCTGAGCGCACTTCTGCTTCCAACGTGACAGGTGGAGAAGTGACTCACAGCCCTGGGCAGGTAGGGGCTCTCTTCCCAGCAACCTCCTCCTCCCACCCCGCTCGTTTAAACTGGGCCGCCAGCAAACAGCTGAAGTTCCAGGACGTCAGTGAACACAGATGAGCATCTCCGGCAGGTGGGGGGGATGGCCCCTTCTTGTCACGGCTGCGGACACCTCGGCGGGACCATCCCTGGGGGGCTGCACCGCTGTTGCTGTTCACTCCGCCGTGTCCGACTCTGTAACCCCGTGGACCGCAGCACGCCAGGCCTCCCTGTCCATCACCAACTCCCGGAGTTTACTCAAACTCATGTCCATTGAGTCGGTGATGCCATCCAACCATCTCATCCTCTGTGGTCCCCTTCTCCTCTTGCCCTCAATCTTTCCCAGCATCAGGGTCTTTTCCAATGAGTCAGTTCTTCCCATCAGGTGGCCAGCTTCAGCATCAGTCCTTCCAGTGAATATTCAGGACTGATTTCCTTTAGGATGGACTGGTTGGATCTCCTTGGACCATAAACAAGGCTGAGCACCGAAGAACTGATGCTTCCAAACCATGGTGCTAGAGAAGACTCTTGAGGGTCCAATGGACCGCAAGGAGGGGCCACACAGCTCTGCTCCTCGCGGACCTCTTCAGACACGTGAGAGATGCACAGTTTAGCCGCCCACAGAGGAGCCAGGCTCCTACTGCCCAGACCTGGCGACGGGGCCCAGATGTCACACGGCACACCTGGCAGGCGGGGGACCTCCGCTGCCAGCTGCAAAGCGAGGGACGTTTGTCCTGTTCTCAGCCAAATGCGCCAACAGAAGGTCTCCTGGCTTGGCCTCCTGCCCTGACGCTCAGCTGAGTCAAGACTTCCAAGGTCGGGGGCAGGTTTGTCTGCGGCCACCACCATCGCCAGGGCCTGGGTCACCGCCAGAGGCAGCAAGGAAACCCCAGCCTGGGCAGGTGAGGGCAGACCCTGTGACCGGCTGGCCGGGCCTCTACTGCAGCCCACCAGGAGCTAGAGGCTCATGACTTCTGCTGATCCTGGCGTTTGTTCTGTGTCGAACCTAAATTTTATTATTTCTACGTGCATTTGCATTTATATTGAATTTGACTTTTCTTCAGATGGCAAGACCAGATGCCCTCGGCACTGTCTGGTCCTCTGGCCCTGCTCCCTATGGGGGTTGCACTGAGGGTCTGGGGGCACATGTGAAAAAACAGCAGCTGGAGGAGGCCCGCCCGGCCCCATCGTTCACCCGGACAAGTCGCTGCGTCCAAGACCCCAGGTCCGCTGTCGCACGATGGGACCCAGAGCCCCCTCTCCTCCCCGCCCCCCTGCTCACTGAGGGCCTCCCACCCAGACACAGGCCCTGCTTTAGGCACCGCCGCCACGGGTCATTCAGACAGAGTGCGCGCAGCCGGCCAGCAGGAGCACACGATACAGAAAGAAAGAAACGCGTAGTACAACAGATGGCTGAAGGCAGAGCAGGGGAGAACGGCGGGGCTACCGGAGATACTGTGGCTGGGGCGCCCTTTTGAAGAGGCGACGGCTCAGCCTAGTCCCAAGGGGATGTTACTGCTGAGGTGTGTCCCCCTGGAATCCCTAAGTCGAAGCCCTGACCCTGAGCACCGAGAATGTGACTGTAGCTAGAGATGGGCCTCGAGAGGTGATGGGGAGAAAATGACGCCGCTACGGAACTTCCCGGGTGGTCCAGCGCGTAAAACTTCACCTTCCAGTGCAGGGGGTTCAATCTCTGGTCGGGGAGCCAAGATCCTACGTGCCTCGAGGCCAAAAAAACCAAAACATAAAACAAAAGCAACAGTGCAACAAACTCAATAAAGAATGGAAGAATGGTCCACAGCAAAAACAATCTGTTTTTTAAAAAAATGAGGCTGTTCGAATGGGCCTGATCCAATCTGACGAGGGTCCTTATGCGAAGAAGACATCAGGACACAGAAACAGCGGGACACAGGGAAACCGCAGGACAGCAGAGCCGGCCTCACATGTCCCACGTGAGGACACAGGGAAACGACAGCCACAACACAACGAGGAGAGAGGCCTTGGGAGAAACCAGTCCTGCCAGCGCCTGGATCTCAGACTTCCAGCCTCCAGAAACGGGAGGAGAGAGACCTCTGCTGTTTGAGCCGCCTGGGCTGCACCAGCCTAAACACACTGACACAGAAGCCCCACTTCATTAATTTTGCTGCCCCCTCTTCCAGGAGCTCACATCTCCCACCTGGCTTTGGAGAGGTGTCAGCAAGCGGTGCACCAATCAGAATCCGAGCTGCACAGATACTGGGACAGATGGGATCAGGTGGGCCAATCAGAACCCAAGCTGCACAGCTAACGTGATAGATGGGGATCAGGTGGACCACTCAGAACCCGAGCTGCACGGCTAATGGGATAGATAGGGACCAGGCGGACCAATCAGAATCCGAGCTGCACGGCTAACGGGATAGATGGAGACCAGGTGGACCAATCAGAACATGAGCTGCACGGCTAACGGGATAGATGGAGACCAGGTGGACCAATCAGAACATGAGCTGCACGGATAATGGGACAGATGGAGGTTAGGTGCACCAGTCAGAACCCGAGCTGCACGGATAACAGGACAGATGGGATCAGGTGCGCACCCCCCCCCCCCACCATGTGAGGCACCGACAGGACACAGCATCAGTGCAGGTTAAACACAGAACCTGAATCTCTTCCTGAAAAAAAACACCCGACCCAAACTGGCCTGTACCCTTAAGAAAAATGCTACGGTTGCGGGAGACCAGCAGAGGTTGAGGAAGCAGTACAGATGTTAAAAACTAGAGACCTGATGACTACGGACATCTCGTGACCTGGACCACATCCTGACTCAGAAGGACGCCTAGCTTGAAGAGAGCCGTAGAAGGATGGCATATTAATTAACAGTATCACATCAACACGAACCGTCTCCAGTGGAGCTCTGTCCTGCGGGCTGTGGAGGAGCATGTCCTTAGCAAATACATGATGACGCACTTAGAGATAAAAGGGCAGGATCAGTACTTTACTCTCAAACTATTCATTGTGTGTGTGTGTGTGTACAAAGGAGAGAGAGAGAGAGAAAGCAAAAGAGAAAGAAAGAGAAAGCAAAATGTTACAACCGGTACAGCCTGCACACAGCCTTCTTTGTGCGAGTCTCACAACAATTCAGGAAGTTTGAAATGATCAGTAACCAAAAAAACTGAGCTAATAAAAATTCAGCCAGAAACAAAGCTCCGATTGGGCAGTGATTAACCCATAGGAAGGGAGTCAAGGCAGCAGAGGGGCTTCCCAGCGACAAGGTGTGGCTCGTAGTTCCTGGGAATCGGTGGTACCAGGGCTGGGGCACTGTGTGCTCCTGGGGGTTCCTGAGACTCTCCCAGCTGGGAAGCCCGACCCCACTATGCTAATCTGAAAGCGGTGGGGAGAGGGACCCGTCCACCTGTCCATGGGGATGCCCAGCGCCTGGCCCCGGGGCCACACAGGTGAACACATGGCATGTAGCTCCCCGGCAACCACCCCCCACAGTGGCTCCTCTTCCCGTGGGGCTGCACCTCCCCGGTCTGCCTGTTGAAGCATCTCATACATGAAGGTAGCTCCAGGACACCAGGGAGACCAGCGCAAATGCAGAAAATTCCGGTGTTGGTCAGACTTTTTTTTTTTTAAGTTTCTGAGTGACTTTGAGTGTTATTTGGGGAAGAGTGTGGTTGCAGTTTCTGCCCACAACACAGATCTTCAAAGGTGGGGGCTTTGAGGATGGGGAGTACCGGTCACCCGGCTCTCTGGCCTTGGGAAAGGAAGAGGTCCCAGGCAGGGGAATCTGAACCAAAGAGGGGTTCCTCCCTTTCCTGCAGCCCAAGGCAGTGGACAGGGAACGGCCCACAGGAAAGCCACACTCGAGTGGAACACCAGGACCCAGTGTGAGCTGAGGCTGGCCAGCTGGGTGTCCGGGCAGCCCAGGAGGGCGGGGGGCTGGCGCTCAGTCTCCATGTGCTCCGGGCACTTAGAGGGGGCCCGGTGACCTCAGCTGCGCCGGCCCAGAAGGCCGGTTTCCCTCTCAGGGAAAGAGCACGTGCATCAGAGGCCCGGGCAACCCGGGAGCTGGGATTTCAGGTCCTCAGAGAGGGACCCCCGGTCACACGGGCTGGCCCGGCGCCTGCCTTCAAGGAGTCCCAGGACAAGGACTCACAGTACTGGGAGGCCCTCTCTGCCAGGCTGCCCACACACAAACCAGCCCTCCTGCCTCCTCCACCCCTGGGCCACGGGATGCGCCGGGTCTCCAGGGTGCCGCGATCACCGTCACTAGCGATAAATTCAGCTCCAGGTCCTAAAACGGCTGCCACGGGGTCTCGTCACCACGTCCTTGGTCAGGGACCCCCCTGGAGACCCAAGGGCTCCTCCCCTATGATCAATCTTCCCTCCCCAAACTACCTTTCTCTCGTTCTTAAAAAAATCCTTGACTAACCCAAGAGCCTTCAACTCAAGAGAACTGTAAACACGCAACAAAGTACAAGGAAGCCCTCTGTTCCCACCTGCATGGGTGGCTCCCGGCTCCCCCGCCCCGGTCCCTGTGCCTGAAACTTCTCTGTGGTCCAAAGAGGGCCCCGTCTGGAGCCTGGGAACCCTGGGTAGAACTCGGGGGGAGCCGGAAAGGAGCAGCGATGTACGCGGGGTGGGCCAAGGGGAGAAAGCCTGGCTTGGTGTCCTCACACGGGGGCCCAGGAGGGGTGCTGCACAGTGCCCCCTCCCTGCCCTGGGCATCTGGGTTGGTAAGAAGCTCCTGGACTCTCCCTCCCCACCATGCCCCTGGCAGGGGGGCGGGCCTCAGGCTCAGGGAGAGGCCTGGCGCCCACAGCCTGCCACCCCGTCACCCCCGTCCCGGCCCCCCGGGCCCCTCACCAGCTTCTGGAAGAGGTCGCCCACGCGCTGCTGGTGGCCCCACTGCTGCAGGCGGGGCAGGAGCCCGTCGTAGAAGTCCTTGTGGATCTCGTACAGCTCAGGCACTTTGAAGAAGATGGTCTCGATCTGCTGGCTCGTCAGCACCGGCTGAGAGGTGGTGGCGGCCGCCTTCAGAGGCTTCATGGGCTGGAAGAGGGCACAGGTGGCAGGGGACGGGGCTCGCCACTCGCCGTGCGCGGCGGCCACGTGAATGCACACGCGCTTCTGTTTTTGAATTTCAGTAGCCACAAAAACCTAGAGCCGGCTCGGCTAGGCACCTTGGGGAGGGCCGACCTCCGCAAACGGGCCGTGTCCTGCCCTCCCACGGGTGCTGTTGGGGATGTGGGGTGCAGGCATGGGCTGCTCCCAGGCCTCACGGCAGCGCTGCCCAGGCCCGCCCACCCGCCCGGCCGGTGTCCCCCGCGCCCCCTCACCAGCAGCAGTGCCTCCAGGTGGCTCAGGTAAGTCTCCTCGCTAGCCAGGATGCCAGACAGGACCCATTTCCTCATCTCTGAGCCCTTTTCCAAGTCCAGCTCACTCTGCAGGACAAAAGGACAAGCGTCAGGCCCGGGTGGGGCGCGGAGGGGCGAGTCCTTGAGGTGGAGGAAGCTGGCTCGTGATGTTGACGACCAGCTTCCCGAGCAGGTTCCTGGTGGGATGAAACTCAGGAGGCCTGGGGGTCCCCGGCAGGTCGGCCGCCGGCTTCCGGTCCTTGCAAAGTCTGGCCAGGCATCCAGCATAGCCAGGGGCCACCCTTGGCCTTGGCGCCGGGCAACAGGCAGTGGGGAGCTGGGTGGGGCGGCAGGCAAAGCCCTTCTTCACACCTTGAGCCCCTGACCAAGGGGCGGCCGTCCCAGAAGAGTTGAGCCCGGGGGGACGTCAGGCCCAGCGCACAGCCACGGCGGCTTCTCTGCCACTCCCCACCACCCCCCCTCGCCCAGCACCTGCCCGGCCGGCCTCAGCGCCACTGCCACTGGACCTTTGGACCGGCCAGGGCTGGGCAGCCCGCCTCCTTCCCAGTCACAGGGGCGAGGCTGGGGCTGACGGCATCTGCCCAAGGGAAACCCCATCTCCTGGGTCCAGGGCCTTTGTCCCTTAAACCTGCTCTTCTGAGCCTGCTTTCTGGACACCGGCACCCACATACCTGGGGCTACATCAAGGACCCCACTCCCCACTCTGTGGTCTTTGCCTCGAACACAGAGCCGGCAGGCCCCTGGATGCTGACGAGGGGGGAGTAGGGTCCTGGAGGCTCTACGACCACACCTCAGCTCTGGGTGTGGTGGTGCCACGGCGGGGGTGTGTCCCCAGCACCCGGAACTCGACTCTCCTGGGAGATAGGGTCTTTAGCGACGTAATCGAGTTAACATGAAGTCAGCGGGCTGGGTCCTAGTCCAAAATGGGTGATACACCCTTCTAAGAGGAGGTCAGGTGAGCAAAAGGAACAAGCTTCTAGGAACAAAACGAGCAGCTCTTGGGATGAACAGAACAGCATGGTGACCGTGTGTTAGCTGCTCGGTTGTGGCCGACCCTTTGCGACCCCAGGGACTGTAGCCCACCAGGCTCCTCTGCCCATGGAATTCTCCCACTGGAGCGGGTTGCCATAGTCAGTACCATGTTGTATACGTGAAAGCTGCTGAAAGAATAGCTCTTAAGACTTTTTGCACACACGAAATAATTATGACCAGGTGTGGTGATGGATGTCGGTCACGGCTAGCAATCATTTCACAATACACACAGACATCCAACCACTGCGTTGTACTCCCACGACAAATACCATGTCATACATCGATGCCTCGAGAAGACGAGGAGGAGGACATGAGGACATTAGGACACGGACATGCCCGGCTGGAAAGACACAGGGAGAAGACGGGCTTCTCTGAGCCAAGGAGAGAGATCCCAGGAGAAACCAGCCCTCCTGACAGCTTCACCTCGGAAGTCCCGCCTCCAGAACTGGCAGAAATCAATCTCTCTTGTTTAAGCCACGTAGTCTGTGGTGTCCTATTACAGACGCCCAGGGAACCTGACAGGGAGGATGATTCCAAAGACAACAAAATTGCTTTTTCATCAGCTTCCGGGCTGAGGTTCTCTGCCTGCTCCTTGACCAGCAGTGAAGCAGTCTGGGGTCAGGGTGGCTGTGCCCACGGCCTGCGCCCACCTGGCTGTGGTTTTCCTCCCACACCCAGCCTCGTGCTGGCCGGCCCCACTGCAGCCCAAGGGCAGTGGCAGGTGGCTGGGGCCCTGTGTCCAGAGAAGAGGACACAGCCCTGCCTTTTCCGACACAGGCTCCCCAGGCTGCAGGCGAGCAGAGACAGCCCTGCCCTTGGGTGTGGAACCGGAGCACTGCCCATCGGTCACTCGGGGGTGATGGACGGCGCAGGTCCTGGCCTTGGCACTGCTGACATCTGGGGCTGCAGGATTCTCTGCCAGGTGCCAGGAGCGGGGCCACCCTGTGCCACTCTGGGTGTCAAGAGGCATTTCTGGCCTCCGTTCACTGCATCAGCGGCAAGACCCCTACCCCTGGTTACAACAGTGGCAGACGTCTGTGGATGTTGTCACCCATCATCCCACACCAGCGCAGGCCTCCTGCACTCCTGTCGTTATTGTTCAGGCGTGTCCGACTCTTTGCGACCCCATGGACCGCAGCACGCCGGCTTCCCTTTCCATCACCATCTCCGGGAGTTTACTCATGTCCATCGAGTTGGTGATGCCATCCAATCATCTCATCCTCTGTCGTCCCCTTCTCCTCTCGCCTTCAGTCTTTCCCAGCATCAGGGTCTTTTCCAAAGAGTCTTCCCACCAGGTGGCCAAAGTATTGGAGCTTCCGCTTCAGCATCAGTCCTTCCAATGAATATTCAGGGTCGATCTCCTTTTGGACGGACTGGTTGGATCTCCTTCCTTTGTTGCTGTTATAATCTCACGTACTTATTTACTCCTGGCCGTGCTGGGTCTCTCCTGCTGCGCAGGCTCCTCTCCAGCTGTGCTCCGGCTTCTCTTGTTGCCGAGCACGGGCTTCAGGAGCCGCAGCCCGTGAGCTCGGCAGCTGTGGCTCCCGGGCTCCAGAGCACATGCCCAACACCTGTGATGCGAGGGCTTAGCTGCTTCGAGGCACGAGGGATCCTCCCCGATCAGGGATGGAGCCCACGTCCCCAGCACTGGCACTCGGATTCTTATCACTGAAGAGCAGGCAAGCCTGGTTTGACCTTGCTGTCCAAGGGACTCTCAAGAGTCTTCTCCTGTACCATAATTTGAAAGCATCAATTTTTCAATGCTCAGCCGTCTTTAGGGTCCAACTCTCACATACGTACATGACTACTGGAAAAACCATAGCTTGGACTATATGGACCTTTGTTGGCAAAGTGACGTTAATATGCTGTCTAGGTTGGTCATAGCTTTTCTTCCAAGGAACAAGGTTCTTTTAATTTCACGGCTGCGGTCACCATCTGCAGTGATTTTGGAGCCCCGCAAAGTAAAGTCTGCCACTGTTTTCATTTTGTTCCTCATCTATTTGCCAGGAAGTGATGGGACCAGATGGCATAATCTTAGTTTTTGAATGATGAGTTTTAAGCCAGCTTTTTCACTCTCCTCTTTCACCTTCAGCAAGAGGTTCTTTAGTTCTTTTTCATTTCCTGCCAGAGATGGTGTCATCTACATACCTGAGGTTAGTGATATTTTCCCCAGTAGTGTTGATTCCAGCTTGTGCTTCCTCTAGCCCAGCGTTAGCAGGATGACAATATACAGCCTTGACGTCCTCCTTTCCAATTTGGAACCAGTCCATTGTTCCTTGTCCGGTGCTAACTGTTGCTTCTTGACCTGCATACAGGTTTCTCAGGAGACAGGTAAGGTGGTGTGGTATTCCCATCTCTTTATGAATTGTCCAGTTTGTTGTGATCCACACAGTCAAAGGCTTTAGCATAGTCCATAAAGTAAAAATAAATGTTTTTCTGGAATTCCCTTGCTTTTTCTATGATCCAACAGATGCCAGATCAATTTGATCTCTGGTTCCTCTGCCTTTTCTACATCCAGTTTGTACATCTGGGAGTTCTCAGTTCACCTACTCTTGAAGCTTGAAGGGTTTTGAGCATCATTTTGTTAGTGTGTGCAATGAGAGCGACTGTGTGTTTCCATAATACCTGGAACTGGACCTCCCAGTGTTGCCCTCTGTGCCCCCAAGCCTACTGGCCCTTCCCACCTGCCTGGCCCAGCAGGAGGGAGGTACTTCCATCTAGAGAAACAGCAGATCTGACAGGAAGCACCAGGGGCTGAGTCTAGGGGTCGGGGGTGCGGCCATCGGCCAGGCCCGCCCTGGGAGCCCCACTGTCTCGGGCCACTGCCCTCCAGCCCTGAGCCTTGGCTGCCCAGATGTGAACTGTGGGCCCAGTTCCCACATTCCCTGTTTGCTTTCTGCATCTGTGGGACTTGCAGCACATCCTGGCCGCTAGCTGGGACCACCCAGAAAGGCTGCCTGGACCACCAGCCTGCTCTGGGAACCGCTGTGTGTGCATAAGCCAGGTGCACGTGTGTGCATCTTGTGTGCACACGCATGTGGGCTCATGCGTGTTTGTGTGTGACTGTGTACATGTATGGGGGTAGCCATCCGATTCCTGGCTTTCAGCCACTCCGGGGAGAGGAAACCCACGTCCCACACCGCAGCCCCGCCCAGGCAGTGCTGGGCAGCGGGAGCCTCTGGGTCAGGGCGCCCAGAACCCCAGGTCCTCCACCAAGTTCCACGGGATAAACTGACCGGCAAGAGGACCCAGAACCGCTGGCTGGGCCCTGGCGTGGCCACACCTTCACAAAGGTCCAAGGGCCCCTCCATCCATGACACGAGCAGGTCCCAGGGTCCAGGCCCGTCTGGGCAGCTGGCCCCAGGGCCCCCAGCACCATCAGCACAGACGTGCAGGATTGGGGGACCCCGCCACCTGCTGTCCTCTCAGACCACGGAGGCCACGCCTCGAATGGAGGCGCCCCGGAGAAGCTGCTCCCAGGGTTCCTGTCCGCGCGTGTCCGGGGTGAAGGATCGTGTGCCTGGGGGGAAAGCTGCTTCCGAGCCCCGCGGCCTGGAGAGCTGGGCGGAAAAGGATGGTGCCTCGTCCAGCTCTCCGCTCCCGAGGGCCTGGCCAGGTAAAGGGACGTCTGGGTGGGGCCCAGGGCTAGACTAGAACCTTCTCCTGAGCCTTGGAGGAGCTGGGGGCAGCAGACAGGAATGGCCTGGACGCTGGGCCCCCCACCCAGAGGTGAGAGGGCAGAGGGGACGGGAGGAGAGGGCAAAGGGCAGGGCGGGACCCGCGGTGGTGACACCTGCCCTGTACACGCGGGCTCTGGGACACCCACAGAGACGGCGGAAGGAAGACGGAGGCAAAGCCAAGAGGCCTCCACTGCCTGGGAGCCAGGGGAAAGACAACACAAGCCCTGGGGCTGAGAGCAAAAAAAGGTGGATCAGGGTGCTGAGGGAGGGAGCCAGGGAAACAGAGGTGCCACCTGCCAGCCAGCTGCCAGGCCCGGAGCTGCAGGGGCCCCCACCCCCACGCCCACCGCCACCCTGGGACGACTGCGGCCTGCTGGCCAGCATGGCCGCAGAACAAAGGCTACCCCCTCCCCCAGGACGGCAGCTGGGGTGATGCCTGGACACTTGTCCCCACCCCTGACATGCGCTGGCCAGTGGTCCCCGTCCGAGCCCCCTGGGAGCCTGCTCCTCTCTGCAGCGTCTCCAAGGGGCTGATAAACACGTAACCTCATTGTTCATCACAGAGACGAGGGGCGGGTGTCTGCTGGCCCTCGCCCAGGACTTGGGTCCCCAGCTAGCACTGCATAGTCATCGTTCCGGGGAAACGCAGACACGACCAAGTGGCCCTCTGAGGACGAGCGGGAGGGAGGCTCTCTCTGACGCTCTGCGCTGGGACAGCCTCCCGGGTTCTCAGGACCCATCCTACCTGCCCAGCTGGCTCCTCTCCATAGTGCCCAGGGCAGCACGGGGAGCCTGGCCCCTGCAGACCCCCTACTCACCCTGGGGGCATGTGTTCCTGGAGCTGACCTGCACCCTCAGGAGGCCAGCAGACCCCCACATCACCATGGGGTCCCCAGGAAGGTCCTCCTGACAGCCCACCCCCCTCCACCCTGAAAGGGGAAGGGAGGGACCGAGGGGACCGGGCAGGCACCCCGCCCCTGGCGGATGGGGGATCAGGTGGCCGTGACCACAAAACCACAGCACTTCCTGTGGGTGCCAGGCCGCCACAGCCACGTCGTCCTCAGACCCACAAACACAAAAGAGGGAAGTGTCCCTGCGTGGCTGATGGGACACCAGAAAGCTGGAGCCCTCTGCTGGTCTCTGGGGCCCCGAGCCCCGAACCACGGGGCTTCCGGAACAAAGCCACACATGCCTCGTCCGGTCACGTCCCGTCTCCCCAGGTGCCTCATGAAAGCCCCCTGGGCCAGGTGCCCACTTGCGGCTAGAGCGCCCAGGCCCAGGAAGCAGGTGCAGCCTTCTCGCCGTGTGTGTAAGGTGAGGAGAATCTGAGGGCTCGGGGGTCTGGACAGCTCCCCAGCAGATGGGCCCCCCAACTGGGGGTAAAAAGTGGGGAGCAGAACCCCAAGCCAGCGTGCTGGGGGTCTGAGGGCAGGGACCCGGGGAGGGGCGGGAGGTCATGCCAGGGGAAGACAGCCCTCAGGGACCACAGACGGACAGGGAGGACCGTGCCGAGTCCAGGGTCCCAGGTCACGGCTGCAATGCAGGGTGAGAGAGGAGCCCTCAGAAAGAGCAGGGCAGGGGCGGAAAGGCTCAGCTGAGGGGTGGGGGAGCCTTCAGAGCCCCTGCGGTGTGGCCTCGAGCAAGGCACTCTGCCTCTCTGAACCTCGGTCTCTCCGACTATCGAGCGCTGGGACTGGCCGTGTGGGTAAGAAGCCGTGCCAGGCAGGTGTGCGCTCCACACGGGCACCCACCGACCGCCCCCATTTCGGGGGAGAAGCCTGCCTGGCGGCGGTGAGAGCCCAAGTGCCAGTGGCTCAATCGTGTCTGGGCTCTTGTGGCCTCACAGCCTGCAATGCACCAGACTCCTCAGTCCGTGGGTTCTGCAGGCGCGCATCCTGGAGTGGGGCGCCATTTCCCTTCTCCAGCGGAACCTTCCCAACCCAGAGACTGAACCGGGTCTCCTGCATTGCAGGCAGACATTTTCACTGTCTGGGCAGGCCGGGAAGCCAGAGATCACAGAAGCCAAAGGAAAACGGCAGTCCTGAGCGAAGGCGCCGGCCCCATGGGGAGGCCACGCGGGGAGGAGGTGTGCTTCCAGCCACAGGGGGGAGCGGAGCCCTCGCTCTCATTGCTAAACCTGGGGTGCAGACGCCCCAGACACAAGCTGAGCAGGAGGAGGGAGGTGTCTGTCATCGGGCACAATGGGACCAGAAAAGCAGAGGGTGCGACTCAGCCCGCACACGCCCTCAGCCCAGCAGGGCAGGCCCGGGAGATCAAGGTGGTGCCGGGTGGGCTCTGACACCCCTCGGGGGCGCGGGCCTGAGGCGCGGGGCCACAAGGACTGGAAGCCGGCACGCCCGCCCTATGCACCTCCACAGCCGCTGCCCGCAAGGGAGGGCACCTTGGGGCTGTGCCAGCTCCCGCTTGCCAAGGACCTCGGGGCCTCAGTTCCACCGCAGATCGGAGGTGATGGCGGGAGGGTCACTAAAGACCCTGGGAAGCGGGTGGGCCATCTCAGCACCTCCTTGGGCAAAAGGGGGGGGCCAGTGCACCGGGTGGGGCCTGGCCCCTGACCAGCTGTGTGGCCTGCCAGCCAAGATAGAGCCCCGGGACCCCACACCTGCCCTCCGTGCCCCGGGACCCCTGCGCCCCCCCCACCTCTGTGCACCCAGATCCGGGACGAGGGCCTCAGGGAGACTGGGCCTCCAGCGGCCCCCTCCCGCCCTGACTCACCACTCTGCTGGGCTCCGCTGCGTCCCGGCCACCCCGGGCCTTGCTGCCGAGGTGGGGCGAGGAGGCCGGCGAGTCGTCGATGTAGGGCAGCCCGTCCTGGGGCCGGCGCGGCTCCTCCACCCGGTCCGAGGCACAGCCGAACCCCGGCGGCGTCCCGAACAACGCATCTGCGAGAAGCAGGCGGCGTTAGTGGCGGGGAGGGGCTGAGGGCCGTCAGCCTTGGGGGGCCAGGGGCACCCCACCTGTTCCCTGTGGCCCTGGAACAGGGGCCTCGTGTAGCCTGACCTCACCTTTACAACGGACTCTCCGGGTGGGTGTGGGGGGCCCCTCCCCAGGCATCGTGAGGTTGGGCTTTCGATCCCCACAGGTGGGGGCAGTGGGGCCTGAAGGGTGGACCCCAAACACCGGAGTCCTGCCTGCTCTCCAGGGACATCCATTTGGGGGCATCCAGCCTGACCCCACCGACCCGGGTGCAAGGCCAGTAACAGGCGGTGGCCCCCACCTGCGCCCCCCGGCCGCGCCTCCCCCGAGGGTCCCCGTGAGCACAGAGGGCGGCTTATCCGACAGCAAGCTCGCCCCGACTTGGGGGGCTACCTGGCCACACAGCCGACACCTTCTTTCTTCAGGCACCAGACGGCAGTCAGCGCTCCCCCCGCCCCACCCCCACGGATCACCAGCCACACGGGCTCCCGAGCCCAGCTCCCAGAGCCGTTCTTACCGAGCGGACTCCCTGGCTGGGCCATCAGCCCGCGAGGGCCCGGCCCGTTCCGGCCTCACGTCACAGCCACCCATCCACTCCTGCTTCCCAAGGGCGCCCGGGACTTCCGAGAGGTCATCGGGACAGGGCTCATCCACGTCACCGCGACACGCCCGCAGGCAGCCGGGGGCGACAGCGCAGGTGCCCTCCGCGGCGGCCGGTCAGGGCAGCTCCGCGGGCTGGCAGCACCCAGAGCGCCCCCAGGTGGGCCCAGCAGGGGCTCTCCGGAGCCCACGGGAGCGGAGGAGGGGCCTCACTGCCTCCCACGCAGCCGCGGAGACGAGCTGCAGGCTGCCGTGGCCGGGCTCTCACTGCGGGCACAGCACGGCCGAAGTCCCTGCTCCCTGCCACGCCCCCGCCTCACCCCACCCCTCCAGCTCCGCTCCCCTCCAACAGGGGCCCTCAGCCCCGGCTCCTCATCATCTCGGGGCTCTGAAAGCATAACCCAGGTGGGCTGCTCACGCAGGACCGAGTCAGGGGGCAGCCTGGGCCCCGGAAGCCACGAAGGACCCCCAGGGGGCTCCAGCCAGGGCAGAGAGCCTGCCCTGCCGCCCACCGGCCTGGCGCTGTGCGGGCTGGCCACGCCGCTGCCCAGGGCCCAGGGGTCTGCACTCAGGGGCCGGTCACAGAGGACAGGCTGGGCTCTGCCTGTGCGTCCACAGGAGGGTCCCAGCCCTCAGGGGCCGCTTCTGGGGTGAGAGCCAGGAGGACGCTGAGGGCTGCACCGAGGCCCCCTGGGACCTGTTAATCCACGCGCCTTCTGAGGGCCTTCGGGGACCAAGATCACCGTGCTGGGTATCACCCTCGGACCCCTGGACTTCGGGTTCTCAATTTTTATTTTTTTGTTTTTTATTTTTGGCCGCACGCCACCACATGTGGGATCTTAGCTCACCGACTGGGGATTGAACCCACACCTCCTGCACTGGGGGAGTCTTCACCAGGGGGCCGCCAGGGAAGCCTCTGGACTGTGGCTTCTGCATCGTCCTGAAGGGGCAGCCCAAGGCCAGTCAAGCGCTGCCTCCTCCTGAGAAGATGCAAAGGCTCAACCTGCTCTCACTCGGCACTCCTGAGCACGTGGGGGGCAGGTGGGCACGGTATTCGAAAAGCACAGAACTCTGGTAAGACAGAACCCTAAGTCCACCCACCCTGCAAACAAGTCTGATCCTGGGTTCCTCTTCTTTCTGGAACCAAATCTTCTTTTTTTAAAAATAAAATAAACACGAGGCCTCCTTGTCCTAAATCACAGGCGCCCCTACTGGAAACCTGCCTCCTGTGGAGCCGAGCGCAGGCGGAAGGCGCCGGCTGTCACAGCCTTGGTTCCTGGGAACGTGACTCCTGGGTCACCGAGGACTGGCCCTCTGGCCCCGGGCGTCGGGGGCACTCCAAGGACTTGTCCTCCGGGGGCCGGGGAGAAGGTCGTGGACTCAAGAGGCTCCGGTTCCACCCAGGTGGCAACGCAGCTGAGGCAGCGCAGGTCACTCAAGCCACCCGCGTCTCGGGTCCGCTGGCTTAAGACTGGGCCCATGAACTAGACCGTGGACAGAGCCCGCCTGGCACTCAAACGTCACTGTTTTCTGACAGCTCCACCCGCTGCCCTTGGCTTCCCATTAGCTCAGAATGGCCAGCGTCCACATGTCCCAAGAAACCTTCAACTGTTTTTTAAATAACCATGTTGTGAAAAGTTAACATATTCTTCCTTTCGTGGAAGAACACGACCTGACGCGTCACCTGATTTCCAGGCCCCCCCGTGACTGCACTGAGCTCAGGTCCCAGGTCAAGTCCACACCGAATCCGCAGTGGGAACCTCAGGATATCAGGGTCACGGTCAGGCTCTGGACCCCAGGGCTCTCCCCCAAGAACAGCAAGCGTTCACATGTGTGACTCCCTCATATGCTGATTCCACAACAGCATCCGGGCTAAACCCCGGTGTAAACCCAAGTCCTCGGTGAGGGGCTGTCTGTCAGTGCTGACGTGGAAGATTTGCCCAGCCCGGCCAGTCCGAAGGGCCAGGTCTGCAGCCAGACGCTAGGGTCACAAGGCGGTGCCCTGGAAACTAAAAACCTAGCCATCTCCCCAGTCTGCACACATCCCTCGAAATGGACATCGGTTAAAGGAACCAGTGCCTT